>JAWZYV010005367.1:0-600000 GCA_038373885.1 Cheiracanthium punctorium
TTGGGCCACATATATAAAATTCACAGGGCAGGGGATCTCAGTATGATATCAACTACTTTGCGTCTCTAAAAGCATAATATCTTTATTATTTGTGAGTTCTTATTTCATATCAAAAACTTCTTTTGCTGGACCATTTTTCGAAGTAAATTAAAAATTACCATATTTTAAATTAAAGTTGTTTTATTCAATGAGAATTACATATTTTTAAGATATTTCCAGTTCTATTTCTGCACTTTTGGGATGAAAGGGGTTAACCCCTTCTGTGGGTGCATATATGAGAGCATTCTTTAAACAAAAGTTATCACTCCTTTCATACAAAAAGAATGGTTGCACCGGGCTATGCGTATTCCATGAGTTCATGGAATAAAATGTACCATAAAATAGGGCAGATGGCCCCCTAAACGCAGACATTTTAGAAACATACTGAACTTCATTGAATTATTTTAATACCAGTGGCTTACGCAGGAGTGGGCATAGAAATTCCGGGTCGCTCACAATTTTTTATATATTTTTTAAACAATTACTTAAAAAATGTGTTTAGGTTTCCATGCTAAATATTTTTTTTAGTTCCAAATAATATTTTAAATAATAAAAATGTGTGAATACGTTTACTTTATAAAAATATATTTTTTAAAAGGTGTTTTTAAATAATTTGTTATTTATTACTCATATTTCGATTCTAGCTAAAAAAAAAGAAAAAGTTAAGTTCGCAATCCTGCTTCGGAACCACCCTGAAAGAAAGAATTCTGATTGCACCACTATTTAGTACCAAAATGTTAGAAAGCCCGAAATTAGCACCCCTTACTAACATGCTTCTCTTATATGTATTGCTCCTCTACAATTATAAGAACACCCCCTTCCCCCCCCCCCGCAAAAAAAGTTCAACTGCGCATAAGAACATGCTATACACCGGATCCTATCCCCCCATTGTACGACCCATATCAATAGAGCAGCAGATAGTATATCCATCTCCATAACTGTAACGATACATACGGATTCTTCCAAACCTCATCAAAACGATACCATCCGGCTCGGCACAAACGAATTGCAACCAGAACATACTACTACTCAAATACCGAAACTGATTTTTCCCTTCAAACAGCGAGAATCCATAATACTTCCGGTATCTAGTAACGGAACGGAACATACTATTACTCAAATACCGAAATTCATTTTCTCCCTCCCGCAGTCTTGTATTCGAAGTTCGAACTCGGTCGATCCGAAATGCACACTCGAAAGTCATTTTCCCCCTTGAAACCGCAATCCGATATCCAGTAACTGCCAGTAACAAATAACAGAAGATATTAGTACTCTATTACTGGAACCTGTTTCCCCCTAGTTCGCCTCGCCTGGCAGTCTGTATTCGAAGTTCGAAGCTGCTCGATCCGAAACCTTCGGATCGAGTAACGATATCAACCGAAAAGTAACAATTCGTTACTTTGAGTCTGAGTGATTATCCGTATCTTAGTACCGAATACATGCGGTTTGCTTCAGCTGTACTCGTAATTGAATGACGAGTTTCATTTCACATCATAAACTGCATCTAGTGAACACATGCATAGCTGCCAACTCTTTCGGATTTTCCGGAATATTTTCCACCACGATCTTTGATCAATTGAGCAGTTTTATTTTCCACTAAAATTTTAGACTTATATTAAGCTTAAATTACTATGTAAAAATTAGTGGTGGAAAATCTTACGATAAAATCGGAGTAGTTGGCAGCTATGCATGTCATGTAAATATCTGGTTTCTAAACAAAAATAGTCTCAATTGCTCCGACAAAAGATGTACGCATGAGTAGCCAGAGAAAGGAAATGGTAATTGCCCAAATTTTTTTTTTTTTTTTGATTGTCGATCTGTTAATTATTACCGAATACTTAAGTTATAAGCAAATTAGCTTATCGGAAAACTTTTTAACTAGATATTCTTAAAAAATCAAAATTTCTCCCCAATTAAAAGAAATAATTTTCCTGCGATTATATAGTTAGTCACAAAGTTGAAATTTGCTCGAATTGGTCGTAATTACCCCCACCTTACCCTATATTCTGCAAAATATTTTAAAATTTCAATAATTAAGTATTTACAAAAATACATTTAAAATAATTTTAACCTACGCAGTGAAATTATGAGGGGGTCAAACGTTTCAGGAAAAGTTTCCCAACACTATTTTGTTACTGCCGAAATTCATAGTAGGCAGTATGACGGAAGTATAGCTGAAGGTACTCCTAAGAGTGTGTGGTGATCAGTTTGCGAGATGTCGAAGTTCGAGCAAAGGGCGAACATAAAGTTCATGTGCACATTTAGAAAATCTGCTTCATACACTTTGTCAGCCTTGCAAATAATTTACGGTCACTATTCTTTAAAAAAAAAAACAGCCGCTTACGAGTGGTTTTCAATATTTCTGGGTGGAGGGGAATCGCTGGAAGACGACAGCCGCTGTGGGAAACCCTCAGCCTCCCGAAACGAAGGAATGGTCGAGCAAATGAAACAGTTAATCAGATCAGACCGAAGAATGACGATCGATGAATTGGTAAAAGAACTGGGGGATCTCTCATGGATCCATTCACGCAATCTTGTCAGATGATTTGAAGATGAAATGCGTCAGTGCAAAGTTTGTCCCGTGGCTGCTGAACCCGGATCAAATGGAAACTTTGAAGTTGACCGCAGGCGAATGTTTTGGAAAAAGCACAGAGGACCCGACGTTTCTTGAGATAATCGTTACTGATGACGAGACCTGGGTGTACGCTTACGATCCGGAGACCAAGACGAAGTCATCAGAATGGCACACAACGTCCACTCTCTCGACCAAAGAAATCACGTCATGTCAAATCCAAAACAAAAGTAATGCTCATTGCGTTTTTTAGCAATGAAGGTGTGGTGCACCATGAATTTGTACCAACTGGCCAAGGGCGTAGCCAGGGAGGTGGATATCGGGATATATCCCCCCCCCCCCGAAATTTTTGGATTAGTGATGAAATTCCGTCTATTTATACTCATATAAGTTCATATCCCCCCCCCCGAAAAATTTTCCTGGCTACGCGCCTGAGCTGGACAACTGTTAACGGTCTTAAGTACGTGCAAGTTTTGAAAAGACTGCTAGAGGCAATCCGAAGAAAACGTCCAGCCAAATTCAAGGAGGATGGTCACTGCACCACGGCAATGCTTCCTCCCACACATAGATTGTTGTGCAGACATGGCTCGTAGAAAAGAACACTCCACTCCTCCACCAGCCTCCCTACCCACCGGATCTAGCACCTTCGGATTTCTGACTCTTCCCCGAGATCAAAATGGGCCTTAAAGGTAACCGTTTTGACACCGCACAAAACATCACAGCCAACCCGACGGCTGAACTTCCGAAGATACCGAAACAGGGTTTTCAGCATTGTTTCCAGCAATGACAGGAGCGGCGGAGCAAGTGTATGTGTTCTGAAGGCGCCTACTTTGAAGGTGATTAAGTAATGCATATTGGTAATAACGAGTTACACCAATTCCTGGAACTTTGACTGCCTGTCGTATTCACTATCTTGCTTGGCAGGCAAAATATACAAACGAGTATGAAATCTCATTCCAAATACTTTTTTGTCAAAATATCGTCAACAAATTGGATTTTCGTATAGAATTTGGAAAACATTCATTATTTTTCAAATATTGAAAGTATTTTTCAAATCGATATTGTTGAGATAGTAAAGGTTAAAAGATTAATGACGAGATTCAATTCAAGAAAGTTTTTTTTTTTCTCACGTTTAGTGAGGATATTAATAGTACAATCCGTGACCATTAGTCGGGGGTTGCCCTGCCCTTTTTCAAATATTAGTCAATCCATTCATCACATTAGGTTTTGCCGGATATCATTAAGAAGAGCAATCGCCAATATTTTTGCTAAAAGTATTTTCTTTCACAAAACTATTTTTATTTTCGCGATTTGCAACAATGATCGACAGCGCGACTCCTGATTAGTGATCATATCGCTTGTTTGCAAGCATATAGGGTGGTTGTTTAAATGCTTTTAATAGACGTGGTAGTATTTCACTTGCTGCGTTATTTTAAAAACTTTCGTTATGTTTATTTTATCTTGCAAAGACATGAAAGAAAGTTCTAGCGATCAATCCTACAAGTCTGAAATAGATGTGTTGCAAACAACTGTCCATATTTTTATGTAGGAAAAATATTGCTCATAAAACATTCAGGGAAAATGTGAATTTCGTGATATTTCCCGTTAGAGATAGCGCATAGACTTAAGAATTTTTTTCTGAAAGTTGCACTAAACACATAAGTTCACTGTTAATAAAATCGCATAGTGAAGTTTCTAAAGCAGTATAATTCTTTTAGTGTTTAACTTCATAGGTTTGTTTTAAAGCTCTCCAAAATTTTTGACGTCTGTAGTTTAACACGTTTCTGCCTAGTGTTCCATTATAGGAACGCTCAAATTTTAGCAATTTTTGCTGTCAGTCGCAAAAATTTGTCAATTTAGTTTTCCTAGCCTTAATTCACGAGTACTAAGTATCAATTCCACAAATACTTTAAAATGGCCTAATAAGATGTTAAATTTTCCACTTTTTAATACATGTTTTAAAGAAATTATCATTTGTTCATGCAGTTTATGTAAATTCATCTATTGCTGGCGTCACCAAAGATTGAAGAAAATTATGCAAACAGTTTGGCCACAGATAGAATAAGAGAACAGATTAAACGGTGTATTTCGAAATAAATGCGATTTCGGTACATAGAGACAAAGAAACTAATTATGTCAAGCTATTCACAATTTTTAGAATGCCTCTTTACAAGCTGTACTATACACAGTAATAAATGATACACAGTAATAAAGATAAACCTGTACCAGTAACTAAACTTTCAAAAACAATTTCTTAAAAATCGAAAATTTAGCAGGATCTGTCACTCTTCAAAAATGTATGCTGTGCAAGTACATGTTGAAGAATTTTTTTCAAAGTTTCATAAGGCATTGTTTCATTTATTACAGTGTGTAGTGCGGCTTATGAATAATCATCCTGGATTTTTTAGTGTCCCTGGCAGCATTAGTTTATTTTCCTTTGTGTATAATGTCCGTGAGTGAGATTTCGTTATTTCGAACAACATATTTCATGCAGGTTTTTTTTTTTAAAGATATAAACACTTCAGAATTAATTTCACGATAGGGATGCACTAAAATCATTATTTAATCCTATCGTTTAAACTAAGTAATTGTATAATATTAAGTGTATTTATAAGTGTCACGCATGTGTGTATCTAAGAAATATTAATTAGCTTTGTTATTTTAAAGCACTTTGTGGTAATAACATTTAATGCGCATACTTACTTGGCATGCATCTTTGCCTCCTTCAAAAAATCCCGCACACATGAAAGTTTTTGTAATCGGTTGAAAGTATCTTCTGTTACAATCAGCATTATCCCAAATGGGCATAGTCACTTGCTGTAGTGACCCACTACCAGAACCACCTGTCAATGAGATTAAAACGTTATAATGAGACTATTCACTAACTTGCACATCCAAAATTTCATACAAGCAAGAAAAATTTTATGGAAATGGAATTTTTAAATCTCTAGATAACGAATATTGATTATGACGCTATATTAAGTCCATATTAAATGGGATTTTGTTAAACTTACATAAATACAGGTATTTGTAACAAACATTAAAGGAATCTTACCTCTTCAAAGTTTGGACTTTTTTTTTAAACCCGAGAGTTAAAAATCTAGCATCATATACGAATTCAAGCAAATTATCTGCTGTTAAACAAAATTGTTTTTAAGCCATTTATGCCTAGTGTCCCATCTTCGGGACACTCAAATTTTAGCATTTAGGCTTTCAGCCCCAAAATTTGCAAAACTTTATTTTCCTTAGCCTTAATTCACGAATATTAAATCTCAACTCAAAATATTTTCACAATGACAAAGTAGGATGTAATTTTTTTCACCTTTTATGCATTTTTTAAAGATATCACTGGCTCATTCAGTTGTCAGAAATTTATCTATTACTGCTGGTATTGGTAAATATTGGAGAAAGTCATGCAAACAGTCTGAGCATAATTGAGTTTGACATTCATTCATTAAAGTTTCATTCATGTTTTTGAGTCAAAACGTTTTCGGGTTGAAAGCAATTAAAAGTATTCAGAAAAAGAATATGGAATGAAGTTTTTTGTGGCATTTATATTAGAATATCAATCATTCGGATTGGTCATATTTGGATATGGTGAAAAAAAGCACATTTGAGTTAGTTTTTTTTCTTACGTACTTGGGTTGTTTTCTAATAATGCTTTGTTAAATTTTATGTTAAAAAAAGTAACGTAATTTCCTTTCACTTCCAACTGAGAATCTACAATTACTTCAATATAAGAAAAATTCAAAAATAAGAATAGGCTTAGTAAAAATTCGGATTTTCTGGTTTCATGAATTATAACTCTGTTATTAATAACTGGAAAGAGATGGTCTTAATAACTTGTGTTTAGCAATGTAAAAACAGATTTTGCTTCGATTAAAAAATAAGAAATACGTTTTGCTTACAAGACTACAGGTTGAATTTATTTTTTATTTAATAACTAAAATAAGTTGATTATTTAGCATGTTAGACATTTGAAGATATTAGAAAACACGTAGTATGTCCGTAATTTCAAATATCTCACTTCAGTGCAACTCCAGATCAAAACCGAATTCAGACAGCGAGCCGAAGCCTAAAACTGATAAATTTATTGATTTTTGTGTGATTCTGTTTGCTGCTTTTGCAAACAAACATCTTCTCCCCATCTCCTCAAGTCCCTGGTGTTTCCACATGGGAAGACCGAGCTTTTTCGATTCCAAGAAACTTCTAGAACCACCTTGCCTCTAAAATAATGTTCGTATTCATTAAATTTCGTGATTTAAGTGGGCTAAATTTTCAAGCTATGCATATCCAAGGTGCAATGTCCTTATTTTCATTCAAAGATCAACAGCAGTATTCACGAAACGCCATGATTCCAGGAGTGAAGTAATTTGAGTAGCCGGTTTGTCTGTCGGAGGCAACGCAGAAATTGTATTAGGCAAACGTCATGGTAACCCTCGTATATGGCATGGTGAATACCATATTTCCAACTCAACTTTGAATTAACTTGTTCTGCTGAGTTAACTCACGAGTTGAATGTTTAGTGAATACGGCCATAAGTGATTTTATTACTAATTTTTATATAGAACTCTTAGGGTGTCCCAGGATTATTGGGCAAACTTTAAGTGTTAAGTTAAGGTATAGTGCTATATGGCTTAAATGTTAAATTGAGGCACGGCACGTAATAAGGATTCAGAATCACGTAGCAATTTGGGGTCGGAAACTTTGTCTTCATGTAGCTTGTAATAAACACTTTGGAACCAGTGTTGAAATAATAGTGAACTTCCGGACCATCGTTTACCAAAAACTTTCTTTCGCTGAAAACACGTGACTAAAATTAATATTTAAAAATTTTTAATAATTTCATGCATGAAATTTTTGGATACAAGCCCACTGCATATGAAACTTGGTTGAGAAATTAGACAAAAACTTCAACTCTTTTCTCAAAGTGATTATTAACACGTAAAGAAACACGGCATTTTGACCCCACATTGCTGTGCGATTCTGATTCCTCATTATGCACCCTACCTCCCCGTAAAGTTTGTCCCAATAATTCTGGTACACCCTGTATATAAATAAAGCGTTTCCCAGCTATTAGTTTTCTGTCTTAACTACAAAAATGATCCGTGCGTAGAGAATGGAAACTTTCATATCTATTAACTTAGGGAAACAGATTAACATCGCCTAATTTTAATTAAAATTATTAAAACTTTTAAATGCCTTTATTTACAAGGAAATAAAAACAAATTGGGAACTTTACCATAAGACAGTGTTCCCCATCCTGTGACAGTTCCCATGTAACCAACGAGAGAATTAGCTTTCAAGCCAGGTGTAGGTAGGCAGACGGGGCTCATGAACTCGGAGTAAATAATCGGGCGTTTCAACTTCAAGAGAGCAATATCATTGTAGAAACCGTTTCTTGAAAACTCGGGGTGAGGTTTTGCTTCGTCCACTTTGAATTCAACTGGATTCATGAAATCGTCGTCCCGGAAGAGATGATGATCCCCAAGTCTTACGGTCATATGTTCTTTTTTGTACCTATTAAAATATTACATTTCTTAATAAAGTATATCACGATCTAAAATGTTACAACTCAATAAATAATATAGAAATAAGATTGGTTATAAGCATTTACTTTCGTCCTCTTTGGTCAGAGAGGCAATGAGCAGCTGTTAGGATATACCATTCGCTTACTATAGCCCCACCGCACCAATATTCTCTGCCTCTGAAGCTGTCTAAGAAAATAGCAGCCTGAAAGGCAAATAATTTCAGAAAAACATCCGTTTGTCAGAATATATTTTTTTCACAAAGTTATAAAACAGTGCAAAGAAAAAGCTTTGATAAAGTGGAAAGTATTAGATACGAAAGATAAGTATGTATGTGAATGTTCATCAGATTTGAGAAAAAATAAAAAAAATTTGTTTCAAAACGGAAGCATTTGCTTCCGTTTTGAAACAAATGCTTGGTATTCCAACTATAACGTGAATAAAAACATTTGTAAGGGAAATTTACTCATAAAATTTTTCGCTTTTCATTGAAAGCAATAAAGTCTTGGAATTATTATAAAACAAACAGGGTGTTTTTGCATACCCTTTCTTCCTCCGCTAACGCTACCGCATCCGCTAAAGTTTTTCTACCATACTGGGCATGCGCGTTTTTATGGACGTTAACGGAAAACGCTATTTCTCAAGGTTTAGCAGGTGTATGGCATTGCTAAAACTAGATAGCGGGCAAACGCATGCGATTTGGTATTCCAACTATAACATGATATTTTGAATAAATGTTGCCTGCAAACAGTTTAGATTTAATATAAAAGCTAAAGTTTTAATATTGCAAGAACTTTTAGCCAAAAACCCCTGCGGAAATAGTACTGGGTGGTTTTATTTATTGAATTTTACACATACACGTTTCATACACTCAAAACAACAGCAGAGTATTTGAAATATAAGAATGTGTAAAATTACTTACACCCATATGGCCTTTGTTAAACTTGTTAAGCAATAATATTCTTTGGCTCATATGGGATTCCGCAAGTTTTCTTAATTACACCTACCGTTATTACCTACCATCCAAGGCCACTGTCCAGGGTTTGCTTCATATCCTCCAACAATTCTGCCATCTCTTCCTGATGTTCCACATCCTTATTTGAACAAAACACGTAATCAGTATTGAAAACGAACAAAAAATGCATACACATTTCACATACGAAATTTGAATGTATTGAAGCATAATTAGCGAAAACTTCAAAATTTGAAATCCGTTTTTGACATCATCGTGGGAAAGGTTCAGAATAGACTAAATACGAACATTTGAAACGTGTCATCTGTAGACTATAACTTTTCTGTAAAGAAAAAAAAATGACAAATGCAATAATTTTGTACCTCTTCTTCTACTGTTATTATTAATATTGGCGATTTAAATCTTTAATTTCTTACAATACGTACTCTTGCAACTTCTCTAAAGAATTTCAAGTATTAAAGTTCGTCATCTCACAGGATATTTTATTCATGTTATAGTATTCGAAACTATTTATCTAGTTGAATGATGACAATCTCGAAATGACGCTGAAATATTTTTCAATCCTTTCAAACCTTCAATTATTATTATTGGAAAAAGAAAAATTATAAAATCGTATTCCACTTTTAATTTTGTTTCACTGTAAAAATTTAGTACATAAAACCAAAGTTTATAAAATGTTTAAGTGTTTATACATTGAACGTTTTTCATAATTTAATAAATTTTAAAATGTTGAAAATACCTTTATTTAGAGTAGATTTTGAAAGATAACACAATATCCAAAAAAAAAAAAAAAAAAAAAAAGTGCGAAACTATCTTTATAGGAATACAGTCGATGCTGTTTTTTGCGACTTACTTCTTTCATACACTTGGCGATTTTACGAACTAGCGAGTGGTCCCGAATACACTCGCATAGACTATTTTATGACTCGATTTTAGGAACTATTTAAGTGGTCCCTATACGGGTTCATAAAAAGGAACTTCGACTTGAATTTACAAAAATGCATTCGAATGAATTCCAGAAAAATAATGGAATCAGTGATTATGTTGAAAGAGACTTATTTTTACTCTTGACCTTGTTTGGGTAAGTGTCCTAATTATGGTACACCCCATGCAGAGGAGAAAAAGTAAAACCACCCACAAGCATACGCTGAATAATGTAGGAGGAAATCCGTTTGCCGTGAATTGAAATCGTAGGCAATTAGAATACAAAATCGCTAAACTGAAGGATGTACGTTTACAGGAGATAAGTTTATTTTTTATTGCTTAATGTGCTAATTTATAGCTTTATCTGAATGGGAGTGAATGTAAAACCATGCGTTTCTGAGTAATCGTTTGGAAATATACGCTATAGCTTAGTAATAATTGCTAGCAAACTAGTTAAAATAAGGATGGTTCCAAGCAATTTTAAGTTCCGAAAATACATCTGTTTTATTAGAAGTATCATCGGCTTTCCAATTACTGACATCGAATGCCAGATTCAGTTCACACATTTCATGCTTTGCTCGCAAGTATATTTACAGAACTGAAATTTTTATAGGGATCACGTACAAAAAGAAAAAATTCCCAATAGTAAAATGTACCCCCGTGCATAAATTAGGTGAAGAACAAAATTTCAGCCTTTCATCAGGAAAAGGCTCAGAAATATGAAAATAAATATATGTTGACATGAACTATTTGTTGTTCAGATGATCTGGGGTCCTAGCTGCTTTCAGATGAACGGCCTTAAACCGCTTTTCAGTGGCTCTTTGACGGCCGTATTCACCAAGAACTTGACACCCGTGTTAACCCACCAAAATGAAGGTCAGATGTCGAATGTATGTGGATGCCTATTTAACGCCTGAAGAGGTTAACACGGGTGTCAAGTTGTTGGTGGATACGGCCGAAAGAACAAGAAATCGCGTTTCAGAGACTAAACAATTATAAAAGAAAACATCATTGCATTAACACATAATACTTTTGCAATTATTGGTATTGTATAAAATCTTACCAGCTCCGTTTAAGCATATGTGTGAGTTATTTATGAAGAAAGGCTGAAATTACCTAATTTGTGTATTGGGCGCGTTTTAGTTACTTGCGGTTTTTTCGAACCGGGGACGTGTAAAAGTTTAAATTTTGTATTTTAGATTTTATTGTCGGAAAAAACTTTAATCGGTACCATAAAATTCTGAACCTTTTTTTACGTACTGTTGTGTATTTTTATGATGATATTAAAGTATTAAAAGCCTTGGTCAGTGTTTTGGGGACACCCTGTATATATATATATATATATTCTATGTATACCACATATTTCAGTGCGACAATTTTTTAAACATCTACTTAAGCACTAGAATAACACAATACCAATCAAAAAAGTTTTCTAATGACATACATTTACTGCTATTTTAAAAATATATTTAAAAAGATGGAAAATATATTTGAAAATATTTTTAAAATATAGAAAAAAAAAAGATTTTTAGGACGACCCTGTATATAAAAATGGCCAATGAGAAAATTTATATCCCACCTTTTAAAAGTTATTCACAAAAAAACTACTCATGTGTAAATGTAATTGCTATACGATTCCGATTCCTTAGTATGTGCCCTACCTCTTCTAAAAGTTTATCCCAATCGTTAAGGGACACCCTGTATGTCTTAACCCTACAATGCATGATTTTTTTTTAATGGGCTGAAACAAAAATTGTAACTTTATTTAGACTTACTTATGCTAGGAAAAATATTTAAAAAATATTCAGCCTGTAGTTTCCCAGAAAAACCATGAAAACAATTCAAATTCAAAAAATTAGAATGTCCACCCTACAGTTCTCATAAAACAAAAGAATGTATAATACAGCCTAATTCTACTTCATCGAATCCTATACTACTATTTTTTAATAGTTTTGTATTTATTTTCATTTAGTATAAAAATTACAAGCAATCAAAATACAAGCAATCGGAGTATTTTTATTAATATTTGAAAATTTGCCTATTTGAATACATTATATAGCAGAATATATTTAAAAACTTAATAAAAAATGAAAATATGTATATTTTCAAATATTTTGATTTCTTAGTCTCAAAGCATTTAAAGGTTTTTATAAAATGGCTTTTCTGCTAAACATCAAAACTCAAATTTAAAAGATGATGTTCTTGTACTCTAAGTTTTACTTTCACGTTTGAAACCTCCTCGGGGAATGGACCACTCTCTTAAGTTTGAAATTGTATTTCAAGTTAGATAGTATTGTATTTGAAAAGTTAGAATGTATTGTGTATTTGAAGATTATATTTGAAAAGTTAGAATGTATTATACACTCATGTCCATAAATTAAGGATAATTCAGAATCACACAGAAATTGATCTCTAAAATAAAAATTTCACCGGTGGAATGATCACACACATCTTGAAGAAGAATATGCAAATTACAGGAAACCACCAGATGGCGTGGATGGTACGTCACAATGACGAGAGTGTAAGAGAGGGGTATATAAGGAATGGTGGCAAAGAAGTAAAATTGTTCACAAGCGCTGTGAAAGCCTTTCAGTGCAAAACCCGCATAGTTATGGCACAAAGGAGGCATTTGGATGATGTTTTACGTGGCAGAAGTATCGGACGACTGGAATGCGGACGTACCCAGCTGGAAGTATCCGAGGAACTTGGAATCGCCCAAAGTGTCGTCTCCAGGCTTTGGCAACGATTCCAAGATGATGGTAATGTGAGTAGACGTTACAGCACAGGTCGCCCCCGAGTTACAACGCCGAATGAGGACCGCTATTTGGCAGTTACTGCCAAAAGAAACAGACGGAGTACAGCATCAGACCTGTCTCGTCAGCTCTCTTCAGCTACCGGTACGACAGTTTCAAGGCAGACCGTGTACAGACGCTTAGGGCACATTGGTCTATATGCTCGTAGGCCTGTCAGATGTGTTCCACTTACCGCAACTCACTGTCGCCTGCGATTAACCTGGAGTAGAGAGCATGCATTGTGGACACCGCAACAGTGGTCTTGTGTGATGTTTTCCGACGAGTCCAGGTTTAGTTTGGAGTCTGATTCTCGCCGGACATTCATCTGGAGAGCGCCAGGTACCCGTTACCACCAAGAGAACACCATTGAAAGACACCGTTACGGTGGTGCAGGATGGCTCGTTTGGGGAGGAATTATTCTTGGTTCCAGAACTGACCTGCATATTCAGAGTGTAACGATGACAGGCCACATCTATCGGGATGCAGTGGCGGCTTTTCAGGTGAAGTAGGTGAAGTGCCTCTTCACCAAGTATTGTAAGTAACAAAAAATTGTTTAACGTAAGCAAGCAATGATCTTTTTTCAAATTTATTCTGTTAGAATATACTTAAAATTCCGATGAAAGCCCAATTGCCGTAAAACTATGTGCTAAAACACGTTCTTACTAGCAGTGAAGCCAAACCCCCTTCCCTTGTCAGTGCCAAAGAGAGGGTTTCAGTGACTTGTGCCACGATTGGTCGATTGTTAGAGTCACGTGGTACGCGGGTTTTGACAAACAGTCTGGTCAAAGTGAGTTGTGAAGTGCTAATGAAAAATTTTCTCTTCCACTGCAGTTGATAGTTGGGTTGCCATGGTAACCGCAGACGCTTTATTCAGGTTTACAGCTTTCCTTGAAGGTCAGGTGAAGAGATCCCTCAGAAAATGGTCCGTCTCTTCAAGTGTGAAAAAACGCAGCAGAGTGGATTTCCAAGAACAAATTTGTGTAGGAAAAGGAAACCACGTTATTTCTTTGAGATTTTGACACGAGATATTTACTGCTGGCTTTTGAAAATTTTAGAATTTCTTGTTGTGTTAATTTTAATGATAATAATAGTTAGTTTCTTTTCTGTTTATTCACCTTCATTATGTTTGCTGTAAATGGTATAGTCTGTAATATATTACAAATACCGTTTATTCGGTGGAATGATGAAGATAGATAAAAGATGTTTTCTTTCTCGTGGTCGACCAATGGAGGCATTAGGAATTAATGCCTCTTCAAAAGACATACCTCGAAAAGAGTGGTAAATCTTACACTGTTCGCAGGGGCGTAGCCAGAAATTTTTCATGGGGGAGTTACGACTGCTACAACTCATATATATATATATATACGTGTGTGTGATAATGTAGTGAAAAATATGCATTTTGTATGGCAAAAATTTCTCATGGGGGGGGCGGGTGCTTATGACGCTACGCCCCTGACTGTTCGTTTCAAACATAGCTGGTTTTGCTGTGCAGTTCTCCTATATTTTACAAAAGTTATTTTATTGGCCTTGCTTACTCTTTAGTAATAAGCATTCTGTATGGAGCAAAGACAGATTTTCAGACATTTTAAATGTAACGCGATCTTGAACATTATGGAGAGAGGGGGTGCAGATCATTTCCAAAGGACATTTAAAAAGTTGTTGTTGTTGTTGTGGGATTAAGGCCAATTATGTACACAGGGGATCTAGACCTACTAGCGGGATGCCCTTCGTGGGGGGTCTTTCTACGGGTCCTAACCCGTATTTACGCTAAGTTTCGGAGGAAACCACGGAAAACTCCGAACGATTAGGTCGGCGGACGTGACCTGGTTTCGAACCAGGCACCTTCCGTCTTCAAAGCGCTATGCGATAGGCCACTGGTCGGTCGACATTTTATAGGATCGCTGAAAGATTAAATTTTTTCCTCAGAAAGGCTATGCTCCCGCCTAATTACCATGCATAATAGCTGTATCAGGTGTTTTTCATAATGTTTTGGTATCAAGCTCTTCACCTATTTTTTTCATCACGAGCCGCCACTGTCGGGATGTCATTCTGGAACAACATGTACGTTTGTTTCGGGGCGCCATGGGTGCTGAATTTGTGTTTATGGATGACAACGCCCGTCTTCACCGTGCAAACATTGTAGACGAATGCCTTCAATCGGAGGATATCACCCGTATGCATTGGCCAGCATACTCACCGGACTTGAATCCAATAGAGCATGTGTGGGATATGCTTGGCCGACGAATTGCAGCCCGTCAACCCTCTCCCACCGAAGTTCCGGTAGACAGGTGGAGGGGGAAGATGAGTGGTGTAATATTCCCCAAGATCAGATTGATCATTTGATACTCAGCATGCCTAGGCGTTGTCAGGCCTGTATTGCATCGTCCGGGAGACATACTCCGTATTAACCATCCTACTAACCATGTTATACTGTTTTTTGTAAATAGGTTCTTTTTTGAAATTTGGTCAAGGGAGTAAAACTTGCAATTTTTATTAATTATGTCAAACATATAGCATCTTTTTTGCTCTTTACTTTTTGTTTAATAAATAGACTTTACAAATAAGTCAAATTTGTTTTGCTTCTTTTTCTTTCTTTGCCTGAACTTCATTATCCTTAATTTATGGACATGAGTGTATTTGAAAAGTTACAATGTATTATACTTGAAAAGTTAGAATGTATTATACTTGAAAAGTTAGAATGTATTATACTTGAAAAGTTAGAATCTATTGTATTTGAAAGTTAGAAAAGTTAACGATTTTACGCGCAGAAAAATCATGAAAATATAAGACAATTCATTAGCTCAAATAACTGAAAAATAAAAAATAATTTCACTAGATTCTTTGTAAAGGTTCATTCCCCGTATTTCATCAAAGTTACATAAAATTACAAGAATATTTTCTTTAGGATGTTTTGCGGTGAAGCAAAATCTAAAAAAAAAATTTCATTTTGACAGAAAGCAGAAATTAAATACAAATGCTAATCTTTTGCCTATGAGATGACTCATTAAAATTCCTGTAACTCAAGTTATAAGCAAGACAGCAGTAAAATTAAACTTAATTTAGAAAGTTAAGGCATTCAGATTTGATATTAAGCCAAAAATAGAAAATTGGATTTTTGTCCAAAATTTGCATTTTAAAGGGTATGCTTACACCTTATGATATTTTTTCCTGACTGTTCATAGCTCTCATAGGTTTGCCATTATTGAAAGATTTCTCTAAGGAACAATCTCATCCCGATTTAAACTTGACGGCTTCAACTGCCCAACATGCCATATTGCTGAATTGATTAATAGCAAATCAGAGATAATATAATTCAAGTTTTCGTATTGTCTAGGCTACTTACAAATGTACTATACAGATTGTCCCGAAAAGGAGGTCTCATGCTTTAATGCGTTATCTATTAGAGATAAGTTTGCAATGTAAATTGAAAAAATGTTCAAAATAAGTTACGATAACAGACTGCATTGAGAAAATGTTCCTATCGTTAATTTTTTTTTTTTTTAAAGTTAGACTTTTTAAAATTTCATGCAAATTCCGTACAAAAAATTCCCAATCAGTAAAATGTGCCCCATATACTAATGTGGTGATGAACAAAATTTCAGCTTTTCATCATAAAACGTCTCTGAGATAACTTTAAACGAAGATGATCAAGGACTATACATGAAATTGAATGTGAAAGTTTAATGCTAGAGTGCACAATATTGTTTTCTTTCGTAATTTCCCCCGAAATGCGATCGTCTGGCGTGATTTTGTTTCCCTTCGACGGCTATTGAAAATTAGTTTAAGTCAGCATATATTTATCTTCATATCTCTGATACTTTTCATGAAATAATACTCAAATTTTGTATATCACTTCATTAGTGTACGGGGCACATTTTCCTAATCGGGATTTTTTAAAGGGGTTCGTATAGAAATTTAAAAAGTGTAATTTTGAAAATTAGCGGGAGGAAATTTTTCTTGGCGAAGTCTTTTTCCTACCTTGTTTTGAACATTTTTTAAAATTTTCATCGTCCACTTATATCTAATAGATAAAGAATTAAAGCGTGTTGCCACCTTTTTGGGACGCCCTGTATAAAATAATACAAAAACCAATAAAATGTTACTCAACAATTTCTTACTGAAGCTAGACGAATATGTCGAATTGGCGAGAACAGACTCTTCTGCCCCTAAAACTGCCGTAGTTGTCGGCTTCTGAGTCGTCGTCAGCTCTACCAAGAGTGTTTCTGTGGTGGTACTGGGCTTCTGCGTGGTGGCTTCTGTGACGACGGTGTATGGCTTCTTGGTGGATTTATTATGAAGTCTCTTAGCTGGTGGTGGCACAGTTGTCGTCCTGCGATGCGTTGTTGTGGTTGTCGAAAGAGTAGTGACTTCTGTCGTAATAGGAACGGACGTTGTCTCTGGTATTGGAGTAGTATTTGGCGTTAATGGTACTGGTGTAGTGGTAGACTAGAAAAGAAATGTACTAGCTATTTATATCTCAACAGATTCGATTTTTAAACAGATTGCTGACAGGTTTAACATATTTTAAGTACATATATACATTAACTTAAAATAATTACTCGAAAGTCTAATAATATATGTTACTTTGATTACTAATATCACTGTTTCGTCACAACTTTAATATTATATATTAATTCGGTAAATATGGATTTTCGAAAGTTTTAAAACAGTAAGGGACCCACCATGGCCGAGTGGATAAGACACAACATGGTAGATCGCTCAAGTGTGAAGGTCCAGGTTTCTGGCAAACTGCGCGGCTGTCGATCTAACGGTCTGGAGTTGGCTCTCCAGATGTAACATGAATACATGATAGAACCCCTTAAAAAGCCCGACGCCCACGGCACCTTCGAAGGCAGACACCCTTCGTGTATTTTTGCTACACATTCCCTTAAAAGCAGTAATGTATATGTTGCATATATTCGATTTTGTCTTAAAAACTCGACTTCGTGTTAGGACTGAACCCAAGTTCCAAAAAATCTCATTTGGTAGTTTAAATTATATCAATAAATAAATCAAAAGGAAGATTTTAATTAATTTCTAAAGAATGGTAAATGAAGCATAGAAAATGACCCATTGAATGTGTGCGGGCCGAAATTAATCCAGCTGTTAAGGCATCAGTCTGGTAATCGAAGTGTTGCGGTTCAATTCGACGTTAAATCTATCGTCCTCATCCTGAATTACATTCTATTTGCGGAATACGTGTCGTAAATTCACTGCGTGTTATGATCACTGGCAACACTTCTGTAAAGAACCATTGTTGAATACCTTCTCCCAGCTCCTCGAATTGTAGAAAAGCACACAAAGATTAAACTTAAGAGCTCAAAAGCTCAAACTACTGTTTGTTTTTTTCCATCTTTAACAGGGAGTGTACTGCACAAACCAATTATGAACTTAAATAAAATTTGTAAATAATGAAGTTGAAAAAATAAACCGCCTAGAAATAATTAATACATTTGGCAATTTAATTTTTTAAGATATTCAGAACTCCTATTTCTGTCTTTTATAAATAAGTAAAAGTGCTATAGATATATTTTATATTCAAATATTAAATAATGCATTTTAAATTGATACATTGTTTTAATAACGTCCGCAAAAAAACGTTTTCCGTTAAACACTTACAATTAATTTATTCTCAACAGTTGACGTATAATCAAAATTCAATTCTATCCAAAAAGTAGATCATTAAATCTGACTCGTATACTTTATAAATATTTACGATTCGTCATTCAAGTTTTTAAGGTCATTGTCTCAAATACTACCGTTTTCTGACGTCACATTTCGAGTGATTCGTTGCTATAATTGAAAAGTTTCGTCATCTGAATTACTTTCATTGAAAAAGAAATTAGGAAGTTGGAGTGAAAGTGTATCTTCTCCGAAGGGGAGAAGATACAGTGATCTACCTACATGGGTTTTTACCCAAATTATAGGTCAAAATGAATCCCTCCCCCCCCCCTTTAAAAAATGTGGTTGAAGAAAGTTATGACTTGTGGTTTTATGAAATCATGTGGTTTTCAAAATGGTAACATTATTTATTATAAATATAAGTTCAAAACTTTTTCCTGTGTTATATTAAAAGTACTTCTCACCTTTGGCATACAAATAAATTCTTCGATTGTTTTTCTTATTTAGTGTATGGCAATTTTATGAATAGCCAGTATTGAAACTTTTAAAATACGCTCTGCTTAACCTAACAGTAAAGTGACGCCAGCAGTTTGAATGTTTAAACTGAAGTTCAATTCTGCTATGTACAATTTTTTTTTTCAACTGGAGGAGCTTTTTCTTCCGATACCATGTTAAAGCTGCCAAAATTAATTTAGAAATTTCCAGTTAGGTGGAATATGCTTTTACACTAAGCTTGATCTGAATTTGATGTGTATCTGTCGAAACAACACTTCTAAATTCCATGTCAACCTGTAAACAAAACTATTTCACTCACAGCAACCCCAATCAACGATGTTTTCTCTTTTTTTACCTCTAGTCTGTTTATTGCTTAACACGTCTTTAGTAAAATTTAGACTTTTTTTGCAAATATTTTAAAACTTTTAATTATGTTTGCGAGACTCTTTTATCAAATTTCAACTGGATATTTAGAATGACGTAGAAAAATGTCCAAATATTGAAAACCAGTATTGTGAATTGTACTAATGTTTAGACATCGTAAAATAGATATGTAAATTTAGACAAAATATCTCAATAACTTGATATTATTAATGGAATAATTTCTCGCGTAGGCTAGTAGGCTAGCGTGAGACTTGGTACTTTTGTCGTTGATATTTAGATATCACCAACGTGGATAGCTGCAATATTATCTTTAAATAAAACATCTTATCAATCCAATGATTATAAAGAAATATATATTTCCTTGCATGTGTCATGCGAAATTAATTATGGAATATTAAACGTGCATCCATGGTTTATGCAATATTAAACGCATAACTTATTATTATTATGTTTATTTATTTTTGCTTTTTCTCTAATAAAAACCAATAAATTCGTTTCAGTATAAAAACCCAAAAAATGACATTTATCCCGTGAAATATATTTTTATTTTCTATGCAGTTTTCTATAAAATATTATTTATTTCATCATGCATTTAGGAAGTTTTTAATTTTTTAAACTCTGGATGACTTTATTTCCACGAGTTCATTCGTTCTCCATATAATTCATGAATTGAAATCGTTCGGGTCTGTAGACGAAATTAAAGTGTTTATCCCGAGAGACTAATCGGATACATGACAATGACCACACTAGGTCAGACCATTTAAATGGGACATTTCTTCAATGGAGAACTTTCTAAAGAAAAAACGTGCCCTGTTTTCGTGACACACAGCGAAAACCAAAACATACCCATCCCAAAACAAGAAAAGCAGGCGTAAGTAATAACTACTTTGTTAATGGATCGCTTTTCAATGCCTTGGGTAAAAGAAATTACGAATATGTGTAAAATTATCTTTTAATGTACACAGTGAACTCGTTGAAAGACTTAATTTCAAACAGTATTACTTGCCTTCGTCAATAATGAATTTTATTAAATTTTAAGCTTTTACAGGCGTGTGTTTATTTTCCTATTACAATCAATTTTTCAACAACTACTTGAAATTTTTGCAAGATATTTGAGCAGTTGCTTTTATACAAATAGAAAGTTTAGCTCGCGGGTTCTTCTCTAATATATTATGAATTTCTGTATTTATGCCTGTATAGGTCGCACATGATTACGGATCGAATAAGTTGTAAGTTGCGTAAATACTTAAGTTTTATAGTAATAAAGTATTCTAAACTAAAGAGCTCTTACTATATTTAACTTAAAAATTCCTATGGAAAAGCTGCATTCAATTTTCATCTGCCTATATTTACCGTAAAAAAAAAGAAAAGTGCGGCCTATGCAAGTGTAAATACGGTATAACTGTATTTTTTAAAATTCCACATAAATTTCATCCCTAAGCTTCCCAAGTATTCACTTGTGTGTGACGAGACTAGCAACTTATCTGCAAGACGCAAGATTAGAATAAGTTTTTCAACTGCGAAACAACGAAATTTACCGTCTCTTTCCTATTTCTTTTTTTCAAACTATTAAGCATTAATATCATCACTTTCTGATTAAGGAGGGGCAAAAGGTTGTTTGTGTGTGTGCAGCAATATTCAGGTTCTCTAATTTTCTCAGCCTTATTATTTTCTTAATAAATTAATGTATGCCTGTTTGAATTAAATAACCGGTTTCTTTCCCTTTCCTCGGTTGCGTTTGCCTGATTTTACTCAATATCATTTTGGAAGATGATGTTATTACCGCAAATACACAAAATGTATTCTATTAGTAGAGAGAAACAATACTTTGAACAATTGAAAAGATACAGGAAGTCTTATCTACTTCATAGTAAATTCTATTTATTCATCCATGCCCTTACATGGATGTATTCAAAATGTAGTACTATTTTCTGAAAAGATTTACAAGAAGATGTGTACTCATTTCTGGTGAAACATGATGATTTCTATCCAAAAGTATATCTCCTGTCGGCCTTGTTAAAAATAAAAAAAATATTAACAATTACCAACGTCCTTATAACTAAGTGTTGTTAATATCGAAACGAATTTTTAAAATGAATTATAGCTTATTCTCCTGTTTCAATTAACTCAAAATTCTAGTAGGACTCACCCCTAAATCCTAATATATGGTGACGCCTGGCTTAATCCTCATCACTTTTTGTTTCTTTAAAGGTGTACTTCTTTGTTTGTTAAATTCTTCAAATAATTTTGGTTAAAAAAATATCATAAATTAAATAGCATAAATGTATCGAACAAAAAAATAAAAAGATAAATGCTGCAACCAAAAGCATTTTTGCAGTTTTATTTTCAAAGGTAGTTATATAAAAATTAAACGTCAGTCGGTAGCAACAGTTAAATTAAAAAAGGCAACGTTTATGTGTTGCAATTCAAAATATAAATCTACCAGATTGGTTCGGCTATAGTTTCATAGAGGAGGAGCTGCTAACTGTGTCTAGGGGTGTAAGTCCAAAAGTTCATTTTTCAGGAGAGCAAATTTTAAATTTAAAGCTATATAAATTAAAAATTTGCCTTTTCTTGAATAATTTATGAGCTAAAAATAATTTTAGGGAGTAATATTTTGTCTGCTTGGAATGTGTGTGTAGATAATTTTAATCACACCTGGTACACCACTTGGCTTATTAGTAGATCTACCAATCTAGTTATCCTATCCCTATAAAAGAAATAGGAAAATCTCGCTTTCCTTTTTTTAAGGTGTGTGTGTGGGGGGGGGGGGACTTACACTACTTGACACCCAGCCCGCCTGTATGTTATCACAAGCTTATAGAAAGAGTCCATCTCACTAGATTTATGTTGTATTCCACTCAAACCATGTAAAAAAAAATTTTACGTAGCTTTTAAGTTGTTTACTTCAATCATTGTAGAACCCTTGTGAATGCCACTGAGGGGATCTCTCGTTCAGACTGCTCAATTGGACAGCGGTTTCTAATCGCAGCTTATAAATCAAGCCTTTTTTTTAAGTTATCCATCCATCCTTTAAAAAAAAAAAAAACCTTGGCATCATTAATGGTGCATACCAACATTGCGTTCTTCCTGTATATTTCTCTGTTATTGAACATAATTTTACAAATCAGAAATTGCGTGTAAATCATTTTGTAAACGAAGGGAAAGTTGTATGTAAAATCTTACCGAAAATCCGGGACAACATATTCCCACCATGAACAAGTTTCTAAAACAAACAGATCGCCGAAGTCGGACCATGTCGAAGAGAAGGTAGAGGCAGCGACTTATGTCGCCGCATTCTCCTGGTAAACCGTCAGGAGTTCGGCAATGATTTACTGTGCTTAGAGAGGGCATACCCAGCTCGCTGAACAGACCAACTAAAAATAGAAAAGTAAATTAAAAAATCAGAGGAAAAAACAAAATGTTAAATTTTATTTATTTATTCATTCATTCATTTATTTTTATAGTAACGTAAAATATTATACCAGACAAATCTAAGTTCATTACAGGATAATGAATTAGACGCTAAAAATATGAATTAAGTAAATTAAGAGGATTTTTCTTAAACAAGTTGAATTCATACCTCAATATATTAATTTCTCAAAAGCCATATAGAAGTTAAATGTCTGATGATATCAATTTAGGTATTAGAACTAAAAAGTGGGGAAATGCCGTGTAACCTGCCTAACGGAAAATTTTAGTTCAGCAAACATTTTCAGAGATTTTAGTTTTTTACAGGTTCATCGTGAAAACCATTACAACCATGTAGGAAACAAAAAATTAAATATGCATATTATTTAATAACCTAAAAAAAATGGGGGGAGGTTTAAATTTTTATGAGCACTTACTGAACAGAGATGTTGCATTTACCTATTTTAAGTTCTTTTCTCCATAATTTAACAACGATCATAGATTTCAGATGTTACTTGAAGAATATGTTGTGTTGTATTTAACACAGAATTGTAAAAAATATATTAGAATTGCAAGCACACTTCAAAATAAGTTTTCTCGTAAATGGTTATTTCCTAATTCGAATAATTTTATGTTTATTGGAAATTAAAGATTTGTTTTTCAGCCAATACACAAATTCTCCATTATAAACATTTTAAAGTGAAATTTCAATATTGAAAAGAGAAATAATTAATAAGGGTAAAACCTAATCTCTACATTTGTGGACAGATTAGTGTTCGGCAAAACAAAAATCTGAACATACAGATTTTTCTATTTATTCCAAAAATAGTCTTCATTTCCAAGTTAAGCAGGTTTCCTGGTAATGTAAGGAATAGCTTATACAGCAGAGAGAGAAAAAAAAGGCCACTTGCACTTTATTTGGCCGTCGTTCGTCGTACAGCCAAGTTACCTATACCAATCGTTCACGATTAAAGTACACTTTAATTTGTTATACATAAAATTTCCATAAGGGGCCATCTCCATATTTAAATTTTCCCCAACTTTTTTTCCCAATAGCAACACCTAGATTTCACTTCATATTTCAAAAATTTCATTCATTTGAACCCCAGATACCAATTTTCAATACATTTGAACTAAAAATGAATTAGTTATGAGCTTAGAAAATTTCTCTTCCATTATATTAAAATATTTTTTCATATTTCAGCTCTTATTTCATTTAATATTAATCTTAAGTTGATATTTCTCTCCACTATTAGAACTAAATTGCTCAAACATAATTTGCTATTATAATTTTTTAATTAATTATGATATTAATATTCGAAAAATATGAATAGCGACCTAACCACATTTCAGGGGAAATTGATGCAGAAAATAATTTTACATGGCTGTGCGAAATTTCGAATTTTTACGTTCAGTGGTTTAATTTATATTTATTAATATGTCTTATTTTGATGAGTTAAGGGGCCACATATAAATTTATTAAACCACGATTTTTTGAAAATTGTATTTTTAAAAATGTCAATTAGATTTATTTTGCATAAAAATAATAAAAGTTAGCGATATTAAAGAATAGCAAATTTTGAAGCAAATAAATTGGAGGTTTGTCCAGTTTGATAGTTATTCTATAAAGCATCTATTTGTGCATCCACTCTGATCCCCCCCCCCTTCGAAATTAAAATTTTCCTTATACAGAAAAAAAATACAATAGACGTATGTCTTCCAGTACAACGTGCTATTTCTGTTAAAACTAGCATCCTCAACATTCCGGGGTGAATTTGACCCAATAGCGTAGCCATGATTTTATTTCGAGGGGCAAAGGGGGCTGTGTCAAATTGTAAGCTAAGTTCCAATTGTAAGCTAAAAATCAAATTGTAAGTTAAAGGCCCGCATTTTGTGTGTGGGAGGAGGGAGATGCGGTACCTTCAAACCCCCTCCCTCCCCCTCGACTGGATGCCCACTTGATTTGACCTTTTTTTAATATCTGAAACATCAGATCTTTGGGCTTGCTCATACTTTATCAAACATTCAAAATGACATTTTGCTGACTAAATTTTCATCAGACGGTAAATTAAAATACCACCAAAAGCCTTACAAAATATTGCACACTGCAGACGATAATATTTAATGAAGAAAGTGAAATGACAAACACACTGATAATATTGGGAGGGGAAAAACAATTGTGTTTTTTACTTGAAATTCAAACAAATAAGTTTTCAAATAAACTTTTAATGATTAAACCATTCTTCAAGTGCGATCGTAGCTGAATATCATTTATGCTTGTAGTCAGAAGAGCAGAAAGCAGCCTCTCACTCCTGGCAATATTTCACCTGTCCAAGAGAACCTTCAAATACTCAATAACAGTTTAGTAACTCAATAAATTCCAATAAACATATGTTCAAAATCATAAGCAGTTGTTTTGCTTTTTTTTTCCCTAGTAAATCTTATATACGTACCACTGATAAATCTTACGGACCAGAGAAATTATGGAGTCACTGGCCCTTGGACCACAGACTAAATGTTTTAATTTGTACCAGTGATATTCTTCGTACAAAGAACTTTAAGACTAGAAACAGTATTTTCCTTGTAAATTATATTTCTTTTAACTATCGCGAGCGAAATTAATGAAAGGCGAAAAGTTCGGAACCTACCTAAATATAGCGTTTCTCAATTTGGTGAAAACCTCTTAAAATCGCACATAAAATGATTCGCAATATCTCCGGAAATTATAGTAAAAAATTGGTAAATATTTATATTTAGGGTGATTTGAAGATTTTCTTTCGTTTAATAAAGTCAAAATAGGCCGTTGCCATTAACAAAACGAGGTTGACGCAGAATTAAATATGAAGACGGCCCCTTATGCAAATTAAATTCCTGGAAAATTAAAGTATACGTTATTTGCAAATGAATGATATATACAACTTTTCTATAAGACGAACAACGACCAAATAAAGAGCAAGTGCGCAGGTGTTTTTTGTTTTTTGTTTTTTTTGTTTTTTTTCCCGCAGCTGTACGTACAAATGTACCGTCCTGAGAATTTTTTCTGGTTTAGAATGGTTTATGTTTTATACAGACTTTATTTTTACATTGCCCTTTATATAAGAAAAAGACTAAGTAACTTCACAGGACAAACGTAAAATTAATTTGATGTATCTTGAATCCATACTTCGTGCTACATTTATAACGATTTTCCTACAATAATAAATTCATTCATGAAAATCATTATCAAGACTTATTTAAAACGTTTTTACTGTTTCTTAAAACACGTTGTTTCAAAATTTTGTTGAAATCAGTTGTTTAGCCTAATGAAAAATAGAGAGAGATAGAAAGCAATAACAACGAGACAAGTTTCATCCTTTTACTGTTCGATCAGATAGTTCAAAGTTTTGAACTCTTCACATGTGGGAATATATGTACAGAATCCTTCTCAAAGTTTCCCTCTCCATACAGCCTCAGGGACAATTAGTGAGATCATAACAGAAAACAGTCTTTCTAAATAATTTATTAATATAAATGAGTTTGCCAATTCAGTTCAACAAAAGAACACAACGAAGCACCACGCCCTATTTCACGGATATTCATGTTTCCCGCATCACCATTCAATTCCAATTAATCAAAATATTTAGATAAACCCTTGTTATGTTGATCCTCTAAATTAATATGTTTACATCTTAAGTAAATCACCCGCAGCAAACATTTCATCACTGGTGTTCCTGATGCGTATCACTTCCTTCCTCTTCATCTTATTTTGCGTATGCAATGCCACTGAGTACAAAGCAAACCCGTTCTCTCTCCTAGGTGTTTACGATGCTGGTTCCTCACCGAAAGTGCATAACCTTTCAAAGCATACGACTGAATTAGTTTTTACATAAAAGAATAGAATGGTCCAGTAATACGGAAAGGAAAAAAGAGAGTTTTAGGGTAATCCGATTTATAAACCTGGCTAAACCCGTTAATTTGATGCTTGCGGTCATAAAAATATATTATTTACGTACCGTTTAGCAGAAGAGTTTACTGATGCTTTCTTTGCAACAAGATAATGCATAAAAAGGATAAAATTATCTTTTTGTCCCAAGAGACAGAAAAAGCCACAGTACTTGTTCAAATGTTTTACGCAGTGTTTAGTGTGACGCACAAGTTTTGAGACGATATGTTTTTCTGTCCTAACTTTTTCTATTAGCAAATTTTTTCAATGATTTAAATTAATTTTGAGACGTAAATTAATTATGTAAATTAATTTTGTTTTTCTGTCCTAACTTTATCTGTGAACCGTTTTTTCAACGATGTAAATTAGTAATTTGTAGCTCCTACATAGTGCGCAACTAAGAATATGTGTGAAAATTGTTAATTTAAAAAAATAACTAACTTGAATTTGAAAGGAGATTTGGGGCTATTCATTTGTTCTGAACTTTTATTGAAATTAATCGTCATCATGTAACGAAATACAGAAATATTTAGTAATTAATTGCATATTTTTTGTTTCGAGGACCGAAGCTCATCGTCTATGCACTGAAATAACAAAGCTTTCTAAGGTGGATCCAGGGACTTTTTTCCATTCTGATTAAAGATCTTAAAGGTGTTCTGCCTTTGAAGAATGTTTCCGTGTTGCAATTTTTTTTTTACTATGCGTTCTTAAAAGTATTCAATAAGATGGTTAGGTGACTGAAACTGTCAGTCTAAAACTTCGACTTTCTTAGCTCTAAATCAATTTTTCAACATTTTTGAGATGTGTTTTCGATCATTGTCCTGCTGAAAAATTCATCCAGAAGGCATGTTTTTACGAGTATAAGCCAGCATAGATGCCTCTGGATTGTGTTCGCGGGACTCTACTTAAAAACCTTTCATCTAGGCAAAAAATCGGAAGATTCATTGCCCAAATGAGAGAAATTGAAATATCCTAAGGAGCACGAAACTTGAACAACCGAATATTGTAAAAAAAGAAGAAAAAACTGGATCGATGAATCCACATTCAGTTTATTCGGAAGTAATGACAGACGTTATATTCTTGTCAAAAATCACCAGAATAGATTCTCGATACAAATCCAACAGTAAAGCACGGAAACGGATCAATTATGATTTGGGAAGCTTTCCATCATGATGGTGTCGCACTTCCTCTCCCCGGTACACATCGTTGGGATTGTGGATCAAAATGTTTAAAAAAAACATTTTAGAAGATCACATGCTACCTTATGCTCCTAAAAAGATGCCTTGTGGATGGATTTTTCAGCAGGATAACGATTCTAAGCCCATCTCAAAAATCGTGAAATTCCGCTTAGATAAAAAGCTTGAAGTTTTAGACCCAGTGCCAGTCACCTAACTTCAATCTTACTAAACACCTTTGGGAACTCGTAGGAAAAAAAGTTACAATACGGAAACATTCTTCAAAGGTAGAACTCCCTCGGAATCTTAAATCAGTATGCGCAAATCCACTAGGTCTACCACACCCATCTTGTTAATTCTGTGCACAGACGATGTGCCGCAGCCCTCGAAGCAAAAGAACATGCAACTACATGCTAAATATTTCTGTATTTCGCTACATTAAGACGATTAATTTCAATCAATATCGTTACTTATTTAGTTTAGAAAAACTAAATAATCCCAAAGTGTCTGCTTTCAACGTTTCAAATTCACGCTTGGTATTTTTTTTAATTAATAATTTTTATACACATTATTTGTGCACCATGTAGGAGGGCAAATGCTACAAATTATTAATTTGCACCATTTAGAAATTTTTCTTATAGAAAAAGTTAGGACACAAAACAATATCGTCTCAAAACTAATGCGGCCTACTGTATATACACATAACCGGAGCGTAAACAAGTCAGCAGAGTAAATAGTATTCAGAAAGATGCGTATTCATGGATAGTTTTAATATCAGATAATATTTTCTTTTATTATTAGGTTCGTCTTTTTTTTAAATAAACATATCTTTTTACTTGTAAAGGCTTTGATTTTCCTTTACTATTCCTGTCTCGCTGCAAAGTGCTCACTCAACTCCACTATAAAATAAGCAAATTATGTGAAAACGGTATGATATGACGGTTACTATGAGAAGAGAGTTTCGAGGAAGCTTGGCTTTGGTAAAAGAGAAATATTCTAAAGATCTTAATGCTACACGCAACAGAACGCAGTTGATTATATCGCATTTTACATTTCGTGTACCAAAGTTTCTAGATAAAATCAGAATAATCTAATAAGTGTTGAAACTGCTCCTACCCTGGTAAGATGGAAGCTGGACATGAGAGAAAAGTTTGATAGTTGTTTATTCAATTTAATAATTATTTTGTTGCAACTTAATTGGAAACATCAATCTTAGATTTCAGCATAAGTTGTCCAAAAACGTGTAGTATAATAATAATAACAACTGAAGACGAAAGAAGGAAAACACACTTTTTGATGCGAATAGTTATGATTTATTTAAAATAAATACAACAGCATTCCACTTATATTTTAGGATTCAAACCTACAAGAGTTGTTTTCTCCTTATTCTTTCAGTTGTAACATGGTGGGATTAGAACTCGATAAATTTCAGTATCCGGTACTGTAACACTAGAAGTATCTCCTTTTGCACTCTGTCAATTGAACACAAGCATTTTGAATAAATATTAAAACAAAATTTGACATCCCACACCAAAAATCAAACCAAGACAGCCCAAGGAAAAGCCAGGAAATCTAACCACTAGATCATATGGGTTGCTAGAGCTTTCTCTGCATTTTTACATTAAGCCGAATTTAAAATCACTTTTCACATAAAAGTCGTTTTAAAAATAAGGTAAACGATTGGAACTGATTTCATCTTTTGAAGAATCTAAAATGCTTTCAAATGATCCAAAGATCGGAAAATACCAAATCAATAGTTATATAAACATTAGTTGATACATCAATTAAAAAAGACCAGGATTTTTGGGGCATAGCACTTAAAAATAGGATTACGACTTTCTAAATGTTTACTTTAATTTTATATGCACGTAATAAAGGGTAATGGTATTAAAAGTATTCTTTACACCTCAAAATAAAGGGATTATTTTTTTTAAATGCACTTCTCTAAAAGCACAAAATTAGATAAGCCTATTTCTTTGTTACTTCGCTCATGAATAAAAAATATAATCTCTTGCTCTCTCTGTAATCCAAATATGATTTGAAAGGAAAATTATTTTACTCTAACTAACAGAAACAATTTAGTTGTAATTGCATGAATCACTTTTCTCATTTTAAAACTTAGTTTTATCAAATCTATAGGAACAAATAGTTTATTTTTAAGATAATAGCACCATTGTTTGTTTATGAGTGTGATTTTCATTACTAGAAAATTCTTCCCCAGTACCGCAGAATGATGTCCAGAAATAAACTTTTAAATGAAATGGTAAATTTTATTATGCTTATTATTATGTTTGTTATTGTTAAGTTTATTGTGTTTATATTTGTAGTGCACAATGGGATTTTCCTTTCTTCAACAATACCTCATTGTATTGCTAAAGAAAGTGAAAATTTCACTAGTATAATTTTAATATAATCCAAGCATTTGCGCGTAATATGGGAATAAAGATTTTTTTCTTGCAGATATAGAAGGAATTGTATTTTCTAGTACTACTCCACATATATATCAAGGAGCAATTTCTTTTAATGCTATTCTGCATATGCAGGAAAAAGTAACGCTTTTCCTACATTAATATCGATTATATTTTCATGTTATGAGATATTTTGAAATTGTTTACATAAATTGATGCAATTATACTATTTTAGCATGAAAACACTTAAGACTTTAATAGTGAGAACTGCAGATGCATTTAAACTGTTTTTAAAAAATGATTTTGTTTTAATGCAGTTCCTTGTGCATGTTAAACAACAATTTTTCTTCTCACACGAAAATGTTTAGTGTAAGTTCCATCTCATCGTTTCATAGATTATTATTTTAACTGTTTAAACTAAACCTATTCCGTACCAAAATATTTTCTATAAAAATTTTCATTTGCAATGTTTTGTAGAAAAAACTAAGTATTTTAAATATTTCAGTTAGTTTATTAAAAGTGTTCTTGTTTATCTATATTAGCATTTGCGAACACTGTTTTCTACCTTAATTCTATCAGTTTTAAGGGTGGATCTAAGCTAGTTCTCAGCATTCCAGTACTCTTATTCCTTTGAAAGACTTCAATCTGGATGGGTGTTTTCCACAGTTCCATTACGAATGTCAAATATTTTTCCCAAACTGTAACTTGCATAATACCACTACGTCTTAATTCAAAATTCTCATCTTTGGTATGATATGTTTCACTTAATATAAAAGTAATGAAAAATAAGACTTAAGTTTTCTTCGCAAGCTGACGAAAAGAAACTATCTAAGCACTGTAAAACCTCTCACCAAATAAAACCAAAAGGGACCTAAATGTTTTTCCGCTTAAACCCAATGCCCCCTGAATACAGATTTTTCTTGAATAGGTTCCATTGTCCATAACTTTGGCATATCTTTGAAGAAATTCGGCATCTTGAAAACCCTTAGTTAGGTGATCAATGAATCGCATGTTTTTCTGCTGTTCTTGTGCTCCCTAACGGCTGTCTGGTCTATAAAATGTCGGTTCCATCCTGGCCCTAAAAGAATGACAACCTAAAATCTACTTAAGCTAAGTAGTTAAAATCACGCAAGCATGTTAAATGTGTAACTTTGTTTTTAGAAACCCCCTTATTCTCATTCTTTTAGTAGTACGTATCAAGATAAGCAGTTTATCTTTTACTGTCTTCTTATTTGAAACGGAACCAACCAAAGTTTCATTAAATCTTTCTAGACCGATGGCCTCAGCCAGCGGTGCGAAACAGTAGCTAAAAGGAGCAATCCCTTGGTTAAAAGAAAACAGGAAAGGTTCATTAAACCTAATTCTTGAGGCGTACAGAAATTGCTTTATTTTGTTTTCGATACGTTTTTGAAGACAATACCGTTTGACAAGGAATAAACAATCAATTTAGCTTGACACTGCTCAAGAGAATGATATGAGTATAATTTCTCTTTTGTCCTCTTTTGAAAGAATTGTTGTTCGTGTAATCCATTCTCAGTAATCCATTCAATCTTTTAAAATGTCTCCGATGTGTTTCTTTTTAATTACCAATAGCAAATTAATTGAATTATTTTAAGGCAAGCTCGTTAAATAAATATTTTACGCTAAAAGATAACATCTCAAACTTTATAACGGAATCTTTGTAACGGAAAACGTTTTATAACTAATTAAAATTTAAATTCACATTAGATTCTGATAATCTTTCACGATGGAATCTTTATCACTTTATGTGAAAAAATATTCGAAGTTAACATAGATATTTATTTTTTATAAAATATTGTGTACATTTTTCCTTTTCTTTTTACAAAACTTTAAAGTTTTTAATACAAATCATTTTTTAACTCTCTGTTTTCTTAGATCTCAACTACCCCAAATATGAAGTTTCATTGCTCTATAATGAAAGCTGTGCAGGTTCTCAATTAGGAGCTGTATCAATATTTAGCTCCTTTACAAAGAAACTAAATAAGACATTCATATAATGATGGATAAGGTTCTTTCAAGTTTTGCTTTAGACTATATTATCTGAGAATTTTAAAGCTATTAGTCCAAACAGAACCAAATTCTACTTTCGGGAATTTTGAAATTTTATTTATGTTTCTATTTATGATTTTTCAAAATACGATTTAATAATTCCATATTATGAAAAAAAAACCTAAATGCAGCGGATATCATCTTTGAGACTATAAATTATATGTAAAATTATACTAAATAAATTATAGTGAAACTCATTCAATATTTAACCCCTTACCGGATTTACCCGAGCTGAGCTCGGGCAGATAAAACGTTCCATTCCGGATTATCCCGAGTGTAGCTCGGGCAGTAGGAAAAAATCTTTCCCGAATTATTTCGTTTTGCTTTCAAGCACTTTTATTTACTTTTCTGCCCACTAGATACACGATTTAGGAAATGTTATATGAGAATAGTGTTGTTATGTTTTTAAAAAAGTGTATATATCAAAAAATGCATTAAAATACGTATTTTACATTTTTTGACCCTCCAACCCTAAAAAAAATCGAACCGGCAAAGAGTTAAGGAGTTATGGCTAAAATGTGTCTTTATTATTAGAGAAGCCATTTTTCAGTGCTTTGTAACTCGTACACTATTGGTTGAAAATAAATGTGTTTTGTTTTAACCTTTCTCTTTTGTGGGGGACAAAAATAACTCTTTTTTTCACTGTACATAAAGCTGTGGCAAAGTTTTATGTGCCTAAAAGTGGAACAAGCTAAGAAAAGAAATAAAAGTGCATTCACAGAGGTGTTAAATTGCAAAAAATCTATCAGCTTAAGCTGTTGAATACGTGGGTAGGAAAAACTAGACGATATATGTAACTTAAACTATATCGATTACTTCACATTTAATGGTTTAAAAATTTTACATTAATATTCATATTATTTTTTATTGTTTACCGTGAGTTTTGTTTCAAAACATAAATTGACTACAGCTAAGAATAAAGGCTACTCATTTGTTTGTGTAATGATTTATTTTAAATATTCAGTTTTGCTTGCGCATTTGTGCTAAGTAATATTTTTATAGCCTACACAGCAATTTTCATCATTATTAGGCGAGGAAATATTTTTATAACTACTTCTGAAATAATTGAAATACACTATCTAAAAATGTAGTATATCTAAAAGGAAGTTTAAATTGTAACATTTCTTTTTAAACAAACAGTTTCGTAAAAGAGGAAAACATAAAAGGTCACTGATCAAACTACGCTGAGAATTATAGTTCGGAAGCTTTGAAAATAAATGAATATTTTTAAAAATAATCTAACTGCCTTTTTGTTCATTAATGAGTTCTCGAAACCAGTACCATTTGCGAATGGGAAATGAAATAGGTTAAAAGATGTTATAAAGAAGTATATTTAGAAATATGTACTACTTACCCTCTCTCTATAAAGTAGGGCTACGATAAAAATAACTTCGAATTTCAGATACAAACTGGAACGCACGGACACGTCCTATATTAAGTTACTAGATGCAGTTTCGACTACAATGTTAAAAGACAGTTTTAAGAAATAGCACTGTATTGTTATATGGTTGGGAAGATTCCCATTCATGCAAAAAAAAAGGAGGGGGGGGGGTTGGAAGCTTAGGACTTACGGATATGAAGTAAAACAATAGACTTTGGAATTGGATGACAAGCACTCAAGCAAGTGATGTCAAAAGCCCGTCCACGTCTTAATTACATCTTTTCCGGTCATCCTTTATGGAAAGCTAGATATGTTAATTTTATTTCTTTACCTTTCATTTAAAACTCTTCAAGCTTTAAGATAGGACATTCACTTTCCTTGAGTTATATTATGTTACGTCGTATGTTACAAGCCATCGGCTTAAAAGATTTCTCATAAATCTCGGAGTATGTTCAGGCAATGGGTTTTCTAGTCGATCCGATCTCTTGCATTTCTAGACTTTTGAGAGGTTTTTCTTTTTTTTAAGGAGAGAAAAGCCTGGAAGTGCAAGAGCGTTAGAACTCAGATCGCCTAGAAAACCCGTTGTCCGAACACACCTTCAAAATTGACAGTTTTATGTCATCATCCTAATCTGAAAACAAAATTAGTAAATTCATATCCATATATAAATTGTTATCATTAAAGAAGTTGTTTTAAGTAATCTAATTCTTTTGAACGCATGCGAAGCATTTCACGCTTTCAATACAGCAATGAAAAATACATTTTTTGTAGTTTTTACTAGAGCCGATGTTTTGAAAATTTTAATAAAAGTTATTTAGAACTAAACTCAGTTATCGAAATACCATAACTGCTATGTTGTATGTTCAATTTGTTCGATCAGAAGAGCAAATTTTAAACTAAGTTTTCCAGTGTCACGCAACTACTTTCTATGCTATACATTTTACAAGAGGTCGTATATTTAAAAAAATTGAAACAAAAAAATTTTTCTGTGACCCTGTATACAAAAAATAAGAAATCAAATTACAAAAATGAAGGCCTATCATCGAAAAATATTTTCAGAAAAACTGCACTTAAAATGTAATATTCAGTAGGTAATATATATCAAATTATCTTGATTAACCCCCGCCCCCAAAAAAAGTGAATTGAAATCACGGGTGCAAACATATATATTGGTAATATTAAGAGATTTTCCTAAAAATTTTTATAATGCGTCATGTCACAATCTACTCCCTGTCGCAATTTAGTCATTCTTCCCTCTAAATTTAGTCTACTATTTTAGTAGCCTTTATTATGAACTTTACTGTCTAACTTGTGATGTTCGATGAGTTTTTGATAAGCTCCTACTAAAATAAGGTACTGTATTTTGTTATACAGTCATTTAAGCATCACAGGAAACTGAAGACTGTTATAATAGCATTTTCTAACTTCATACTTTGAAAGATGTGGGAAGAATGTTCGGCAAATTATCTTACATTATGCCATTCTGGATAGCTTCTCAAATTATATTTATAAGAAAGTGCCAAGAATGTCTTCTTTCAGACAATATGCTTAATGTAAGCACTTTTCAGCGAAATGGTAGGCATTTAATATAACTTTTTATTTTGTACAATGTTTTTATGCAGGAAACTTAACGCAAAATTTCAAGTGAATACTTATTTCCAAATTCAGATTTAAAGTCTGACATTTCTTTTGAATAACTTTTTGCTCTTAGCTCGATTTGGAAAGAGTTTATATTTGGTGAAGCCTTTCTTTAAAGCTTTGAAAAGAAACAATTTCGTTCTTACACCATAACTTTAATATTTATGCCTAGAAAAACAATCAACTACTCGTCTAACTCAGTAGCAGATTCATTATTTCGTTTACTGGGTACATATAATTTTTTGCAGGGTACATAATATTTTCTGATGGGGTTATTTTCTACGTTTCTCTAGAATTTTATCTAAGAATGACACAGGGGCTACTTTTTTGTTAATTTTCAGCGTTTAAATTTATTAATATATTTTCATTCATCAGGTTTTTTTTTTTAGGGGAGCAGGAGTATTACATAGTTTTCGAGGTTAATAGTAGCGTTTAGAATTTCGTTCATTCGGATAAAAAGTTGAACAAAGGAGGCATTTGAATACATTTTTCGATTAACTACCTGTGTTCTTCTGTAGCGTAACTAACAGATCATATAATCTATTTTCAATTTGTACACTTCTATTCTTGGGAAGATTATCTACATTGAAAAATTCTATTAGTGTTTAAATATATTTTTAGATGCTTTAAATAACTCTGAAAGAAAGACTGGCTAAAAAGTGCATCATAAAATACCGCATCGTCTGGGAAATATTGACTTTCTTGATACAAGTTTGAAACATTAATTCTTCTTATTATTTTAAGCTTGCCTACTAATTAATTCTTCTGGAAAATCCTTTGCGAACTAGAACAGTTATTCTGTCATTTGGATCTTCAGTTAATATTCGTGTGAAGAAAGGGAATAATTTCATATTTCAAAAAAACATTTTTATCATTTTGTAAGCCTCTTTTTCAGAGAGTGAATCCTAAGGGGGGGAAAAAAACGTTTGATATCATAACTGATAAAACATTATGAAACAGCAATATGCGTGAAGCGGAAAATAAGACATAATGGGTTGAGAAAACGGTGTTTGTTCGCTTTGCCTTTTCTGTAAAAAATATCCGGAGCAACAATAGAGATAAGTAAAAACAGGAGCTGTTAGGGAAGTAACTAGTGTAATTACTTGAAAATAAGATCAACTTAGTTTTGATAAGAATCGAAACATCTAAGTTGAAGTTAAAATATATTTCGAATTTTGCATGATAGGTAGCTTCAGCATTGATGTAAAGTAAGTGGAAAATTCATCATGGTTTTTGTTTTCAGTGTTTAGGATTCGCGGGGCAACTTGAAGTAACGAGAATGGCGAGTTCGATTGCTAAATTTTGTTACTTCTACTCTTCTTGTTTCTATATGATTTTTAAAAGAGCAACGTATCCATATAAAGATAAATTTAACATCCCTTATATAACCAATTTTCGGAACGGACGAAATGGATTACTTTATAAAGTTGGCAACTATTCAAGACATTTTTGTATTTATTTCTTAAACTGAAGTCATAAGGACATACAGCTTTAAATTTAATCGTTATGTCTTGCTTTCTAAAAGCCCCCCCCCAAAAAAAAGGGTCTAATCTTGTCATTAAAATGTAATTAAAATGCTTTCAACAAAGTACTATTTCAAGCAATAGAATTTTTTTTAATTTAAAAGAAGTATTTCACTTATGAGCTAATTATTGCGACTTATGTCGAATTCTCCTAGTCTTTCATTTTACACAAATTTAAAATCTTGTCTTAAAGATTATGCAAATTCTCTACAACGTGTCTGGAAACAGTCTTATAAATAAGTTTAACCTAATAATCTGTTAATACTAGAAACTATTTTATGAGAGTGGAATTCTTTTTATTGCTTTCATGATAGCGACATTGTAATTTAATTTTTATAATATAAATTTAAGTAGTGAAAAATCAAAATCGTGGAGGATTTATTGAGGAGGACTAAGCTCACAAACTTCATAAATCTGCCAGAAACCACTAAAGTAATTGTGTTTGAAAGTTTTGGTTAAATAATTTTATACAAAATTACTCATTAATTCAATCACATAATTACAGTGACAGTTTACGCCTTTTGAAAACATTTTGTAAAAATTACGACGTAGCAACATAGTTTAAAAAATAATAGAACTATCCCATGAGGTGTAATGATTAAACTATCTCAAGAACATCTAGTTTTATTCTCCTGTCTCACTTGCAGACAGTACATATGATCAACAACTGTGTCGAGATAATTCTGGCGTTTGTAAAAGAACGTGTCGGCACAGATCCAGGCTTGCTTCTGTATAATAGGGCATTTCTCGAGCCTACTCAAACGATACAGACATAAAATCAAACCATGATCTTCCCCTCCTGCGTCAAAGCTGACCGATTTGAAGCATAAACTATTTATAGAAATTTTTTAAATTCGTGTTCAAAACTCCATCGTGAACAATTAGTTAAACAATGATGAATATTTTATGTGATCAATGTGTGTGCTGAAAGAAAAATGATTCGAAATTTTCATATTACTTTTTTTTTTTCCTCCTGTAGATTATGTGAAGCTAATATTTATCAAATCATATTTATGAAAAACACTGCATGTAATATGCGGAGTGTTTGAATTTGCTTGAACGCTAGAACGAACAATTGACTTAAGCATTATACTTCCGATTGTAAGTGTTCTAATAATATGCAGTTACGTTTAATGCCGCATATTTTACAAAGGACCATGCATTTAAATATTCGAAGAGATAACTTTTTATGATGACTTTGTATACAAAAAATTAAATTAAAATTACAAAAATTATATCCTGTATTTTTTTTAAATAAATAAATAGACTTACTTTTTTAATATGATATAGATTCATAAATGAGCATTTCTTTAGCATGCAAGATATCGATTAAAATTCTGTAATTGGCGGTTTTTACGGAAACATTGAATTAAATATCTCTTTCAACGTTCGAAAACGATGCACCAATTGCTCGAACTCAATTTAGAGACTTCTCTTCTACCTCAGGGCAAATCCGCGCAATCCTTTTCTATGAAGAAAACTGCCTTTTCAAATTCTAAGTTTCAGAGCAACTATTAAACTTTTTTCAATCATTTTTTTTTCCTTCTTAAATACATTTATCTAATAACTTTACAAAACAAAAATTCTCCAGCGCAATTAGAGAAGAACAGTAATTCCGTTAAAATACAAAGGTTCCCCAAATGCAGTTAGGACAAATATTCAGTTAATGTTCCCCTAATTGCAAAGGTTTGTTTTGTAAAATTATTAGAAGAATGTTTCCAGGATAAGGAGACAAAATAATGGTTGAAAAATATTCAATAATTCGTTCTTAAAATTTGAATTTGTAAAGTCAGTTTTCTCCGTAGAAAAACATTGCGCGGATTTACCTGGAGGTAGTAGAGAAGCTCCTTAAAGTGTAAGCATGGAATTGAGTTCGAGTACTAGAATATACTAGACTTTTTTTTTTTTACTTTGTACTTAATTTTTACTATTGTAATTTTAGAACTACTCTTTATCCATTGGCGTGAAACGCTCAAAACTTTTAAATGTATAAAATTAATTTTTCTTGATTTAGTGAATATTCATAATTCATTTAATGGCAGAAGGTTTTGGAAATCTGGGAAAAAATACTATATAATTGTGAATAATTAGCTTTTTGCTCTCATCATAAATCGCAGTTTCGTGTACTCTAAGAATTTATGTCGAACCATGATTTGAAAGTTACTTGGAAGGATAGTAATACTCGAATACAAGGGTTACGATAGAGAAATTTTAGCATAAGCAATTATATTCAAAACACTTCAACCATCGACAGAGCACTTGTAATATCAATGTGATTTGATACAACATTGAAAAACGGCATAAAGTACGTAAGATTTGAAAACTGTAACTGCAGTATGTATATTACACTGTAAATACACTATTATTTACATTGATTTCGTAATAACTTAATTTCTATGATAATCAACTATTATTTTTCTATTTCTGTTCATTTCTATTACTTTATTTATAATACATACTCATTTTTTTATTTAACTTTTAATTATAAATAATAAATAAATGTTTAAGGGACTATAGCTATTAACGTATCCTGAAAATCCCACTTTTTTTTTCCTTTAATCTAAAATCAAAATAAGTACTAGTTGTAAAGAATTGCACTTTTATTGACTTTTATGCATGCTATCAGTTCAAGGAAAGCAATATAAATAGTTTTTACTATGTTTTATTAACTATTTTATTGACTAGATGATAAAGTTCATTGTGTAGGGCGCTAGAAAAAACATTGTACAAAAATATTTCTAAAATCAATATATTTAATCTTCGTCCATTTCATATTCAATTTTTATTATTTACGGAAATCGGAATTCATTTTCTTCTGAAAACGTGCGAAATCTTTTCGCATTCGAAAGATTTCGTTTCGCTGGGAGCATCCCCCTTTTATAATGCCGAGTTTAATGCAGAGGAAATCATTTTATTTCTGAAAAAAAATTAAACAGTATAATCTGAAAAAACTATTTTAAACGAATTAGAATTGCAATTTTCTCTTCAAAACCTGATAATCCTGACTACAGCATGACGTAATTATAACTTGCGACAACTAATTTTGTCATGCAAATGATTAACTTTTTTTACTCTCGAAAATAAAATGGAGCTGAAAATAGCGAAAAATCTCTTAAACAATAAGGAACAGATCGATTTTCAGATTTTTAAAGTAGTCCTGATTGTTTTCTATATTTTTATACATAATTATGAAAAATTTCAAGCGGCTCGTACAAACGGTATAGATTTTATTACGTTTTTAGACAATACATTTTTAACTGTTTGGATTAATGACAGTAAAAGTTTTATTTTCGAATAGTTCAACCGGAATTGTTTGAGTCAGGGATCAACGCAACTATATAGTAGGATTTTTGGTTGTCCACTTATAACTTGAAGTACTTTTGAATATACGAACGTTAATTCATGTTTATTTACGCACCCTTGAAGAATGAAATGAAGAATAAGAAACTCTCATACTTTTTTAATGCAACGTGATTCTAGAATTTTATAGTAGTAAAAAAAAAATAGGTTCTCGTAAGCGCAGGCAGAATTTCTTTGTGTCACGTTTATTTAAATTCTATAAACGGACAAGGAAACAGTGTAAATTTAATTTTATCACCCGATCAGAGTTGACTATCTATCAAGTGATACTGAGGTTCAAAGACCTGCTTTTATGGCTGAAAGTACACGTGTGAAGCAATTGCAGACAAATTCGTAATTAAAACGGTTCAGTGGTCGTCCAAACTAAAAGGATTTTCCTTATAAAACAATATAATCCGAAAATTGAAATGTGCATATATTTTGCTTACTATTGCATTTGATTGAAACGTACAGTTGAAATATGTGAAAACTAAAAATTGGACCAAGTCAAAATTTGCTTTTTTTTTCCTAACTAAGTATTCGGGCCTTTTAATGTTTAAAAGATCAGTTTCGGGTTCCTAGAACGAGATTTAAAAAATGGATTTAAACATTTTTTCGAATCATTTCATGTTTCTCAAACTCTTTTCTTTTCAAGTTTCTTTTAAATTTACATCTGTTTTCAGAAATTCCTACTTTTATACGATAAAAAAAAAATTTAATTCAGTTTTTTCACGAGTTTTGTTTTTCATGGGGAATATTTACGATCTACATTATATTTAAAAAGTTAAGGAACTAACGGATAAAACTGCTTAAAAATTTTAGTACAGTGCATGGTCTTAATATTATTGTAAATAAAATAAACTGAAAGTCTAGAGGTAAGTAAAAATATGTTTCGTTTACATCTCTTTTCTTAGGGAATGGACTGTAAAAGTTTGGAAAATATCCGTAATACCCCATTCTGTAAATTTTTCGTCTTTAAGATTTCTTTTAGGCGATAGTTCATTTTTAAGAAAATTGTCATATTTATTTACATTCCAAAGAAATGACGGTTGAACTGTTATACAGTGTTATGTGTTTTCGCATAAATTTTCCAAAAATTACCTTAGATTCCTATTTCTTCTTATACATAATACATGTGGTTACCGTTAGAGATAACATTATCAAGTTTGTAAATTTCCTAGAAACAGCAAAAAAAAAATTTTATTCATTAAAATAAAAACTGCTTCGTGTATATTTCAAGCGCAGTTTTGAAATCATGTTATTAAATTTTGGTTATAAGTATACGCAAGATAATTATGTCAAGGGAAGTATAAAACTTTCAAAATGAAACTTTTACTGCTGTTGCGTATTGTATCATTGTTATTATCGGCATTTACATGAGCAGTACTCGTATGATACTGTCAACGAAAAAAAAAAAAGGAGGGGGGAGAAATAAAGAAAGCCTGATGATATATGCTTTCACTGAAAAGCCTGTGTATATAGCATTTCCAAAAACACAGGTCTAGGCTTTTATTACTTAAATATTGATCATAAATATATACAACAAATTATAAAATTACGTGAAAAAAGGGTGCAGAAATTTATGGTATCGATTAATTTTTTTAAGGAGATTAAATCTAAATAAATACAAAATTTAAATTTTTATACGGCCCACGTACAAAAAGAGATTCCAACTAATAGAATGTGCCCCATACATATATGAGGGGATGCGTATAAAGTTCAGCCTTTCCCCATAAATAGCCTCAGAGATATGCTTAAACAAAGTTTTGAGGGGCTATACAATACCAATTATAGCAGAAGTATGTATTTGTGCAATGATTTTTTTCTTTCGTAATTTGTGTACGACCACTGAAATTCGATCATTTGACGTGATTTTTTTTTTTCATCTAGAGCCATTGAAAAGTGGTTTAAGTTAGGAAATATTTATTTTCATATCTCCGTCACTTTTCATGATGAAAGGCTGAAACTTTAGCAGTGTTAATTAGTTTCGACTCTGCGTTACGTATTCTTGTTTAGTTGATAAACCAGATAACAACAAGACGTGCTTAAGCGACGCTGAATCGAAGCTAAAACGACGACATAGCACATAGCCATTTGAGATTCACAATCTGGTGTGCCTAAGATTTTAAGCACGTAAAAACAGTGATAACTTGATTGGTTGAGACCAACCATCCTAAATAATGAACGTTGGTGCCTCCTTTGGCATTTTTACCTGCGCTCTGTAAAACTCGTCTTTCATCTATGAATTACATTTCTTTAAAAAGACGACATTAATAAGTTTTTGTACAGTTGATAAATGGGACAAATTCTATTTGTAATTTGTACGCTTAGTGTAATAGGTTATATATATATATATGAGACGTCAGATATTTCAAGTAAAGTTTCAGAGTTAAGGCAGGTAATATGGTTTATTGAACATTACATTTAAGTTACAATTTAGAATGAGAAGAGGGGAGGGGAGGCGGGTACAAGAATCAGCGTCGACTCATTAAGCAGTTCCAGTGGCAGAAGTCTCTCGATTTTCGATGTGCGGGAGTATTTACGCTTACCACACCACGTGGTTTGCGAAGACATAACTCCGCCTCTCTCTTATCTCTGATCGAACCACACACATTTACCAACATGACCCGCATCCGGGGCTACAAGGGCGTGGGGACACGTGTACATCTAAAGAACTCAGAATCGACGGCCTGATGTCTGGCAAATAACAAAATAAATAAAACATAGCTCCAGAGCGCGCGTGGCAAGTATGACAGGAAAGCAAAACTTACAGTGAAAGTACCCGCTTGAACAATACCCAAACTAGTAAAACCCAAATTACCTTTTTATACATTACAATATCCCCCCCGGCAAAAGAAGTCTGACGAGCAATATCATTGAGGTGGCCAGTCTCTCACTTGCGAGTCAGACGTCCTTGCAACCTAATCTTAAAACTGCGAACTAATCTAATTTTCAAGTTTAGACACCTTAAATTTTTCTGGCTAGAATTCTGGAGTTATGTTGTACAACACTTGAGGGGCAGGATGCAGTTTCTAAAATTTGACAAAACATAATGATGCAATAGTACGAAAATCTTACAATAAACAATAAAACAATGAGTGCGCACAATTTTTTTCAAAATATCACAAGTAAAATATTTACAACCTAGGTGGGATACAATAATACTGTACAACAATATAGTAATATAATTAAACAAAATGGAATAAACATGGCTGACATTCATTTTCTTTGGCAAATACTTATGGCTTTGGCTTGCATGGCATAAAGTGAATGGAATGAAAATAACTTGGCAAAATGGTTGGCAAAATGCAGTTGGCAAAATGGAGTAAATTTATTTAGTGTAAAGGCAATGTAAAAAAAATGTAAAAATGTGCGTAGTGTGCAGAAAATTTCGAAAACCATAGCTGTAAAACAGCAGTACCGTCACACAGGTATGGGATATAGTAAATACCACTTGTAGGCATTTTAAGTTTGCCCAAACTTTAAACTCTCCATAGTATGACAACAAAAATGGGTTCACGTGATCCCGAAAAAGAAAGACCATTGTCAACTACGAAAGAGAAAACTTGGCCATTGCCTCATAGCTTCCAAAAAAGGGGAAGAAATGACTCAATAGACAGTTGGGAAAAACTGGGGGATTATTGAGAGGAAGTCCCAGCCTAGTCTAAGTCTAGCTTCATTTATTGTTTGCATAATATCTATAAAATATACAAAGAAAAAAGGTGCAGTTTTACTTACACCGCACACACTCGGACTTGGGGACTTCTTCAATGACTAAGAGAAGCGGGTGACAGAGAAAGGTTGGTAGAAGCATAAAAGGAAAAGGATAGACGATAGACTTTATGTCGAGTATTCAGGGTTCCAAACTCAACACTTAGAAATTTTGAATACATTTTTTTTTCTATTTTTCTAATTTTTTTTTTAAGATCAATTATTGTTAATTAAATTTCATCACCTTCGTGGGCTAGCTTTAATTTGTCAGGAGGGAAATAAGGTCTTAATTTAGAAGAGTGAACTATTTCCGTAGGTTTCTTAGTATGGTAATTAGGTTTATCAATTTCGAATGTAACTGAAGAACATTTGTTTACAATTGAATAAGGACCTGAAAAAGTAGGAGATAATTTACGTGTATTTGAGTAGTTAAATTCTTCATAAATTACAAGATCTCCTGGTTCGAAATTAGCTTCTATGAATTTATTGTCATATCTAATTTTATTTTTATTATGAAATTCTATTGTCCTTTCTTTTGCTAATTTTCGAGCTTCATCAACAGGAGAATAGGTATTTTCCGAAATAGGTGAGTCATATGGCAATTTTCCAAACATTAAATACATAGGTGTAAACTTCGTTACTGAATGAGGTGTGTTATTATATTCACTAATAACCTGCTCTAGTAACTTAGTCCAAGGAATTTTAGAAGGTGAAGAGTTAACTTTACATTTTAATCTAGTAACTATGGATTGATTTACCCTCTCTACTTTTCCATTTGTCTGTGGATGATGAGCTGTAGTTGTTTAGTATTGAAGTTCTTGAGGAATTTTTTAAAACGCGCAGCAGTAAAAGCTGCATTTCTATCACTAAGTATCTTTTGAGGAACTTGAATGTTGAATATTTGTTTTAGACAGTTTACATAGGTTTCAGTAGAGACACTTTTCGAAGGAAAGGCCCAAACATATCTTGTAGCATGGTCAATTATTAGATGTAGATATTTTTTGTTGAATTGTAATAGTTGAAACCTCCTACAGTATCAATAGAAAGACATTCAAAGGGTTTATCAGTAGCAGGTACAGCCTGTAACAAACCAAACTTCTGTTTAGGTTTTTTGTTAAATTGGCAAGTCGAACAATGTTTAACATAATTGGAAATATCTTGAGTCATATGAGGCCAATAATAGGAAGGTGAAATTATACTTAACATTTTTTGAACACCAGGATGGCCAAAATTTTCATGTGCATTTTTCATTAAAGTTTTTCTTAAGCTCATAAGCACCACTATTTTTTTTTAATCCTTTCTTATTTATGGTAATTAAATCATTAATGATTTTATATTTAGGACCATGCATATTTTCTGCTAATTGTTGATTTTTAATTTCTTTAGCATTTAACAATAAAACCGAAGGTTGAATTAGTTGGAGATGTTGAGAATGAGGAATCCTTGATAACATATCAGCTTCGACATTTGTTGAGCCCTTTAGGTACTTCATTTCATAGTCAAACATACATAATTTAAGGGACCAGCGGAATAATCTTCCTCTTAAATTTTTGACATTTTTTAACCAAACCAATGCCACGTGGTCAGTATGAATGACAAATTTTTGACCGTGAAGGTAATGATAAAATTTATCAAGGGCATCAACGATAGCCAAACATTCTAATTCAGTTATAGTGTAATTCTTTTCATATGATCGAAGCGATTTCGAATGATATGCAATCGGGTGCAAGATACCTGAGGCATCCGACTGCTTCAACACAGCTCCAACTGAACAATTTGATGCATCAATAAATACATGGATAGGTAATTTAACGTCGTATAATTGTAACACAGGTTTAGATATCAAAATATTTTTTAAGGTTTCAAAACTTTTCTGACAGTTTGTTGACCAATCCCATTTAGCGTTTTTCTTTAACAAATCATTTAAAGGACGTCTTAATTTTGCATACCGATCAATAAATCTGTTGTAAACATTTACAGAACCAAGAAACCTCTGTAGTTCCTTTACGTTAGTAGGTGGCTTCAAATTTTTGATAATTTCAATATTAGCATTATCTGGAGTAATTTGACCTTGTTTAACCTCATACCCCAAAAATTTTATAGTGTCCTTAGCAAAGTTACATTTAGATAATTTCAATTTAATATTTTCCTGCAAACAAATTTGGAAAATAGTTTCTAAATGCTGAATATGTTCTTCCATAGAAGAAGAAAAAACCATTATGCCATCAAAATAATTATAGGCAAATTTAATTTTATATTTATTTAATATTCTTCTCATGACTCTGTTAAATATACCAGGCCCTGTCTTAATGCCAAATGGCAAGACCTGGAACGTATAGAGACCTGTATTAGTTACAAAGGCTAGTTTTTCAGTATCTTGAGGGTGGATGGGCACATGCCAAAATCCAGACGCCAAATCAAGAGTGGAGAATATTTTCGCCCCACTTAATTTGTCTAATAAGCTGTCAATACGTGGCAAAGGCTCGGCATCATTTTTTACTATATTATTTAATTTACGATAATCCACACACAGTCTAGTTTTGGTACCCTCGTCGCGTTTATACGCTAAAGTGACGGGTGCAGCATAGGGGCTATTGCTTTCCTTAATTAAACCAGCTTTTAATAATTGTTCAATCTGAATTAATTTCGTCTTCCTCTTTAGGAGAGATTCGATAAGGCCTGAGGCAAACAGGTAGGTCAGAAGTTAAATTTATACGCTGAGGTTCTACATTAATACGACCAATATCATATTTATTTTTTGCAAAGATTTTCTCATATTTATTTAATAATTCCTCTAATTTTGGATTGATAGCTTTATAAACAGTCTGAGGGGGAACGCTTTCCTCAGAGGCTTTGCTATCGGTTGAAGAACTGGGTTGATTTAAATGTAAAGACATAGGTAAGGCATCATAATTGTATAAAGGTAATCTAACATTATTTTGAAAAACACATAAATTCACACAATCAATATATAAACAAAACTTTTTACACTCTGGTAAACCGAATATGGCATATGGCAGGCTTGAATATACTATAAAAAATTTTACACACCGAGTAATGTTTCCAATTTCTAAATTAACATAACACACTGTATCAAGTATCAGCAGTCCATCTGCCAGAGTAACATTTAAAGGTGAGACTCTCTGTACTTCTAAATTAAATCGTCCAACAAAACTTTGCGGCAAGACAGAGAGTGTAGAGCCAGTGTCTATGACACAGGGAACACTTAAAAATTCAAAATTGTCAATTTTGGGTTGAGTTAATTTTTTCCTTAGGTACCCGGGTACAGTAAATAGTCATAAGTTCTCTTCTCGCGAGGTCTCAGTACCATTATTTTGTGAATTTAAAATAGTGGTGTTCGAAGTCTTATTCGGGTGAGTCATATTTGGTGTCGCGTATGTGTTTGTCGCAATTTGGTTGTAACTTTTAAAGGTACAAGTATGCGTCCAATGGAAAGCATTACTTATCCCTAACCCCTCACATTTTCTACATGGAGTTCTAGGTAGGGTGCTTTCTTGGTAACTGACATTATTTTGGTGGTGTAAACTTTGAGATAGGGGTCGAAAACGGGGCCAATTATTTATTTGGGTTCGCCCTTCGGTTGAATTATGAATTGGTTGACGCCAATTTGGTCGGTTATAAACAGGAGCATAGTAGGGTCTAAAATTCCGAAGCTTGGGTGTGAAGTAACTAGGATTTTGTGCATTATTGGGCGAGGAGGTAAAGCTTGCCTTTTGGGGCGGTTCATGAATTTTAATTAATTTTGACGCTACCTTAAGCCACTCGGTGGCACTACTGGGTGGTTGCAGGGTTAAAAGAGCTCTCACATTGCTAAGAAGACCATTGGCCAATCCTTCTAATATTATATTATTAGGTAGCCCCAATTTTCTACCTATTTCTAATTTTTCATGAAAATAAGTTATAAGATTCGAAGTTTTTTCTAGTTTTAAATTTGTAAAATCCATGAAAGTAAAGACGGTACATGAAATATATTTTTCTCTCAGTATTTCAATCAATTCTTTCCAATTATTACAATTTGCTATGTTATTTATGTATGTTGTTAAGGCAGACCCCTTAAGAAATTTTCCTATATTTTGAAATTTCCAATCTTCGTCTTTATTTTGTTGTAAGCAACACTGTTCGTAATATGCTATCCAACTTTCAAAACTCATATTATCTTCAAAATTAAAGGGGGCAATAAACTCATCACTTTTTTGCAGGGACATAGTGGCAATAGTTTGCGTATTTTCTTTACCATCTAACGACATGCTGAAATTTTTTTCTAAATTTTTACCTGAACGGAGAAGCATTTAATAATTGCATTCAGAAATTTTATTTAGCAACATTAATAATAATACTGCAATAAATTTACAAAATCTTACTTTAATGAAAATACTATACTACTGGGGGGAAAAATGCAGATATATCACTATATATATATTATTTTTTTTATCAACACTAAAATAGCACTTTAAAATAACACACACAATTAATAACCATTTAAATATAATACTCTAATGTCCACTTCAACTCTGAAATTAAAATCGCTTACTTTTACGAAAGAAATCAATATCCGCAAGTTGAAATCGTCATTCTTCAACAATAAACAAAACAAACAAAAAAAATCTTCCCTCGCAAGTTTAAGGCAGGCAGGAGAAAGAGGTTCCGTCAACCTAAGTTGTACGCACAAAAACAAAAATATTCGGCACGGAAAAAAGGGGGAAATAATTCACCAGTTGCACACACTTCTCGTGGGGGCCTGTTTTGGGTGCAATGAAGGCAGTGAAATTTGACGCACCGCCGCGCCGTAATGATGACAGGAGTTTCTCTTGGTTTGTGGCGTACGTGCGAAAAAGAAAAAAAAAAGATGAATTAGGAGGCGCAGATTTCGGTATGATGAGCGCTGCAGAAATGCCGCATAGGCTGTTCATCAATGCAGACGTTCTTCCATTTCGGCATTAACGGCGTAGGACGTACAGGACGTTCTGTGAAGTACTTCAGAAGATAACCTGACTCATCAGACGGTGTTGAAATCTCCCAGAGCAGGGCTCGACGAAGTTGGCCGGCGGAGAGCGGACTCAAGGGAGTAGGCCGGCTGGTCGGCGAAGAGGCGCGCTGCATCTCCTGCGAACGATGGGCGATGAACCCGTCTCCCGGACTATTGAGCGTTAATTTTTTCACAATTTAAAATTTTTAATTGGCACACAGGCAGTCATCCTGCCGGCTATTTGAGACGTCAGATATTTCAAGTAAAGTTTCAGAGTTAAGGCAGGTAATATGGTTTATTGAACATTACATTTAAGTTACAATTTAGAATGAGAAGAGGGGAGGGGAGGCGGGTACAAGAATCAGCGTGGACTCATTAAGCAGTTCCAGTGGCAGAAGTCTCTCGATTTTCGATGTGCGGGAGTATTTACGCTTACCACACCACGTGGTTTGCGAAGACATAACTCCGCCTCTCTCTTATCTCTGATCGAACCACACACATTTACCAACATGACCCGCATCCGGGGCTACAAGGGCGTGGGGACACGTGTACATCTAAAGAACTCAGAATCGACGGCCTGATGTCTAGCAAATAACAAAATAAATAAAACATAGCTCCAGAGCGCGCGTGGCAAGTATGACAGGAAAGCAAAACTTACAGTGAAAGTACCGGTTTGAACAATACCCAAACTAGTAAAACCCAAATTACCTTTTTATACATTACATATATATATATATATATATATATATAACACATTTTTGAAAGGAACATGTAAATAAATAAATAAATAGAAAAAAAATACATGTAAAGAGCGTGGATCACAATTTTGAGATAATTTTTTACTTTTTCATGATTACGTTAGCTTAGTTATAGTGTCAGCTATGAAAATAAATCTAAAATATAGTGATAACTTGAACGGTTGATCAACTATACTAAAGAATGAACGGGGCTACATCCTTTGACGTTTTTACCTGCGGTGAGTAAAACATACTCTTCTTTATGAACTACATACCTTAGATGGACATTAATACGTTTTTGGATAGCTGATTAATGGGACAAATTGTATTTGTAATTTGCACCCTTACTGCAATAGTATTTTTTCAGATAAACAACATTTTTTGAAAGGAAAATGTAAATAAATAAATAAAAAATTCACGTAAAGCGCGAGAATCCAAATTTTGAGGTAATATTTTACGTTTTCAGGATTACGTTAGCGAAGTGATAGTGTCAGCTATGAAAATAAATCTAAAAACTGTGTTAACTTAATTAGTTGGCCAGCTAGCCCAAAGAATGAACGGGGATGCATCCTTTAGCGTTTTCATCTGCGCTAAGTAAAACTCACCCTTCTTTATGAATTACATGTCTTTGGATGTAGTACATTAATACATTTTTGGATAGCTGATTAATGGGAGAAATTTTATTTGTAATTTGTACGCTTACTGATATGTTATTTATTTAAAAAAGATACAATCTTTTGAAAGGGAGCATGTAAATCAAAAATTAAAAGAATACATGTAATGGCTCGTGATTTCAAATTTTAGAGTATAGTTTTGTACTTTTTATGATTATGTTAGCTTAATTAGAGTTTCAGCTATGAAAATAAATTAAAATGAAATCCAATTTAATAAGTAGATTTTTTTAATTTTGCACTTGAATGTCAAATTTTGGGTTATTCAAGAAAAATGTGTAAAATTTAGGAAAACTACTGATTTTCGGCCCTACTTATCGGGGTGAAAATTGTAGCATTTTGGCTCCCCTATCACTTCTTAAAAGGAATACGTCGCTTTACTAGTAACCCTGTACATTTACAATTAGCCACAATATTTTCATGCACTGAGTAAACTTACTCAATGTACACAAGATTATAAAAAGTTTGAAGTAACTTATCTCGCTAAAAAATTACAAAAATGCATTTTATAACAAACATCTCTCTCGTATGAAATTATTTCATGGTACATTGAACAAGCCAAATGATTCAGTTTGAAACAAGATCAAATATAATGTCATTTTCACACAATTATTCTTTTTATATTTCTGTTTGGTTTAGATTTTGCTTTCAGAATGCTTTTTAAATACTTCATGCAGAAAACAGGCAATTTAGTATTTTACAAAGTATCGCTTTTTAACCTCTTATTAGTAAAAAAGTCACCCCCCCCCATTACATGTGAAATACATTTTTATTCTTTAAATTCGAACAGAAGAGAAAAATTTACTATTTAACTTGCCGTTTATTCTTTATTATTATATTTACTATTTGATATCTCTCTTAAGTTAAGGCTCAATTACTTTTAGTGACATTAAGTATGTACACTAACGGGAAAAAGTTCCAATACCAAAAAAATACTGTTGTTTTGCCAATGCATTTGTCTAGGTAAAATATTTAGTTGATTAAAGTTTCAAAACCTCAGCCTGATGTAACCGAGATAACAGCCGTTTCAGATGTGAAATGCTAGTTCTCTAATAACCAGTATAACCGCCAGAATTTTGAATTCAAGCATTCACACATGCATGCATTGTATCGTACAGGTCCTGAATGTCACTTTGTGGAATGGAGTTCTAAATATGTTGCACTTAATTGGTCATATTAGCAACGGTTAATGCTGGTTCTGGATAACGCTAGAGTTGTCGTCTAATAATATCCAATACGTGTTCGATTGGATAAAGATCTGGTGATCTAGCAGGCCAAGGCAACATGTCGACACTCTGTAGAGCCTGTTGGGTTACAAGAGCCGGATGAGGACAAGCGTTATCCTGTCGGAAAACATCCCCTTGAATGCCGTTCGTGAATGGCAGCACAACAGGTTGAATCACCAGAATGACGTACAAATTTGCAGTCAGGTTGTAGGATAACCATGAGAGTGCCCCTGCTACCATTGGAAATTTCAGGCATAAGTCCTGGTGTAGGTCCAGTCTGTCTAGGCCACAGACAGACTGGTTGCAGGTGCTCATTTGGACTCATTCTAATCAACACGCGGTCATCATTGGCACCAAGGCAGAACTGGCTTTCATCAGAAAACACAATAGATTTTCACTACATAGTGCAGCAAATACAGCTTACGTCACCCGGACATAACTAAACTTTGGCACACACACAGGGCGGGCTCCAGGACATGCCTTAATTTTGGAACCTCTTTCTTTGGAGCCATAAAGCATTTTGGCTCCCCCTTCAACACGGCTCCTGGGGCACATGCCCCGCTTGACCCTCTCTTGTTGTGGCCCTGCCACGACGTCATCCAGTAAGCTGTAGTTTGGCACCACTGACGTCACAAACAGCGACAGTTTGGAGTCGGTGGAATGCACGTTGCAGGGCGTCTGAATCGAAGCTGCCCTGGAAGTAACGAAGTTGCAACAGCTCGTTATGTCATTAAGTCACCAAAACCAACTGCAGTTGGAATTTCTGCTGCAGACGCAGTACGATGCACTATGCCGAATACGGCGGTCTTCCCTCTCAGAAGTGACACGTGCCTGCCGGGAGTCTAATCTTCTTGCTGCCATACCTTTCTATAACTAATGTTGTCAACAGTCATGCACAGTGGATACATTTCTTACAAGTCTTTCTGCAACATCGTGGAAAGAAAATCCACTTTCCTATAGCCCTATTATACTACCTCGTACAATCTTAGTGCGCTGTTGATAATGGCCTCTTCGTCTTAACGGCAGTTCTGACTAACATCAGTTTTACTACGCCACATGTCATCGATAAATAACGCTCATGAATTTTGCAGGGCTTCTTTAAAACAAACCTGATTTGCATCTTCATAGTGATGCTACTGGCACCACACTTACGAGCCTGGCGCGAAATTTGAATAGATGTCATCTTTCAGGTGTAGAACACGCCTATCAAATTTCGTTTATGTCGCACAACTCTTTCCTGTTGAGAATATATCTTTCCATCAGTGTAAAAGCAATTTTTTTCACTCTTTGAATAAAAGTATTATTATAATCACAAATTATTGCTAAACCAACTTCATAAAGACATCATCGCATTAAAGTGAAAAAATTTGAGAAATATTTTTTGGCTTTACAAATGCACCGGTGAGAAGGAAAAGGGAATAACTCCACTTTTTGTCGATTTCAAACAGAGAGAACCATTTTTGGATTGAACACAAGACACAATTGAGTGGAGAATGAAAATATTCCTCAATTTTCGATAGTAAACATAAGGCATAAACGTTTAAGATTCAAGATACCTGAAAAATAATTCAACACATCTCTGACAAATAATGATCATTTATTGATAATATCATTCAACGGCCTACTGACTCAAATCAAAGAAATGAAGCCTAATTATAAATGTTCGACGATATTCTTACACAATTTAATTCCTCGTCGAGAGGGAAAGGAACGACTGAATATTTGCATCCCTTAATAAGCTCTTAATGCTGCAAAAAGTCGTTCGTTTCAAGCACTATTAATATCTTAGCTAATAATAGTATACCTCAGTGGTTTCAAAAAATTTAACTTGCACGTTCGCTCTGTATGCAGAGTGATCAATGTGGAATCAAACGTAGATCCTTTAATTCATTCTGATTTGTGCCAGCCAAGCCGCTATGGTTCGTACACAGGAATATCATATATTCGCTTTTTATTTGATTTACGAAAATTAATTATGGAAATTTCTATTCTAGGAATTTTATATATTCACTTTTTACTTGATTTGCGAAAATTAGTTATATTATTGGAACAGTCAGGGTAAATAAGAAAATAAATCTCGCTTCCCAAAATAATGATTTTGCAAAATGTTATCTAAATAAAAATAAAATCATCATTTACTTTTCAATCAGATAAATTACTTCTTACGAAGCTATAAAAATTCTATTTACATGCGGCAGCTGATGTAAATATTCTTAAGGATGTTAATTTCTATGATTTACAAAAGAATTAGAGATTAGAATCTTTAACACGTAATACTAATTTATGTATAGTAAAATTATTGTAACGAAAAAAATTTTTAGCCTTTTTTTGGTGCGTATTCAACAAGGGTTTAAAAGCTTTCTGCCTTCAAAAGTAAGTAAATGCACACAAAACACAAGAAATTTATTTATAACTATAATTATGTATAAATTATAAAACTTATGTCATATTTGTTTGTGTAAAAAAAAATAGTAATAACAGAGGTAATTTGTACAATACCGCTGTTCATTCAAGTAAACGCAGTCACCCATACCATTAGATATAAAAGCGATATTTGTACACACACACGCACACACACATATATAAGGTGTCTCAAAAATGTGGTAACGGGCTTTAATTCTTTACCTATTAGAGATAAGCGGGCAGTGTAACTTGAAAAAATACTCAAAATAAGGTCGGAAACGAAACTCCGTTAAGAAAAAAATCCTTCCCTTAATTTTTAAAAAGTTACACTTTTAAAATTTGTGTACGACCCCCACTCAAAACAATTCCCAATTAGTAAAATGTGCCCCATGCACTTATGAGGTGACATACAAAATTTGAGAATTATACCTTAAAAAAAGTGTCAGAGATATGAAGATAAACATAACGCTGACTTAAACCACTTCCATGGCTCTCGAAGGGAATAAATCACATCGAATGATCGCATTTCAGGGGTCGTACAGAAATTATGAAAGAAAATCTTTTTTTCCACTCTAGCAATAAACGTTTACATTAAAAATCATGTTTAGTCCCCGATCATCTTTCTTTTAAAGATATCTCTGCATTGTTGTATGATGGAAGGCTCAAATTTTGTATATCACCTCATTAGTGCATGGGGGCACATTTTACTAACTGGGAATGTTTTGGTACGGGGTTCGTATACAAATTTAGTAAGTGTAACTTTTTGTAAATGAACGAGAGGAATTTTTTCTTAAGAGAGTCTTATTTCCGACCTTATTTTGAACATTTTTTTTTCAATTTACACTGCCCACTTATATCTAATAGATAAAGAATTAAAGCACCCACTTTTTTAGGACACCCTGTATATAATACAGCGTAAGCATTGCAATCTTGCAAGTGAATTGTGCACGCAAAATCATATGATAATATTAAAAGTATTAACAAGTAATGATTTTGTAATAACTTCTAAGACTTACGTTGTCTGTCTTCGGACGGGTCTGGCAACCTCTGCCCACTGGCAGTGTAAAATATAATAATGGCACTTAATAAAATGAAGCATTTCATCGGAAACGATGGCCTATAATATACAAATATATTTCATAGTATAAAACATGTTTCAGGATATTGCACAAAATAATTTACAATGCAAATACAAATTATACTGCAGTGCTAAAATATTGATTTTCAGATTTCTATAACTCGCAGATATACACCCACAAAATAAATAAATAAATAAATAAATATAAAACCTTCAAATGCAGTCGACATCATTGGTTCTAACAGACCCACAAAAATAAAGTCCAATTCTACCCATATTTTCTGATCGACCCCCCTCAAAATCATTTTAATGTAATTTATAAAAGAGAAGGTGGAATAGTTATGACCATGGGGTAATTGTGACCAACACTAAAATTATTAGTATTTAAAGATTTGTTAAGCCTAAGAAGCTACAATGTATTTTTCCTAATAGGCATCTTTCTCATTAATATTAAGTATCGTTAATGCAGCAGCAATTGTAAAACTAACAGCCTACCGAAATTTTCGGAAAACGTATTTGAGAGTTAAGTGTTCAGATTTATTTGATAAAGAAGGAAAAATCTTTTAGACAAGCAAATTCAAATTAAAAAGTATGGTTGTAACTTAAATGCTTCTCATTTAAGGCTCGTTTTTCGTTAAGACTCGCTTCATGGCTCCTTTTTTAGTTTTTCTAACATAATTAAATATTTTTTAATTTAGGGTCATAATTACCCCTAATTTTTTATTGGCTTAGTTATGGTAAAAACACAGTACAAGAGTTATTCTCACTAAGAAAAACGGATGTCTTGGTTTTATATCATTTAAAACATATTAAGGAAATAATTTTTAAAAAATTATTTTTATACTATTTTAACATAAAAACTATTTTATACTATTTTAACATAAAAATGGGTGTTTTTAAAAATTCAAAGTTAATCTCTTATTACTTGAAAGAATATTTTTCCTATTATGAAAAGAGTTGAAAATTCACGAAGTTGTAAAATTTAAATTTTTTCATGTTTTAAAATGTAATCATAATTGCCTCTCATTTTGTTAGCTAAATAAATATCGACTAACTTCTCTCTTAACGTTTTTCTCACACAAAATGATACAAAATAGGCTAGTATACCCATAAGCATTAGCGTAACCGATATATATATATAGGTACGTCTCTCTGTGTGTGTGTGTGCACACACACGCGGGGAGGGGGCATACATTGAAATCAAGAGTAGAAAAGGGAAGATTCCCCTACATTTTGAAATAAATGCTTTAAATCAAAAGATTTTAAGACAAAGTTGTGTAACTACGTCGCCCACAGTATCCTTCCGCCGAAGCTAAGCCTGTGAATATATTGCCTGATTTCTACAGTAGAACTTCTTTAATCCGTTACTTGTGGGACTACGGGGGGTATGGTCGGAGCTCAAAAAAGGTCGAATTATCAGAAAATACAGAAAAATAAGAATTTACAGCCAAATGAACAACCTCTGAACTGAAAAATGACTGTACGTATTGTTCTGTACAATCAAAACATTACAATAAGCCGCACAGAAGCTGTTATCATTATTTAAAAAAAGCAAGCTGTTAGCATTTACTGTACATATGTATGTAATGTGGGTGATGAGTCCCGACGAGTCGGGACAAAGTTTGGCTGGAGCACGGTCGGATCAACCCGGGTGATGGACGAGAAGGATTCTACTGTATTTCACGGAAATATTTTCAGGTACATTTAAATCTAAAAAAAAATTAAAATTCCACTTACAAGTAATTAACCAAATTATTGCTCTTATGGGAAATGCATAAATTGGCTCTCTTTCGATCCTCGAGGTCTGTAACATGTTCTGGGAACATCTCTCCTAAAATGATAAATTTCACCCGAAAAGAGCAAAAAAAGGTCTCTCTCATATACCTAAAGCAGTAGCAATAAGCATGTCAGAATGCTCGTTGATAAGAGAACGATTAGTGCCTACAGTAGTATTTATTGAGTTTGGTGCTGATGATATGATAATTTGATTGGTTCTTGATGAAAATAATTTATTTACGTCACGTCACTGTCTCTGATGCGGGATTAATAAGAGAATTTTTGAATGTTTATCGTCTCTTAAAGATTACGCGCATGGGATCTCGATATTTTGAGGGGGTTTTTTTTTAACTCCTTAAATATTCTAAGAGTTTTTTCGTGCAATGAACATTATATGAATAGAGGGACAGATCTTTAGGGCTCGCTTACGCTCAAGATCTTATAAAGACTAGACTATCGAATTTGTAAAATGCAGGCATTCTTTGTCAATAAGTGAATAAAGTAGTTCCTCTCTCCATCCTTTCAAAATGATATATATTTAATCAGCGATCATCAGCTATAGTAAATTTCACTAGTATGATGTTCCAGAGGCATGTGTGGCTATAAGTTTCGAAGGTTGCCGTTAGTGGTTTTTTTTTTTTTTTGTTTTTTTTTTGCAGAACAACTTTTTCTGTTTGGGACACGCCCCCAAAATACCGGTTGTTTTCGTTTCTGTAAGCGAAAGGAGAGAATTTACCCTGCATATAATGAAGGCTTAGATAGTACTGGGGAATTTTCCCTTATAATATAATGAACACATTAACCTACGCATTTTCTTCTACATTATTGTTATGAATAAACCAAGAAATCTACAAGTTCTTATGCGATATAAGGTCACGCCCCCAAATTATCCGGTGTTTTCGCTTATTTAAACGAAAGGAACTATTTCCCCCCGCATGTATGGAAAGTTTAGGTGAATTTTTGCTTTTAAATTTTATGAACACATTTTCTTCTGCGATATTATTAGCAATGTTCCAGAAGACTAGAACTTGTTTCTGTGATAAAATTCCCTTGTGTGTTTATTGCTTTGTGTTTTTCGCACAAGGGACTTGAGACTTTTCAGCTACCATAATTTTGAAGCAAACTCTTCCATTGGGATTGTACAAAATATCTTCTTTCTCAACATCCTCAACTAAAAAAAAAATGGAAATCATCCTGCATAATGTAAGAAAATTCTGAATGATATTGTCCCCTCTGGGATTTTTATTTCTTTTAACTTGGTTAGCATAAGCATAGCGTGACTGAAAGAATGGTAGAAAGGGGAAGGACGCATATTTCGAATTTAATAATTGAAGAGAAGTTTCTTTTGAATTTGCAAGCAAATGTTGAAAATCAATAAAGACACAAGCTTGAAGAGCTGCCAAAGAATAACCCTATCGAATTTGCGATAAAAGAGATGATTATTGCAATTTGTACATCACGGTTCTAGGCAGCAGCCGTTCCTGGGGTGCGTAGTCAGCCTAAAGCAATCATATTGTACATCATTTTTTTAAACATACCCGACAAAACGCCAGGTTTTCTAGATAGGTTTATTTCACCATTCACAAATCCACTGCCTAAGAAGTTAAGTTTATTTTAATTTGAAAAATGCCGTCTTTAAATATCTGGTTGTAAGAACTTTCGCGTTGAGTTTTATAGAAGCCAGTTTGCTAAATTATTCTCAATTTTCAGTTTAGTAAATAGTAGGAGTAAAATAAATTTGTATTCTTCAGAAAAGAAAAAAAATGTAAGAATCAAAGAAAGAAAGCTCTTAAGCCAAGTCTGTATGATAACTTTCACCCCAAACAGGAAATCTATCCAGAGGTGTTTCTAATGCAACAAAACAAGGAGTAACTTATGTAACTAAAATTATTTTTGTTAATATTATAATAAGTTTCTGTTTTGATTGACAAGCGAAAGGAACGTATTTACCCCGCATATATCGGAAGCTTAAGTTGTTTTTGCGAATAGTGCAGAAAACGACAAGTTCTTTCTGTGATACTATTTATTCCCTTCTGTGTGTATGTGCGTGTTTTCTATTTAAAACATAGAGTTATCACTTTAAACAAAAAAAGAATGTAGACTTGATTTAAAAAACTAAATAAATTATTCAAATATTTAAATGAGAGTGCATTTCCTGAGTAAATATCTAATTCTTCCATATGAGATTATATATATATATATAATAGCTTACTTACGTAAAGTGAAATCCCAAGATAATCCAATGATAAAGTGAAAAAAATATAAAAATAAAAAAGTAGATAGCACATGGTGCCAATTAACGAGCTTATACCGGATAAGTGTTTAAATATAGCCTTTTAAGGCAATGAAAGAGTGGATAAATTGGATATAAAGCGCCAAATTAGAACTGGTGGGCTTTTTAAGCCTAATCACATGTATCCACAAATAGACGGAAAATGGAATGGAAAAATTGAAATAGTGTGCTCTATCATCAGGCGCCACCGCACACACATTTCAATTTAATCGAAAAAAACAATAATAGCTATATATATATTGAGGATTTAACTTCTACAGGGTCTGCATCCACAGTTAAGGACACAAAAATTACCAATACTATCGTACAGGATGGATGTACTAATTTGTGCACATAAAGAAAAAAACATTTTTCGTTAAAAATTTGATAATTAGGATTTTCTATTTTACAGATTTAATCTCTATTATCAAAAAAATAATTTAATTTAAAGATAAATTATTTAATCAGGTCTAAAAAGGTTAATTTTACCTACATGTCACAACTTGTTAGCCTGGAATGACATCTAATGCAATTTTAAAACTGTGAAACTTAAATTATGTCAATCCAGGTGCGTAGCTAGCCCCGTATCAGCCATATCAATTATACGGGGCCCCCAACGTGCGTAAGCAGAAATTAATAAAAAACTTCCCAATTTTTTTTTTTTTTTTTTTTTTTTTTTTTTTTTCAGAAATGGAAAAAGTTGCCACTTCTGTTTGTTATTAGCAGATCGTCAAAGCAAATCGTACTCCTCTGCATGGGTTAACGGTGTTTCCATTAGAAGCAATTTTACGCAAATTATACTTCACCATGAAAAGTCACAGCAGCATATTAATGCCTATCTTATAATAATTTGGTTACAAGGAAATACCATAGATACTCTATTGCAAAGTGAAATCAATAGTAAAATTACATTCTGGAGAGATGTATTGTATCGTATAATTAATGTTATAATTACTTTAGCATCTTGTAATCTACCTTTAAGAGGCCATGATTCTGATTCTGGAAATTTTATGGCAATTTTACGTTTGCTATCTAATTATGATGCAACTTTAAAAGAACTTCTTCTAAAACCAAAAAGCAAAATAAATTATTTAAGCCTTGCGATTAAAATTGAAATTATTAATTTGCTTGGTACCGCAGTTAGGAACAATATTATCTCAGAAATTAAAAAAGCTCCATTTCTGACAATAATTCTAGATACAACACAACACTTGTTAAAAATTGACCAACTTTCTATAGTTTTTCGATACATCTCGATTACAGAAGATGATAATGTGCCTAAAGAATTAAAAATCTGTGAGTCTTTTTTGGGGTTTACAGCAGTATCCGATTGCAGAGCTGAAGGACTTAAAACTGAAATTTTAAATACGATTAAAGAATATGGAATTGATTTGACTAAATGTAGAGGACATGGTTACGATGGAGCAAATGTTATGTCGGGTGTTTATGGAGGATTACAAACCCTAATAAAAGAGCATGCTCCGAAGAGCATGCGCCTAAAAGAGCATGCGCCGATTATGTTCATTGCGCTGCGCACGCATTAAATTTACTTTTAAACGATGCTGCGAAACATGTTCGTGAAGTGTCGACTTTTTTCGATAATTTAGAAAAAATATATGCATTTTTTGGCAATATACAACGCTGGGCAATGTTAAGTGACGATTCATCTGAAAAATATTTAATTACCCTTAAAAAGGTATGTCCTACCAGATGGTCTTCAAGGAACGACGCTTTATTAGCGTAAAGAAAAGTTATTTATTAATCATGAAAACTTTGTACCAACTAAATTTAATTTCGAAAAAAAAGACCAACGTGAAGAATGTAAAAATATAATTAACATTTTAGAGAGTTATGATTTCTTAGTGCTTGTCACATTTTTTTCTTCACTATTTGAAATCATTAATTCTGTTTCTAAAGCTCTACAACATGAAAATAATGACTTACAGAAAACTAGTATTTTATTAAGTAATCTTTTGAATAGACTGTGCGAATTAAGAAATCAAAATTCATTCAATAGTTTGGTAAATGAGTCCAAAGATTTAGCAAAAGAGTGGAGGGTAACAACTGTTTTTAAAAACAAAAGGCGAAAGATAACGAAGCGTTTTTTTAATGAGTTATCACAAGAGGAGAGAATTTCAGACCCGGAATCCTATTTCAAAGTTAATGTCTACTATTGCTGTTCAGATATATTAATTTCTCAAACTAAACAGATTTCAGCGCCTTTGCGACCTGAGTATTATGTTCGAAATATTACAACCGGAGAAACTCCTGTCTTCTTCAAACGAAGAGATATTAAACGCTTCCGGAAAACTGTCGGCTAAATACAGTAAAGACATCTCAGTTAATCTTTATGACCAATTAAAGGCTCTAAAAACATGCTTAAAATCTGAAATTCAAAAAATTCATTCCATTAAGGAACTCATTGAATTATTGCTGATAAAATTCAATAGTCTTGCATCCAGTTTCTCGGAGGTAACAGCATGCTTTTTGTTCTTGACCCTTCCAGTTACAACCGCAACTGCTGAAAGAAGTTTTTCAAAATTATAAAACTGATAAAAAATTATCTAAGAAATTCGATGGGACAGGAACGTCTGTCAGACCTGTCACTATTGTCCATAGAGGCAGAAACTTCAGAAAAACTAAAGTCATCATCAGCTATAAATGATTTAATAAATCAGTTTGCCGAAAAAAAGGCAAGGGGAGTGTATATTTAATTTGAATTGTTTGTAAAAATTTTGAAAAAGTGACAGATAGATAATTACGATGAATAAATATTTCTTTTAATTTCATGCAAACATTTTTTATCTTTTGTGAGAAATCTTTACCCTTCCTAAGGGCCCCCAAATAAATTTTTATATGGGGCCCCGCCAAGGCATGCTACGCTTCTGTGTCAATCCCACAAGCGATTTAAAAGCGAGGAGCTCAAAATAAAAACCCCGCATTGAAAGAAGAAAGAAACATGATATGAAGGGAACAAAACTAATTTTTTGGAAAAATTTATGCAGAACAAAGCAATTTGCATCTGTTTGAAATATTAAGATAAACTTGAAGAGTTTACAGTTTGATTGTTAAATAACTTTCTAAAATTATGTTTAATGTAATCGAGTTGTGGATCACTTTCTATTCTAGCAAATATTTTTCTGAGATAACTAGCCTAGCAAATCGGAAAGGAACTTTTACTGAAAAATGTTTCTTAAATCTTCACAGGGGATGGCATTTTCCAGGGCATGGAATTTATAATACTTAATGTTTTCTGGGATAGATTTGCTTGAATTTAGCCCTCATAATGTATTCAAACTACCACTTTCAGTAGAATGAAAATATCAATAAGGCTTTAAACCAAAACTTTTTTACCATCTAACATAGTATTTCCTCACCGACGACTGCATATAGATATAAATGTATGAAAAGGGGCAGTTAATATGTGTCGTGAAAATTATGAACAGTTTCTCTTTCTTTTATGAATAATTTCTTTCGGAGATTTTCTTTATGTGTTTAGGAACAGATCACTGAAATATTTTGAAGTTTTGAATTAATTTTGATCGGACATATTTTCACGCTTGGATTTTATAAACATTAATATGATTATCGCCATTGACTAATGTAGATTTTGATAAAATCATTTTCAGATCCGAGATTGGTGCATCTTTCCCAGACAATAGCTCACGGCATGATTGAATTTCAATGTTTTGCTCTCAATACAAAGTCAGCAATCTATTGATTAAACATTCAAAACACTTATTATTCGTTAATTTTATTATTGAAATATTAAGTTCAATATTAGTGTAAAAATTTTGTAAACCTCTTATATAAGTTTTGAATTTGTAATTTCCCAACTTTTACAATTTGGTATCTTTTAAAACTCTGCTCCTTGAATATCGCTGCCTTAAATTTGACAGCAGTTGGTTGAATAAGAATTTATATATTTTTCCATTAATAATACTTCTGGGGGGCCTCATTCGAGTAGAGAAGTAAGGTGTAGCTGTAATTTAAACGTGTCCACTCTTTTACGAGTTACAACAAAATTTTACAAAACTGGTCAATATAGACAGGTAATCACTGTATCACATTTCATTGTAATAGCGAAATATTCTATTTAATTGTATTTACTTAACAGGAGTGTATTTACTTAATACTATAAATAAATCGTACTAAGTATAACCTCAGTTTATGAAAATAATAATATAATTAATAATTAATAATAATAATTAGTAATAATAACAACATAAATAGAAAAATTATTTCAAGTTTTTAAATCAATGCTTATAGGTCAGCGAAAATTTTATAGAAAATTAATACTGTGTTGCTTTAAATGTTCATGATTGAATTTAAAATAACTAAAACTATATGAATAATATTTTCATAATTAAAATGGTTATTTAAGTATTTACTTTATTATTAATGTATTGCTTTTATCTAAATTCCTCCTCTTATATAAATCTAATTTATGACGACTTATTTCTACTTCAGATGAAAAGGAAAGTGTCTGACTAGTATTGCAGTTACTCCCCTCACCAATGCACCAGTGAAAGGAAATTCTGTTAAACGATTGAATAAGAAACAAAGTATTGTGTGTGCGATTAAGACCGATTAGCTCCGAGTGGGCTCTAGGTCGAAGGGTGGGGTGCCCTCCATGGGGGGTCTTTCTAAAGGGTCTAACCCGTATTTACACTAAGTTTCGGAGAAAACCACGGAAAACTCCGAACGGTTAGGTCGACGGACGCGCGATGGGATCCGAACCCGGGACCTTCACACTTCGCCCGTCTACCATTTCCAGTGATATAACCACTGTGCCATGGTGAGGCTGAAACAAAGTATTATTGAAGCATATCTGAATAACCAAACTAGTAATTTTTTTTAGTTAGCTCTTTTTGTGTAAATTTACTTTATTTAAAGCAAGTTAATATAGCACCAGTCGACTTTTAAGAAACTGCTGCTCACTTTGGACGTCTTTTGAAAGAGTAACAATTTGAACTTTTTAAAGATTAGTAACAACGAAATGAAGAGGGAAAATGAAGTTTTAAGTAGTTGACAGAATTTTTTTTCCATGTGTTAAAGTATTTGTGCAGAACACGAGCGAATACTTTAAAATATGGAAAAGTATTTTACATATCAGATGTTTTAAGCTTAATTTTTTGTACTTGAATTAAGTTTAATCCTGCAGTAATTACTTATTAACTGTAAGAAGTGTACCCCTGCTTTAACGAAGTTAATTCAATTCCCACAGCACATTTTTATGAGATTGAATTTTACGTAGAAACGATGAATAAAAATGAATGATGGGTAAACAGATCTGACAAGATTAAAGCATATGTACACCGTTATGCAAATATTTTATTTATCCATTATAAATGAATTATATTCATTGGCGAATAATAATAACCAGCACTGGTTTATATGACAGTAAATGATGTTTTTTCTATCATTTTCATAACAATGAACTTTCACAATTATAGTTAGAAATGACAATGAACTCCATTAATTATGGTCATTAACCTTTTTTCCCTAACACTTTAGCACAAGAAAAAGATATATTTTACTTTTTTTTTCACTTCCTTATATATTTTGACACAACTAACGCTGTGACTGTTTCTTTGAAAATTTTTATGCTGCTTCCTTATGGCGACAAGCTGTCTTATCGTATTTCATTATTTGAGTTTATTTTTATTTTTATTTTTTTTTAGTATTTATTTTCATGCATTTACGACTATCTATAAAAAAAATTCACGAATTTTAAAGGTAATTTTATAATCCGTCTTTTTTAAATTATCATTCTGGCTAGATTCTGTAATGCGAAGCTATAATATATGCAAATGCATAATTCATTTTTGGTTACGTAGCGAAATTTAGATTATTTAACTTAAAGTAGTTTAAAGTAAAATGTTTCAATAGTTTAGCAGAAACAGCAACAATTTCAATAAAATACTCTTATTTTCGTTTAATGCAACCCTGCTTCTAGTCAGGATTGAGGAGGATCCTAAATAGGTTGGGAACTTGCGGAACTACCGCTGCAAGCTCATTTAATGTTTGCTCCCCTGCAGAATTACGGCAGCTATAGATACAATAAACGAAGTCTCAAAGAATATGAGATGCTGTATATATCTGGCAGCCCTGATGTGATGCACTCGATTATACTAGAACTGGTATGCTATATAATAATTGGAAATTCAGAAACGATGCATAAATTTGGGTCTTTCTCATTAATTTGTTCATGCATAGACCCAACATCCAGCATGTTCCTTAGAAATTGTTCAACTTCCATCAAACTATAATTTATTCATATCCTTGGAAGTAGCAGATAGGTTAAAAGCATTGTTTGTAAAATGTTATGTTCCCGATTATTCGGAAAGGGGGAGCAACCGGGCCGGGGTAGCGAAAGGTGTCATATAGAAATACCATTCAAAATCACTTTGACATTGAACTACTGACGATGTTAGATAGAAAAATTAAATTTAATATCAAAATTACTTTGTTTCTACTAACAAAAATTAATTAGTTTTAATCAGTTAATAAATAATGAAAAATTGATGAATTAATAATTTAGTGCATTTTGTATATTGTTTTGGGGAATATTTACCATTAACTAATTTGATACGGTTAAGTTAAACTTATTCAAAAATGAGAGCCCCCCCCCCCCACTTTTTTTCTTAGGACTACTACCCTGCTCATGCTCAGCTCAATGAATTATCTAAATGAAAGAGCACAATGAATTTGCTTTTCGAGGACCCTTGGCTGTTTCCTTAGTCTTAGACAAGACCAACAAACTAAGAAAATTCCTTTTGATTTAAAAGAAAATAAAAGTGTAGCTTATTGCAAATACGCTGTATGAGTGTTTCTTTACTTTAAAAAAAAAAAAAAAAAAAAAGTATGACATTCATGCGTGTGAAACACTTTTAATGTTGCATTGCTTTTATAAAGACAAGAATTCACGAATTATTCATTATCCAAGCCTTCATGCAGTTCAGAACAATACTTTTTATCCTGACCAGAAAAAGCGGAAGGTAAAGAAATACTGGAAGTTGTTAGCGTAACACGTAAATTCTACAAAATCTGATTAAAAACTACAAAATGTTTATTTTCTTAATCAAATTTGGTTATTAGTAAACAAAAAAAAAATAAAAGTTCTATGGACGAGTCCAAATATTGTATTGAAAAAAAAAGTTCAAAGTTAAATCAAACAGCAGTAAAACCGGGGAAGAGGCTAGGAGTCTTTACCCGCCCACCCACCCACCCAAAAAATACATTGGTTTACAGTAAAATTTTGCTTTATTGTACATTTAATTTGGGTCAAAAAATATTTTTTCAAAAATTAGCCTTCTCAAAAAAAAAAAAATAATAATAATAATAGTAATAATAATAATAATCTGGATCCACCATTTAATCCATCAAACTACAAAAAATAGGACTAATAACTGACAGGGAATAAGTTTGCAAAGCAATCAGACAAGCCTACGTTAAATTTTGCCTGTTTGATTCTCTTAAAGTACTAGAAAATAAGTACAATAGATGATATATAAACACTCCGCATAAAAAAGGGAAAAAACTACAAACATAACATTGAATACGAGACATAAATCATATAATTCTTATACATATTTACAAGAATAATTAAACTTCACTTTATTTATTGTTATACATTAAACGTATTAGTTGACATGTTCTGTTCTACCGTTCTCTCAAACTATTTGTAACCACTATGCACAAATAATGCGGTAAAAGAATTTAGCCAGTCTTGAATATATCTTTTTCATTAATAAAATTTTTAAAAATTGCTTTACCTTTAAACATGCAAAAATATTTTTGCTCTTTTTATTTTTCAAGTTTAACAAACTATCCGAGTCCGATATGAGAACATTAAAATTCCTCATTTTTACGGCTAACGTTAATATACATCTCTTTGAGTCGAAAGTGACAGTGGGATCCGGAGCTTCTTTTCACATCATAAACCGGTTGCAGATGACTGTCACTGACGTTTTCACCCTAGCGGAGCAAAAAATCTTCGCATGTTTTCTCCGTTATTACAACACTTTTCTTTCACTTTTATAGAACGTCTTTTGCCCTTTCCTACCGTGTGTTATATAAATGCATTTACAGTAAAGCACCGTTCGGACATTTTGATCGGATAGCACAAAAGACGCGTAAAAGAGAAACATGTATAATCACTTTTCTCTTTAAACTAAGACTTTTCTAAGAAAATTGAAGCACAAGAAATGTCCCTCTAGACACGCGTTACGTTAGCTATGAATGGTTAGAAATATTTTAATCAGACTAATTTTTTCAATTCACCTTTATTATTTATTTTTGCTTTTAACTTTCCCTCATTTTTAAATTAAGCCCCACCCCCAAGGGGTAAAAATCAGTATCGTTGCACGTGCTGACTGTTTATATTTAACGACCATATACACGTATTATAATTAAATATTTGTGCGATCAGTTAATCTCCGGATGAGTAAATAGCAAGAAATCGGAAAACTTTATCTCGAGTTTCTATAATTGAAAAATTCTATTATAGAAACATGCATGTAAAATGTAAATGACCTATGAATTTAAAAGTTATAAACTGTTTTCCACTCCACTGTTAGTGGCATGTCTGGAGGGGAGGGGGGCTTCAGTCTCCCCCCCCCCCCACGAGGAAAAGGGGGAAAAGGAAAATCAGTGTTTAGAGAATTATTTTGTTTTATTGTGCATTTTGTTTCAATTAAATAACATTTTTTATTAGCCTTCCCCTCTTCGCTTCCTCTTCAAAAATAAATAAATAAATAAATGAAATAAATCTGTAGCTGTTACTGTCCACTGTACACACCAAAATTAAAATAGAGAAGTTTCAAAGAGAAGGGTAATGATACACGCAAATTTAAAGAATTTCACGAATACTGCCAACAAAAAGAATTTCATGAATACTGCCAACAAAAATAACTTATAGATCAAAATGAGCAGTGAAGTTGGGTAGAAATATACAGCATCTGAACAGAAAGTTGAAAAAAAATAACTCGTAATTAAATTGACCAAAATAATAATAATAATAATTATAATTTATTAATAATGAAAAACTGAAAGCTCAATGATGAAAAACAGCAATCATTGACTATTTTATTAGGTTGTAACGAAAGTTTCCCGCCACCGCAAACATCGTCAGCACACAGTTCTCGTTGGCGTATTTGTTCATATTTTGTCGAACGATTTTCTGCATTTGAAAGAAAGAGGTTTACTTTATAACACTGTGTTGTGAAATCTGTAAAAAATATAGTTATCATTAAGTATAAGGTGTCTCAAATGGAACTATCACTCTAGAGGATTAGAACCATCATTTACTTTCAGTTGTGTTGCAAAAAGTCAGCTACATAATATCAACGAATTATGAGTACAGCTTTAAGTACTATTGTTGTATCATCTGACACTGTGCAGGTTTGGTACCGAAAGTTCAAAAACAGTTATCTAAGGAGTTAGAAGTTAGTTTTTCAGGCAGATATGGCGGAAAACTTTCGTTACAACCTCATACTTTTATATCTCGACAAAACCAAAAAAAAAAAAAAAAACAGAATTATTATTCGTAGCAAAAGTATAAAGCCGCTTATTTAACTTTAAACGAGCAGCGTGTAAAGAAGGAAAGCATGATGCACCGCAATGAGGGAAGAAAATAGTCTTACAGAATAAAGTTGTTTATTTCGTATTATATGGCAAGCCTACACGAAGAGCATCTACCTGTGGGGGGAGTAGTGCCTTGGTCGAAAGATTTTAAAGGGGTTCTAACGCGCATTCCTGTTACAACAGGAGAAAACCGACCAAAACTCCAGACTGTCAAAATAACCCCCGCTCAGTAATCCCGAATAAAGTACGTTCACACCATGTTCAGCTTATAGAATAAAGTCATTAAATTGATCACTAAAATTACATGTTCGAATAATAAAAAATGTTTAAAAACGACAAAAAATATATACATTTGAATCTTTAAAGCATTATTATTAAATTTCATTAAATATTTATCAAGCTTTGAAATTTTCTCAACCTCACTTATTGTCTATTTATAACATACGTGAGTGTGAGAAAAAATTAACAGCTATTTCGTGTGTTTATCAACTGTCAAAATAAATGACATTCATAAGAGAAAGATTAATGGTTTAAAGTGCTACTGAAAAAAATGCATCGTTTCAAAATCAAGAGTATTCAAAATTGATAATAAAGTAAGGTGTTGCTTCAGGTCATTCAACCGTGAAGAACACGATTCTGAAATGGACTAACAGCAATCATTCTTAATGAGGAAAAAATGTAAACTGTTCTTTGAAAACAAGAGTAATGTTTATATATATATATATATATATATATATATATATATATATAATTCCTAAGTGAGTAAATAAGAGAAAAGAAAGTACAGTAACAAAACTAAAATTCAGAAATAATGTAAATTTTAAGATACCTGTGAAACGATTGTACTGTACTCACAAGCAACATTTATTACACTTATTTTATTCAGAGACAAAATAAAATAATATTTTTTATAAATGTTGACTATTAATTTCTGACAAAAATCAGCTGATTTTGTATTTGTTTACATGTGTCAGTGTTTCTGCTAGATTTTATAAGGACAGAAATATAGTTTAGAAACATTTAACCATTAGAAATTATGCTTAAAAAATTTCTTCAAGAAGTTTTGTTTTCATTCTATGTTTACACTCCAAATCTGAGTAAAATTTCAGATGCCGGCATCCCCAAATATTTTATTTCACAAATGTATTTTAAATCAATTTTAAGTTTTTAAAAAACTGATATTTTATATAACAAATAAATGAACGAAAAAATGTGCAGAAACAAAAAAAAAAAATATTTTTTACTTACCTCATATTCTAAATTTCCCGCGAGTAGTGGTTAACATGTGACTATCCTAAGGAAATGAATATCATTTCAGAGAGCGAACGTTGTCTTGTTTTCTCAAGATTTGGAAATAAGAAACGTAGGGAAAACCCGCTTGCTTCAAGACATTTAACGGGAACACATCCGTATGCAAGATGACAAGAGCTAAAAAAACGGCGGCGTAGGTTTTGACACGCTTCATAATCTAGGTCGCATCCGCACTTTTCCCTCCTACTGTAACCTAGTTTCGGCCCTCACTGACACCAAAGGAAACCATAGGGAAAGCCTTACCCTGCTTATACTACTTCTCAAGAAACTCTTTCACTTAAACTTCTTTTTATAGTCCGAAAGGTAATGATACAACGGGTTTGTGGAATTTTCACCTTCTATACGTTCGCAGCCAGCTTTCAGAATCTGTCTGTACTTTCTTTCCACGTCTAGAAATCGAAAGCCTTCATAATAGCCTGTGGTATGATTCCTACATGATGCTGAAAATTACCTAATGGCTAAATTAAATCGATGACCTCTGACTATGACCAACGAAAGGAGCGTTAGCGTGCTCTGCAGACTCCAGAAACGCGGGTACTGAATCTCAATCAAATATGAAGGTATGAATGGGGGTGAATCAAGTAGAAGACAATTTTATTTTCAGTGGAAGAAAAGAATATCTAGAAAAGAATTAAGAATTTTCCCATCGGACTTGCACGCCATCAGACGCGGCGCTTTGGTATTCTTCTTAAACTTGGATATTACAGTAGAAGAGTGTAATTTCAGAATCATTGAAAGGGAGGGCTATGTTCTTAGCTACTTACTTCCATTTATTTATCAAAGTAGCTGATGTGTGCGCACAGCACTCGTACATGCACGCAAACAACCATATATACATCATATACATAAACAGAGCTGCCAAGTCTCCGGCTTTTTTCGGGAGATTTCCCACCACTAATTTTTACTTACAAATTTATGCTTAAAATAAGTCCAAATATTTGATCCAAAATAAAACTGTCTAAAAATTGTGGTGGGAAATCTCCCGGAAAAAGCCGGAGACTTGGCAGCTCTGCATAAATATATGAATTCGCACCAACATCCAGACATATCAAATAGTATAACTATGGGCTTTGTTAAATTCTAATCTATGTTAATCTAATTACAAACAACGAAAAATAGTGTTATGTAAATTCTAACATTTATGTGACCTACATTTGTAATTTCAATTTATGATCGTAATCATCTTTCTTTTTCTTTTTTTTTGGGGGGGGGGAGGGGGAGGAGTACATACTGAAATCTACATTGAATCCGCCCAAAAATTAATCAAGACAATCTATCCGCAATTTGGGCAGTTTACATCGGATGCATTGTCAATAAGGGCAGGTTCCTTTTAAAAGGTCTCCTTGGAAGCCAGATGGAAACGGGGGACTGAAAACTCAGGTGTAAAATAGTTAAACGAGAAAGAAACACATTTTGTAGTAAAGAAGTATGTATTTTTATCATTTTGCTACAAGGAATTAAAAGATTGTACGGAGACTATGCTCTTAGTGGGGTGTTTAGTGAGGAGGTTTCCCTAATTGACTATATCTTTTATCGAGGCATTCCACTGCCTATGAAAAATCTCATCTATTAAACATACTTCTTGTAAACAGATTTTTTTAAAAGTATTCATTGTTTTAGGAGAAATAAACGTTTTCATTTTATTTGAAAAGGGGAACAGGGGCACCCAGTAAGTCCCGAAACTCATTGGATATTGCAGTGTGGTAGTTTATTGCGTAGTTATTCATGAAATCGGACATCTGTTTATGTTGATGAATATACAGAGAGTTCATAAACACGATCAAATTTAGAGGGGTGGCAGAAAGCACTAAGGGGATAAAAACTTACCATAAAACATTGGGTCGTAAACCACGTTAATGGTGTGAAAATCCAGAAAAAACGCATCCAATTTCCGACGTCAAGCTGAATTGACAAGAATACAATGCTAATCACAAAAAAGATTTATTTGATTAATTATTACAAGAGCTATTAAAGGTAGCACTCACTGACGTCATTGCACAGTCTATAACGTCTTAAAACGATTCCCGGACGCGCTCGAAGATGCCAGCCAGGTATGGTTTTGATGTCTGCTGCAGTGACAACAATCAGTGCTATGAGATCTGATGATTTGTCGACCGGCTTCGCATAAACGAGTAATTTACGGTGACTCTATTTGTAAAAGTCACACAGATTGAGATTCTGCGAACGCGGAGGCCATGCAATGGATTGCACGCGTTCAGACATGACATGCGTTTTTCGCTACTTCCGCTCTCTCAACGTGTTTTACGACCCCATATTCCTTGGTATGTTTTCATCCCCTTGGTGGCATCTACCGTTTTAGCCTCTGAAAAAACAGCAGAAATAAGTGATGTCTGGGCTTCATTTTATGCGCATAATTATAACCGTAATTTATCTTCATTATTAGTTTTGCTAACGTATACTATTTTAGCAATAAAGTAATTCTTTTTATTTATTAATTAGCTTAAATTTAGGCCCCCAACTTAAACAAAATATCTGTGCTCGGGTAAGCTCCGCTTTCAGGTCATCGAGCTTTAAAAAACAAACCCTAACTCATCACAATTGTCCTCGTGTAGATTACAGGAAATTTTACACAATACATATGGATCACCAATTTATAATAATAGTATTATCCTATTTTTTGTGCAGCCCAGGACAAAACCATATTTTTGGTGGGGTCCAACCCAGGACTTCAGTAAAGTCTTGTTAAAGCGAATTTCAAGGGGAAATTAAACTTGTAATTCTGAAAAAAAATCGTTAACGTGAAATTTTATTGATTTATATTAGTTCTAATGATTTTCTTTAATAAAAGTGTTTCATTCGTTAATCTGAAATATTTGTAAAAGTTTTCGTTGTAACGACATTTTACAGTATTTTTGAAATTACCTTAAAAAGTAAATTAAATATCTTTCCTTACTGGAACATTAAGCTTTATTTAATTAGTCGCATTTTTCATCAGACTTTTTGTCAGAAGCTCTTTGTTTGATTTGATAACATCACAAAAATCACAACACGCCATTTCCGAATTAATTTTGACGTACTAAGCGTAGTTTTTCGCGTGAAATATCTGTTCTCCGCCCGGACACCGCCTGCACTTAGAGTAACGTCATCGCGTGTTTAAAAACGGGATGACGACCATATAGCTGGAATTTCTATAACCCCGGACATTAGCCAGGACAGTACTAAAAAACCAGGACTGTCCGGGTTAATCCAGGACGCCTTGTAAGCCTACCAATTCTGGTATTCTGGTAATTAAAAGCGATCCCTCCCTCCCTTAGTTTATTTTTCTGAAAATATTGAGAAAGATGGCTCGATTTTTCAGTATTTCTCCTGCAAGAGGAATAAACGGAAGAGAAAAATATTGATTTTATGCGCATGGCAATACTTCATTAATTATAGTTTAATTTAAACGAGTGGTGGCTCCTCCATTTGAGCACATGAGCACGTGAACCCCCAGAGGAAAGAATAAAAATTAAACACATTAACAAATTAAATTAAAAAAAAAAAATAAGTGCACTACTAGATTTTTGTAAATTTAAAACAGGAGTTTTCTCTCTCTCTCTCTCTCTCTCCCTCCCCCCCCCCCACCACTATTATTAAATACGCTCATTATAGCTAACGCACTGTATAGTTAGTTACTACAGACACCAGTCTAGTCTTTCCACAAGTCTACAAACACCAGTCTAGTCTTTTCTCGATCGGACGTGCGATCGAAGAAATGCCCTTCTAAACCACTTTCTGAGACCAGATGCGGATAGACGCGGAAGGTGGGTAAGGCTCTGCAATCGCACAGCTCATGCAGCAAGCAAGTGCAGCAGCTCATCAACATTTTAATTATGTTTATTATCAAGTTCAAACTTGGTTAGGGCATGATTTGGAACCCTAGGAATGGGGTTGAACAATGCGTAATGAATTCCTGGAACCTTTCACGACAATTTTATCACCTGCTCGAAAGGAATAGCTAAACACAATATTGTGCAACTGCAAGAATGGTTGTGGTTGTTGTTGTTGTTGTCTGTGATTATAGCAACGCTACATTAGGGCGATCTGCCAAGGGGGGGGGCCTTGGTACGAGGACTTTCTAAGGAGTTCTAACGCGTATTCACGTTACATCCGGAGAAAACCTACCAAAACTCCCGACCGTTAGATCGACAGCCGCGCGATGGGACCCGAACCCGGGACCTTCACACTTCGGCCATCTACCATTTTCAGTGGCATAACCACTGTGCCATGATGAAATCGGGGTTGCAGTGCTCTTTAGCTTGTGGCCAGTGTAATGGGCAAGCTCTTCTCAATGCTTTGCCATATCAGAGTGATGCCAATGAAGATGGAACCTTTGACCCTGAAATAATGGAAGACCTGGAGACAAATGTCTTGGAAGATGATAATGAAGAGGAAGCTTAAATTCTGCAGAAACCGGGAGACGATGATGATGATGATGATGATGAAGAAGAAAATTAAAATTAGAACTTGTAGTTCTTATAATTATTATTCAATTTTTTTAATATTGACAGTCATAAATGTATGGAATGTAATTTTTTACTAAAAACATTAATTAAAAATTTATTTCTTTTTCTATTTATTTATTTAAGTAATTAGTATAACTTAGATTAAAATTGAAGTATAATTTAAGTATTTCCCTCAATAATTTTATAAGTAAACGAGCAGGTAAGTGTGATTAAATAAATTGATACTTAATTAAAAATAAATACGTAATGAAAAAAGTTATTAATTATAATGTAATATTTACAAAAAAAAATTATTTATAAGTATATATTTATCAATAATTTATAAACTTTATGAAGCGTGTTTTTGATCGGGACTACCGGTTGACCTTGAATGGTACTCTACATAATTCAATACTGCACGCTCACTACCCTCTATCTCCAAAACGATTCAACGTATAAAAAAACTTTTGGCACAAAAGTTGTAGAGAATTTTATCCTCTACAATAATGATAATGCATACAAATAGAGTAAGCCCCATAGGAAACGAGATATTTGCGAAAAATGTGGGAAAAATTGATTTTTGTTACCTTTGACCTTACATTTTGACAGACGCGAACATCACTAGGGGGGGGGGCGGAGGGGGCAGTCGCCTCCTCCTTTAATCCGTCCTTGAAATACTAAGATGACTGCACTACTTGTGGAATTTTAACTAATCTGAATGCACAGTTCAATAATTTTTCTAAAAACACTGTCATTTCATAAATCAGTTTCCACCACTGTAGTTTCAATATGCAGATACAACGCACCTTACAAGTTAATTTTCGAAACTCATTTTATGAACCTCCATTTAAGTAACCCAAAAGCTGCCACTGATTCAAACTCTAGTTTTCAAAAGGGGAGTAGCTAAATTTAAAAAGTGTATTTTTATAAATATGCTACAGAGCAAATTTATTCTAACAATTAAATCTAAGACTAATCTCTTAACATAAAATAAAGTCATATCACATTAAATTAAGGCCTTCTTTAATGTTAATTTGTATACAAGGAGTCCCAAAATGGTGGTAACGGACTTCAATGCTTTATCTATTAAAGATAAGTGGGCAATGAAATTTTTAAAAATATTCAAAATAGGGTCGGAAATAAGACTCCGTTAATAAAAAATTCCATACGTTTACAAAAAGTTAAGCTTTTAAAATTTGTATTCGACCCTCTTACAAAAATTTCCCAGAAGCGATGTACAAAATCTGAGAATTATATCCTAAAAACTGTCACAGGTATGAAAAATATATGCTGACTTAAACCACTTTTCAATGGCTCTCAAAGTGTGAAGGTCCTGCGTTAGGGCTGCAGGAACATAATCAAAAAATTATTTCGGTGAGAGCAAAAAAGGTAGAATTTAAAAAAAAAGGCTTCACTGTTCATAGAAATAAAGTAGTACAGTATGGAACCTCTTAGCCGGAAACCAGATATCTGGAAAACCAGTTATCCAGAATCTCTCTCTCTCTCTCACTTTTCAATTGATTAAATTCCTATTTTTTTTTCAAAAGAAAAGTGTGTAATGAGGGTTTTTTTTCATTTCCTGTGTTTTTGTTTTTTCATTTTGAGTACTTCAACTAGAATTTAAAATGTAAGTAATCAGGTAAAGTGTTTTATTTTTTTATTTTAGTGTATATGACTAAGTTTTCAAGAAGTTATCTTATATTTACTATTTCTCTCTAAATATGATTATTATTATTTATCTTGAGCTTAAGAGTTTTTTATATTATTTTTGTAGTATATTAGCATTGATGTTTAATTATAATCAAAAGAAGAGTAACATATGCTACCAATCAAATCAGTGGATGTTGTGTTAATGCCCAACCAGTTATCCAGAAAACATTTGGTCCCGATCATTCTGGATAACAGGTTCTATACAGTACAGCACATTTCACCAAAAAATGGTACTAATTTAGCTACGATTTTTCTATGGAGAAACTTTGCACCGTGATTTGGTGCTTTAACTTATCAATGGAGACAAATCGTGGTGGAACCCAGGGCCAATGCTAGTGGGAGGAGGGGGCACAAGGGTAGCCACGTAAGGGTGTGAAAAAAGAAATTTCAAGCATAAGGTTTGTTAAAAAAAAAAAAAGAAGCAACCAATTTTAATTTGCTCGTGTGCAGACGGACTGGGATCGGTTCTGTTGGAACCTTTCTTTATAGACTTAACTAAGCACCCCTTTTATGGTGAAAAGTTATACTACTTTTTTAAAAGTGCAGATCATTAACATCCAATTAACAATAATCTAATTTTCGAGAGGGGGCTAGGCCTCCATGGCCCAACCCCTGGTAGCATCCATGTATTGTCTCTAACATAAATTAGCATTTACAAGGGAAAAGAGGCTGGAAGAAAAGGCAGTTTTAGACCCAGATTGAGAAATGCACTTCACAAAAGAAACACTCCATGACATTAATCTTAAAAATTAAGATTGAGGAAAAATAATGTGTGGAATTACCGCACTTATAATTAAAAGGTAGTTTAATTTTGTTAACAAAATTTAATGGTTATAAAATTAAAGATACATTAATTTAAACAGAATTCAGTTAAAAATGTAATAAAATTTCCTGGTCAAGTTAAAAAAAAAACACGAAAATCACTATAGTCAAGGAGACAAATTGGCACACTAAGGAAATTGGTTTTCCTCACAAGGTCCAGCTCTTCAGCTAATTGGTAATTAGCTTCATTAAAACCTACCTGTGTGTTTATATGTTTTTTTTATTCTTAAAATTGTAAGCACTCCAATAATTATTATTTGGAAGCCTACAGAGTTTTGAAATAAAATTGCAGCACTTCTACATATGTCATGAGTAATGGGAGATAGACATAGGCGCCGACTTCATGGGGCTTGAAGGGGCTTCAGCCCCCCCAATATTTTTATTCAGGGGGCTGAGCCCCTTCAAAAACTTCACTCCAACTTTTTTTGTGTCAAATCATATTTCTTCCTCCAAATCGGTTAAACTTAAGAATCCTAAAAATAGAGAATGTATCGCTAGCTTCTTCTGTCTCCCACTCCGCTTTTTCTTTCACAGGGATTCAGGAATTACGTTGGGCGCCTGTAATGCCGTAAGGCACGGATGTCAACCTTCTTTATCAAGAGCGCAAGCACAAACAAATGACCATCAGATAGCTAGGCAAAAAGAAACGGGTGGTTTTCCCCACAAGAACCCTTCAGATTTTACACCGTGACACAATTGATGATGGAATTGCTTTCTAGTAGGGAGAGGACTGCGTTTTTTTTAGGAGGGTCATTCTCATGTAATGTAATCTTTCTTTTTTAAATCAGTATAGCAAAAGCTTTCACTTTTGTTCTATTGTGAGATACAGACTCTTCTGTAGACGTCTGACCATAAGGGAGATTTTCCCATTGTGCAAAACTGCAAACGATTGTGACATTCCCATTTCCCAGCAGTATTAAGTTTCGATGCTGAAAATAAACCGTTTAAATGTGACTTAAAAACAATTCAAGGCAGAAAATTGATAGTCAAATTTAAGTTTGAAGATTTTAAATCATGAAGAACCTTGTGAGATAGATGAAAAATTGATGTTTAATACAGTTTCGGATATAGACAGTATTCATTTCTTTATACGCTTTATCAAAACTTTACCAATATCGAACGCTTAACGTTTCTGATTTAGCTACAGTTAAGAGCTAAATAAAAAATGATTTCATAAAAATCTTCGAGCAGCACAACTTCTGGATTATATTTTATAATTGCTTGCTCTTATCTTCTCTCTTTACATATAAAACTCTATCCCCCATCAAGGGCGTAATCAGAGGTGGGGGGGAGTAGCTACGCGGGACTTAGCTGTCTCCCAGCCCCCCTACGATTTTCAAAAATTTTTGTTAGTTTACACATAAATACGAAAATTTAGAAACGAACATTTGAAAACTATGAAATCTTTAAGAAGACTCGTTGTTTTAGGCGAATTTCGGTTCATTATTTTGCTACTCTTGGCTGCATATGGTGCCAGTGGCGGTTCCAGAGGGGGGTCACAGTGGTCATGGGCCTAGATTAACCATCTCGCCAAGAAAGAAGGAAGAAAAAAAACGAGGGCCCAAGCCGAGCTTGGACAAGGCCCAAAATTCAGAGAGGCCTTGATCATGTGCATACATATCATATTGTGTTGCTGAAAGAGAATTCCTCTTTAGAAAACCATTAGTCTCTGACTAATTTACTTATTTTATAACAACACTAAAGTATGCACACAATATTCTGACTATGTGCTCAGTCGTTGTTCCTTGGCAGAAAAATATGCAGCCGTTTTGTAAATATGTGCATTCATCCATATTCATCCATACATAGAGGGCAAAGGAAAGGGGAGTCACAGCGAGCATGATTAACGTAAGGGTGAATGGGGTAGTTGCCTCGAACCCACAATGAAAGAAAACGATCAAAATCAAAAAATGGTTTTAGAAAAATGTGTGAATTGGGCGTGTGATACATATACTCGTATTCGACCCCCACCTCCACCCCACACTTGCAAATAGCCTCCCTCTTCTGTAAAAGCACTCTATGAAGCACCTATGTTTGTAAATTATTATTTATGGAATATCAAACTAGCGTAACTGCTACAAAACCATAAAAATTATAGAGGAGGAAGGAGGGGGCTGTCATGGGGAAAGAGGGACTACACCTAAACAGGGCCGGATTACCCATTAGGCTGAGTAGGCTTTCACCTGTGGGCTCCTACCATTTTAGAGGCCTGCGTTAAAATTTAGAAGGAAAAAAATATAATCAAACATTATTAAAGCTATTTTAGTGTTAATATTTATACAGTATATGCATAGGCGCACCCACGGGGGGGGGCTATGGGGGGATCAAGCCCCCCTAAAGGTGGAAAGTTTGAAGTGAAAAACTTAAAAAAATGAAAATTGTCACTAATGAATTATTACTATTATTATTATTTATTGTCTTCAAATTATTTCTAAAGTATTTTTTACCTAAAAAGATGTCAGTTTTTAAATAAATACTTACAGAGAGTTTATGAAACACTGTTAAAGTCAGTTACAATATCACTGAAAAGATCAGATCATTATTTATGACTCTATAATGAGTTTTTGCTTGTGGGCTTGTGTTGTATGGGCAAATCAAGTGGTACAGAATATTTTGACGTTATAAGAGGGTTGTAACTATTATCGATCTCACTATAACCGAGTTCAGCAGTATTTTCAGCTCAGCCCCCCCCCTAAACTAAAATCCTGGGTGCGCCACTGAGTATATGTATATGTAACTCTGAGAAAATAATTCTGATTCATTATTGACTTCGTACACAAGAAACACTTTTTGTCATTGTACACTTCTTAATTGAAATTTGAATGAATATGTGCTAGAAAGTTTGAAGCTGACTATTTAGCTTGAATTTTTATGTGCACATTTCAGTGATACCTTGCATTAGATGGATGTATATTTTGCAAATTCAATAAGGAGAACTTTTAGCACTATGTTTACACGAACGGGCTATGGTAATCATAAGAAGGCTTATAAACAAAATACCCTTCGTACCCCAGTCATCACAATCATATTTTTTACAACTTTTTTCCGTTCTGAATAAAAATTAATTTTCGTATATTGTTGCACAAATATCATCAGAATAAATTTCAAATAACATAATTCGTTATGGTTTTAATTTATAAAATGAATACTATGTATCCATTTAACCAAAGCGTCTCTGACTTACCAATTGCTAGTGTGCTAGTTTAATTTGTTTTGATAATTGTTAAGGTAATCTGGAACAATTTTCCAAATAGAAGGGTGATTTAGAGTGCAGTGGAGTTTTTATATATGTTTTAAAAATAATATGGCGTAGACTATGATTTCGAATTAGATTTCATTCATTTTGTTTCCATTTTTCATATTATTGAGTATTCTTAAAAATTGTCTGTAAATATCTACAATAATTCAGAGTGATAATTTTGGCATTGTATATCTGTTTCTGTGTTATTCCACTTTTAAATGTAAAGCACGATTATATTTTATACAATTTTTTTCCGTACTGAATAAAAATAAATTTTCATATATTGTTGCACAAATATCATCAAAATATGTTTCAAATAGCATAATTCATTATGGTTTTAGTTTATAAAATGATTACTATGTGTCCATTTTGCCAGGAGCGTCTCTGATTTGCCAATTGCTTATGTGCTGGTTTAATTTGTTTTCATAATTGTTAAGGTAATCTGGAACGGTTTTCCAAAAAGAAGTGTGATTTAAAGTGCAATGCAGATTTTATATGTCGAGTTTTCTATGCCAAGTTCCACACGAAGCCCCCCCCCCCCCCCCGGCCTAGATCCCACGCGCAGATAGTTGGCTATAACACCACATTTCAACATTTCTTTTCATTTTTAATGTTATTGAAAGATTATATGAGCATTCTTAGTTTAATGTAAAATGAAAGTTTTCAGTATTAAAATGTTTATGAAGACCTAAAATAGTGTAGACTCTGAATTTTGATATATTCTCGCACTTGGATTTCTTTGTTAAATCATTTTTAAATGTTAACAAGGATGATATTATTGAAAAATTAATTTTTTTCCTGCTGTGAAAATACTATGAGAATGAATTTAAAAGTATATTTTATTTATTTATTTGTTTTTACAATTCAAATCACGGAAATCCGTTTAAAATGTATGTGTCGAAGAGAGGACTTGTAACTTTGTATGATGGTTTGTATATTTGTTTGATTTGTTTTAATACATGGAAAGGAGGTATTTATTACTTCTTTGTTTATGTTTTTTTAAATAATTTTAAATGTAATCTGTAAAAAGTTGTCAAAAAATGTAATTTAAATGTGATCAGTTTTTCTGTCTTAAAGTAGTGCGACATTTAATTAAAGTCGATTCAATTTATGGGTATTTCATCATGTAGTAAAATAAAAAATACTATTTTATATTAGTAAAAATTATCTCTGATGAATGTTTGCAAGTAAATAAAATAATCCAGATTTTAGTATTTCGTCTCGTTTGTACTTATAGGGTATTTTGAAATATTAGCTGGAGTAATGTTTTGCAGAACAGTTTTCCACATTTGACTGCATGCATTTTCTTTCCTATGAAATTATCATTAAATACATTTCGAAAAAGATTTTACTTGTTTTGCTGTTATTAACTTAATTAAAATTCAGTTGTTCTTTCAGAAGGGAAATTTGCTTTCTCCATATGTGTACTGAAGACTGATTCGAGATCTTGAGTTCAAATACTTAATTTAAAAAATGAGTTCAAAAAATTTTTGAAAAATTTATTAAATGGAATTCCTTGTATTTTCATGAAAGTGTTATGTTAAAAAAGCACATTTTGAAATCTCAATTCTAAAATTTCTGAACCCCTTTATTATACTGACGGAGGGAAGTATTTTGTGTCCTCCCGTCCACCTCCGTAAGGATACGAGCCCCCCCAATAATTTTTACAAGTCGGCGCCCGTGGAGATAGATGAGTTAAGACTTGCACAGCCACTATGGGAGTAGATTTAACTGCTCCAGTTATAAGGCGAAGAGCTTGATTTTGCAATTTCACCAGGACCTCCACTACATTGGTGGAAGCTGTTACCAAAATTTTGTTACAGTAGTAGAATAATGGCTGTACTGAAAAACACGTTTTGTTGAATCAACAAAATTTTACGAATGAAATAGTATTAACAAAATTTTTGCTAAATTAACAAAACAATTTTGTTAAAATTATTTGGTTATTTCAACAAAATATTTTGTTAGTTTAACCAAACAATTTGGTTAAAATAAACAAATGTTTTGTTAATTCAACCAAACTGTTTACATTGTTTATTCTGTTAAAATCAACTAAATTATTTGTTTGAATCAGCAAAATGTCTGTTAATTTGCGTGTTCATGATATCACTTAACAAAATTCTTTTGTTGATTTTACTATATTATTTTCTTAATCCAGCAAACAGTTGGTTGAAAGTCTCAGAGGTAAGATTAATTAATTTATTTATTCATCAAAATTTATATTTTTATTTTAGTGTTTTTATATATCTACAATTTTTATTTGAAGAAATTCAAGTCTCTATTTTTTGTTGTTGTCGTTGTTGTTCATACGACAGTTTGACAGCCAGAATTGCTCTTCGGTTCTTGGTAAAATAAATGTGTATGCTTAAAACTAAATAATACCCCAAAATTGCAGTTAAATTTTTAAAAAATGTGTTAAACAAGGCTTACTTAGAGTAATTTTTTTATGAAGTTGTCTCGTTTTCATTGCATGTATGGAGATACATGAAATTCTGGGTGCAGTTTCAGATTTAGATTTAATGCTGGAAGTAAAAGTTTACCATCGCAATCGATAGTGAAAAACAAATATTTTGGCTCCGTCTCTTTCATCCGCTAGTCTTCAATCTCGAAAAGGGTGTGTTGTTTATACAGTACCAGCACGGAATGCTAATTAATTTATAATTTGACCTAGTTTTTTCCCTTTAACATTCCAAATCCTAAACAGTAATTATAAAAGTTTCAATAAAAATACAGAGATATTTTATCAAGGCTCGTACATCGTTCTAGAGTTGTTTTAACAAATTTGCCTAGTGGTCAAAACATGAGTTGCTTTAAACTAACCTTTATGAAGACACTAAGGAATGTAAATTTTAATGAATAGATAAATTTGACTTACCTTTGAAACTTTCAATTATTCAGAAAAACCCCAATTGAATAGTTTTGTACAAGGGTTGTTCAATAAGGCCGTGCAAAATCCAAGAGATGGCAGTACACACCCAAATGGGGGATTTTTCTTACTCCCGGCATCTGTTAGAAGATTGATCGCTGAGTTTGATGCTTTATAAGTTCATTGATACATGTATACATTATACTTATTGTTCTTTTACATAGTGTACCGAGATTTTTTAAGCATGGACGAAAACGAGTTTAATGTTGTCATTAAACACTACTTCTTAAAAGGCAAAAATCCACAAGAAACGAAGATTAAGCTGGATAAACATTATGGAGAGTCTGTACCTTCAATTAAAACAGTTTATTAGTAGTTTTCGAATTTTTGAACTGGTCACATTAGTGCGACTGAATCTGAATGCTCTGGACGCCATGTAGAAGTTATTGAAAAAGTCTATGATATAGTATTGAACTGCAGAGTGAAGGTTTATGAAATTGCCAGTACTGTTGTCATGTCAAATGATGCTCACAACATTTTTTATGAACATTTTAAAATGAGGAAACTGTCTGCAAGGTGGGTGCTCACTTTTGATCAAATGTGTGAGTGAATGACATGCTGTGAAGCAAACTTGCATTTTTTTTTGTCAAAATCCAGATGAGTTCTTATGATGATTTTTTACGATGGACAAAACCAGGATACATTACTACACTCCTCAAACCAAAAAGTATTCAAAAGAATGGATTGCAAAAGAAGAATCGGCTCCAAAGAAATCAAAAGCCATTCCAGCAGCATGGAAAGTTATGGTCTCTGTATTCTGGGACATTTGGCGTGTTATATTCATAGACTTTTTCGAAAAGGGTAGAGCCATCACTGGAGAATATTATGCTTCCTTCCCTAGAAAATGAACTCAGAGAAAAAAGACCTTATTTGGCAAAAAGAAAGTTCTCTTTCAACAAGACAATGCATTCATTCACATTTGTGGAGTTGCATCAGCCAAATTATGCGAACTGCACTATGAAGTCCCCATTTAGCTCCTTCAGATTATCATCTCTTCCCAAACTTGAAAAAATGACTCAATGGAAGATTTTTTTCAGATGAAGATGTAATTCAAGAAACAATTATGTATTTTTAAGGCCTTGAAAAATGTCATTATTTAGAAAGAATTAGAAAACTCGAATATCATTGGGCCAAGTGTATAGAGTTAAAAGTAACTTATGTGGGGAAATAAATTGTTTTTGCCCTAAAAAAAGTTTTCATTGTTTTCACACAAACTTAATGAACAGCCTTTGTATTTGATATCAACCATATTTAACTGCATTTGAAGACAAGTACAAATACTCTGTTTTAGTACATTGAACAGGGTTTGAAAAAACCTGGTTGCCCAGACAAGCAACTAAAAAGTATCCCTTGTAACTAGTTTTTTCCTTTAATTAATATAATTCAATATATATCTGACTCCTAAGATTTTACAACTTTTGTCAATCCCTGCTAATGAAAATGGATTCTCATCTCTCTTCTCCCTCAGGCTTGGAGCTGTTCTGTGCATGTCCTTGACGCATACATAAATTGACTGTTCAATAATTTTAAATGCCATTGGCTCTGAGTTTCAACAAAAAGGTTTTGTCGATTCAAAAAGGCATTTTGTTAAATCTATGTTTGATTCAACCAAAAACATTTGTTAAATCAACAAAATGAAGCTACTAAACTGTTTAACCAAAGACGTTTTGTTAAATTCAACAAAACACTTTTTAGCATGTGAATGTACATTTTTAAGTGTTTATCATAGTTTCTCTATTATACCCCCAGCCACAACCCGCTAGCTATTTCAAGATGAGAAATCTTTTTTCAGTTTTATTCTATATGTAAGCAATATGTTCAGTCCATTTAAGGGGATAATCAAGTCTGCATCCCAAGTAAGTTATGCCATTACTAGCATTGATTTCTTTACTACAATAAAAAAGTTGGGGTAGGAAATGTTGATTTAAAGTAAAAAAATTGGCAATTGGTTTTGTCAAGATTTACAATCATGTTATAAGTCTGCACCAGAGGTTCTGTCTCCCCAAGGCATAATTAAAAACAGCCTTTAGACTTTGCCTATAATTTTTTGGAACACAAGCTCCAAAAACTAGATCATCAGCAATGGCAACAGAGGTTAACATGACAGGCCTCCTGGTGGTGAACCCTGGATAATGCTACACCTGATACAGCTTTGCCTCAATTCCTCTTCTTTTGAGCATTTGCATATTGAATTCGTTTATGGCTATAAAAGGGCTGCAAATCTTACAATGGAATACTGGTGGTCTTCGAGAGGCTAAAAAGGCCCTGATTATGAATGCTACTTATTTATCAAAGTTATTACTTTATTAAAAAATTTAATTTTAAATTAGTTTTAATTTAAATAGTTTTGTTAATGTTAATCTAATTTTTAAATTATTTTTTTTTGCTCCTACTAATTAGTTTAATTGTAGAAAATTTTGTATTTCGGAACTAAAACTATTGAACTATTTCCTTGTTAAATATTTCTTTCATATATGGAGAGTTACTTCAGGGTAAGGGATACATTTATGATTTTTGAAGATGTATTCAATTTATTGGATATAACATATAAATGCTTGATATTTTTTACATATTGGCCAATTTCCAACTTTTCCTAAAATTTAATATCTTGTTTTATCAATCATCATCTACTAAACTTACAGCTTTAGAACAATATTTTAACTTTAATCATTACAGAAAATAAAATTTCTGAACAGTGAGAAATGGCAGAAGCATACAATCCTAGATTCAGACCAGTGGCGCAGTGAAGGGGGGGGGGTCCGGACCCCCCCCCTATGAGCTAAGGGGCCGCTATGAGCAGGGTCAGTTTATCTACAGGGCAAGTGGGGCCCATGGGCCACCAATTTAAGGGGCCCATTTTTTTCTCTAAAAAGGGCCCATTTTTTCTCTTCTTTCTTTTCCAAATTTATTCTCTAAAAAGTGTTTTTTCTTTAAAAAAATCTTTTTAAACTTTGTATCCGTAGTTGTCTTGAAAAGGAGGATGCAAGAGAAAATCATCAAAGGCTTCCAGCAAGCACCGTCATAGAGACTCCTTAGGCAATAAATCTCCAGTCGTGTCTCTGATAGGGAATTTGTGGGGCTAGGATGGACAAATCGGACAATGTAAAGGGGCGCACCCTTGTAGCGCAAAGGAACGGTTGTATACCAAACCGAATATCCTCCGAAAGAATCTATTCATGCTACAATTAGCTGATAACAAAATTGTCATGAAGGAAAGAAGAAAATATATTGCCTATATTGTAGTCTTCAAGCACACCACTCTTCTTTTCTTGAGATAAACAAGCCACAGTATTCAAATAGTGAATATACACCATACACACACACAACAAACAATAAAAAAGAGGGTCTGCTGGGAGCTTAGATGTAGTATAACGAAATTTCGAATGGTTCAGTGGATTCACTTAAGTTGGATGCCTTTAATTTTTAAGCAGAAGTTTAAGTTTTGGGTTCTTTGTTTCTTACGATCATGGAGGAGAGAACTGGAGGATCATGAATTCCTCCAGTTTAAAAAGAAAGAAAACCCCTAGTGAAATGTTTTTATCTTTCTTCGAGAAGAAAAATTAAAGCCGATGATGGTGATCGTGCAGCATCAAAGACTGCTGATAGTATGGACGGGCCCGGACCCGGTGAAAAATCTGTTGCACCGAAAGAAACCTTTGAGGATGCTGAATCTCAAGCTCATCCTCTTGATATTGGGCTCGACATTAACAAAGAGGTAAACTTTGCTTGATTAAATTTCAAAATAACTTTACACAACAGAGGAGGTGGAATCACACAGACGTGGTTCATAATTTATTATCAGTAAAAATCTCAATATAAAAAGATCTTTCAAGTATAAACTAGCAGATGGTTGAAGTGTTTTTATTTATAATTAGCCAAGAATTTTCTAAACATAGACAATCGTACTTGCATGTATACAAGATGCAATGATCCAACTTATAAAGATTATTTAAAACTATATATCATAAGCTTATTATTACTGGCAATTACAATGTAGTCAATGATAACAAATACATTAAATTACCTGTTTTTGAATTCCAGTTTGTGTCAAATATTGTTACTTTTTAAACACATATGCTAAAATATTTGAAGAGCTGTTCATTTATTTTATTAATTTCTTAGGTAATGGAGGATCGTGGTAATATAATAAATAAGGATTTTGAGACTTTACACAATCGACTCACAAGACGAGATTCACACAATTTTTTTATTTCCTTTTCTTTCATTGTTTTTTAAATAAATCATACATGATGAATCAATAAGTTCATAAATAGCCTATTGAAAATTTTCTTCCTGTCAATTGAAGAATCAACTACTGCATTTATATTATTTTTACAAAACTTGAAACAGTGAACGCATGTTTTGTAACTGCAGCAGATATATTAATAAGTAAAAGTTTTTTTTTTAATTAATTTAATGTTTAAAAATTTTTTACTCAGAAAAAACTGAAAGTTTTAAAGAATTTTAATAGGAAAATTAAAATTGCATGACTAATGTGATAAAATATTACTTTTACAAGAGATACCATTATTTAAATAATGTCTAGAATTGTTGTCATGGAGAATAATTTTTAAATTTACAGTTATTCTTTTATTAATTCTATTTTGAAGTGCGATAGCTAGAATAAACTACTTGAAAAACATAAGACTACTTGTTTATTATCTTCCTTTTTAAAGACCACTGGGGAAGAGTTCTCTTCAAAACAGTCCCCGTTTTAAATCGCCTTTATCTCTCCCCCCCCCCCCCAAAAAAAAAGAGCTTTATTTAGTACATGAATTTAAACGTTTGGTGTAATAAATCTTTCAAAATATGACTGTATAGTTAGGCAAGTCGGAGTGTTAAGGCTGAGTAATTTTTTTTTTTTTTTTACCAACTATGCGAAAAACAAACATTTCGCCAAGTATGGAATACATATGGAGAGCTGCTCTTTTGGCTCTTGGCTTTTGACTCTGTGTGAATTTCCTAGAAAAAGTAGACTACATTTTTGAAATCGGGTTTGATTTATACAATGCGGAGTTTGTGTGTATTTATTAGAGCTATGCTTTATTAAAAAGGTTTTTAAAAGAGGAGAGATATTTTTTAATGAATAGAATAAATATGAACATAGGACTAGAATTAGAACACCTGAATGTATTTTATTTAGTGTTAAGAAACAAAAAACTCCACCATCTCGAAAAGCGATCGTTAACGATTAGAGCATAGTTTCCCAACCTTTTTTGAATTGGCACCCCCTTTTCTAGTGAATATTTCAATACCGCCCCCCCCTCCCACTCCAAAGAAATAAGAGCGTACATAATGCATGGTGAAAACAAGAATTCAATAAAAAAATTACTAATAGATAGAATATTGTTGGAATTGAAACTCTACTGAATTTCTTCTTCATTTAAAAAAGAGGTTCGCACACGTGATAGAAATGAATTATCAGAGTGATTTTTAAGTCTTTTTTAGACTATATTTGGTTAATCTTCCCACGCCCACGTTGGGAACCTATGGATTAGAGGCTTACAGTTTTCCGTTAGTTCTTTCGTTTTTCTTATAAGAATGTATAAAAGCTTATAACTAGCAATTTTATTACAATAATACATTTTTATAATGGCAAATGTTATTTGATTGATTTGCATTACACCGAACAATTGAAATTTCTGCAAGACAAAAGTCTAACAGCTAACGTTAAATTTATGCAAAAGTGTCGGGGGGGACATCAATCCCTCTATCCCCCTGCCTATACGCTGGCTTGCCAAAAGGGGGAGACAGTGGCGGATTTCCCAATAGTTGCATGAGGCGCGCGCCTCGGGCCTCATATTTCTAAGGGGCCCCCAAATTCGGTTTTTAGAAAGAAAAAAACTATATGTAAATATCTGTTCAAGAGACATTGTTCATAGTTTCAGGATTGCTTCTAGAGTAGAAAGCGCTTTTGAACAATCTTTTCTTTGGTGATTCCCTTTCCTCTTCACAGCATTGGACCATAATCTAAACTAATACTTTAATGCGAATACTTTTAGTTTATAAGTAATTGATGCTTTAATTCCGTATTTCACTGTAAAAATATCCAGAAACGTTCCTTGGAAATAAGGATAAGTTAGACTTACAAATACTATACAGAAAGTATACATTTCCCTTTGAAAACTTTACTGTTTCATTCAACCCATCACTTAACCGAATAGTGGTCTCACGACCTTAAAAAACAGGCAGTTCACTTAAAAATTACTAGAATTGTTAAAAAAAATAATTAAAAAAAAAAAATTCCAGTAGTGTTCCTTGAAAATTATAGGCAGCTGAGGTGCCCTAAATTCCAAGGAAAGTTGCACGAAAATACCAAGTACTTATTTACTGAACAATATGCAATTCAGTGGATCTTTCCTGAGCTGTTCAATAAAGTTCCTGGTATTTTCATGCAACATTCCTTGGAATTTTAGGGCCTTCAACTGTCCATTATTTCCAAGAAAAATTCCTAGATTTTTGCATTGGTTTAATTTGCTCACTATATTTTATCTCAAAAAATACAGGTGCAGAGGGTCCCTATGCCTTTTTCATATCCGGAATCAATTAGTTGTATTGGGTTGGGGGATTACGGCCAATTATCTACAAGTGGCATCTATGCCCATGGGTGTGGGTGCTCCCCTTGGGGGTCTTTCTAAGGGATTCTAACCCCTATTTACGCTAAGTTTTGGAGGAAACCACGGAAAATTCCTAACGGTTAGGTTGGCGGACGCGACCTGGTTTTGAACCAGGCACATTCCGTCTCCCAGTTCAGAGTGCTATGCGCTCAGCCACTGGTTGGGCCGCACTGAATCAGATTGCGGCTCAGTAGCAGGTATTGCAGTAGGACATTCAAATACACCTGCTTTATAGATTGCCGCCCCCCCCCCAAATCAAAAAGTGTACAGTCTGATAAGAATATTTCTCATTTTAAAAGAGAAAAGCCTGAACCGCTTTATTCTACAGCTTGAGATTGAAAAATTTGTCAAAATTTAATATTTTATATTTTTCAGCCGTTCTTCATTTAAATGATTTAGGAAAGGACACTCTGTATTCAGTGAAATTTTCAAATATACCCAGAATATATAATTGTTGTTGGTTGTCACGATGTAAAAGAAATTGGAAACAATAATTTATCTTCTTTCGAAAAATCACTAAAAATTAAAAATTTAAGCTAGGGATAACCGATTTTATCTTTTTTTGGAATCGAAACGTTCCTAATATTCAATGATAAAAAATTGCCGACCAATAATTAAAAAGATATGAGCTGATACATGTGCGATAACACTTTTTGGGGGGGATTGGGAGAAGATATTTGATAGTTAAAAAAAAGTATTGAAAAATTAAAGAAAGCAATACTTAGCGTCGCCGAAATTTCACATGCGTGCAAAGTTTCAGCTCGATCGGATGATAGTGGGTTAAAATTCATAGACAAATTTTGAACTGGAATTTCATACACAGTTAATTAAAAACTTAAAAAAACAAATGATGATTAATTTAATTTTTTGTTTTCAACTAAAAAATATTTATAACTATATTATAAATACGGCATGTATTTTATAGTCGCAGATGAAAATGCTATACATTAATAATAAACCTAGGACCGAAGCTTAGAGCATACCCATTTACCCATTATAAAGTGGAATTTATTTTTAAATCAATAATTTTTTTTACTTAAACTACTTAAAGTATTGTTTTTTTTTAATTTCTCTTGTAGCTTTTTCATTCTATTTAAAATATAAAATAATGTGTGTGTGTATATATATTATTCCTATCTAATTACTCATTATTAATAGTCCTAAACTTATTGACAGTTTTTGAATAAACACAAAAATTAGACTAAACAGAAAGTTTACTTTTACTATTAAACTGCTTAGTTTTGCAGTTTCAAACGGGAAATTTATTAATATATTTAAATATTTATAAATATATGTTCTTGAAGGAATGTTAAATTTTTGGTTCATTTTATCAAAGTAAAGAATTCTTCTGAACTTTGTGATGTCAAAGTCATGTTTCTGATTAAGTTTCCCTTGTTCTGACCTTCAAAAGTACCTGTTAAGTAGTCAAAATTTTCATGACTGAAACAAGACATATGCCAGTGGTCCACAAAAAGTAATTAGACATAATTAAGTAACAGTGAAAAATAATCAACATAAAACTGCAGTTGCTGGGTTATACTTAGAAATATACTGATGTTTATTTAGTGTTAATCATGAAAAGTGAAACGTAGTACAAAAATTATTGAGATAAAAAATGTTTTTTAAGATGAACAAATCTATAAACATAAAAATTATTTTAAAATTTTAATACTCCTTTTGTAGCAGGCCCTGACTATCGGACGGACACTTGGTGCACGTGCCCTGGGCACACATGGAGAAATAAGCCAAAAAATTGAGTTTAACACGATATACAGGGGCAAAAAGATTGAGCCAGCTAAAGGACACAAAATCTGAAAAGTGCCCTGGGCACAAAAGTGTAATAGGGAAAGTCAGGCCCTGGTTTGTAGATATAAACTACATATAAAAGGAATTAAAACATTTTAAAATAATTAGTAATAATGTAAATAAGTTAGAGTTAGTGATTTTTTTTTTTTTGAGGAAGGGGGCCTCAAAATTGAGTTGCGCCTCGGGCCTCTCAAGAGCAAAATCCACCACTGGGGGGAGAATATAGGTATTCCCACTGATTCTGCGCTTTCTGGGGGCCTGCGGGTAAAATTTCAAATATTTTCTGTAAAGGTAAAATTCGTGAAACATTTCTTCCGGGGAAGGGATGAGTGCTGAGTGCCTGTCTGAGACGACCAGTCCCCCCCCCTCCCCTACAAAAACTTATATGGGTTTCATTTATGGGGGCCCTGTGAACAGCAACATGATCATTTTAGGGGGGGCCTGATCTCCCCCCCCCCGAGTCAGAGTAATTCGGACCCCCCCTAAAAAAAATTTCTGGCTGCGCTACTGATTCAGACCCTCCATGTGGTTGTCGATCCAGCCGAGTAGATTTCTGGACAGTTATCCAGATGTAATGTGAACATGCACTAGAACCACCAGAGGCATCACACCAAAGCAAATAGCCCCTGAGCACTTTTCCTAAACCAACCATCCAACTAGAAAATGAAATTAATTGAATAATATTCTAAACACAAACCAGACTTATGGTTCTCAACTTCCCAAAATCTTCGGTGTCCTATGCAAAGGAAATTCACACATAATGTTGGATTTTTCTAGGAAAAGTGAAATCACAAAGCATTTTCCGATAAAAAAAGTAAAATAATCCCCTGATCTTTTATTACCCTATCCCCCTAAGCATTCCCTTTTCCTCTTCAGAAGCCAGCTCAGACAGAATGATCAGGGAACTGGCCTTCAGTTCTGCAGTCTGTAGGTTTGAATCACACAGTCATTAATATTTGCAGCCTTTCAAAAATAATGGATAGTTCCAGTTTAATTAACCCTTGAATAGCACAAGTAGTACTGTATTCGAGGAGTTCCCAAAGTGTGTGCTGCGACACCCCAGGATGCCTTTCTGAGAGGCTAGGGGTGCTACGAAGCAACCACGATTTCATTAAAGTAGATGTTTGAATTTTAAACTAGAGCTGTCAACTGTATTAATTATGTTTATATTCGAACAGCTTCATTTATCTAATTTGTTCTTCACAATCGTACAAATAAGTATTCATTGAAGTGCCCTGTATGAAGTATTTATTGAAGAGTGTTGTTTGTTGAATTAATAAACACTCTACTGTGCGTGTGTGACTCCACTAGAATATTATTTTATTTACAATAATTTTTATTTTAATTCTTTACAGCATTTATCATGCATAAAAGTAAATAGCAAATATATAATAATTTAATTTTATGTTTTCCTGTTAAAGTTATCTAATGTTGCCACTTCAAAGTTTCCTTAATTAGAAACAATGTAACAATAAACTGATTTGATATTTTAAATATTGCATGCAACACTACAAACCCCATTCCCAGTGACAGCAATTACAGAATATGATCTTTTAAGTGACTGGGGAACTTCATAAGTCTACCAGTTGAATTTTTTCAGCAGCCCTGAGTTCAGGTGATTCTGCCAGGTCTCTTTCTCTTGAAAAGGAATGTTTGTCTTTTACAGTAAAAAACATAGTTTTACACTGTCAACTGAAACTCTTTTCACTTTTGCTCAAAATATTATATCCGTCCTTGCCTTTACAGAATAGACAAGTTGTAGTGACAAATAGTGGATGTTGTTGTACAGGAATACCTACAAACAGTTAGAAAGTTGTTTAGACACAAAGACTGTTTGCTTCCCATGGGTTGTGGTAGACCTTGGCTTCACATCTCAGCCTGTTTCACGGGAGGTACTGTTGAAAAGATTTCTCCTGGCAATGCTAAGGCAGTTCCAAATACAAGTTCTACAGATAAGCAACTCAGGTCTTCCTTGATAAAGGTTCTCATAGCTAAAATAATAAAAGGCAATGCTTCCAGGCAAGATTTCAATTCCTACCAAATGACATTTGAGGCTTGCTTTCAAAATTCTGTGTTGTCTTTCAACTAGGCCATTTCCCTGTGGATGATATGCAGTTGTAGTACTGGTATGAAAACCAAGGTATTTTCTAAAGCCGAAAAAAGTTGGCTATCAAACTGTTGACCTTGATCAGTATTTCAATTCCGGATGCCAAAACATGAAAAACAGTTATAAGCCAAAGCTTTACCGAAGGAGAGTGAATCAGCTATGGTATTTTCATCCCCTCAGATGAATTGAATATCAGATGCCCAATGTACGATAGAGGTCTTCTACATTTTGTTGGAAGGCAAATGTTAGTGGCTAGTGATCCATATCTATGGTAAAAGATTGATCTAAGACATATTTGAAATGCTTCACAGCAGTTAGATGGCAAGTAGCTCTCTGTCATAAGCACTACATTGTATTTGTGATGGAGTCAAAGTTTGGGAGAAGAAACTCAAGGGTCGTTTTTTGTCGTTCATGATCTGGCATAAAACAGCTCTAATGGCAGTGTCAGAGCAAGGACACACCCAGGTGGGTGGTCCTGGGGGTTCAGACTCCCCTCCCACCAAAATTTCAGTTTTTGTTAGCAAAATAATGATGATAAAGTTTTTTTGTGAAAAATTCTGCCTTTTTCACTGTTTAGACCCCCTCTGAAATTTTTGGACCCTCCTCGAAAAAAATTTCTGGGTACATCACTGGCTCAGAGGTATCAGTTGTCAGTGATATTTCAGCCTTTTCGGATGATGAGCTAAATTTGTGGCATGAAAAAGTGCATCTTTTAAAGCTCAGAAGGCATTTTTTGCTTTCTTCCAACCAAAGAACTTGTTCCTTACAGCTCTTTTTTTATACACTGAGCAGCTGTGATAAAGGTTATTGCAATTTCACACAATTAGGTATGAATCAGTGGTAAAAATTCACCACACCTAAAAACCATCTAAAACAATTGAATGACTTTAGTTCCGGGAAATATTAATTGCATCCACTTTCACTGAAAGAGGTTCGAGTCTTTCTGCAGACACTTCATTTTTCACATTTTTCTCTGAAACTTCGTGTAAGTACATGTAAGGACCCCTAAGAAAGACCCCAATGGAGGGAACACCCCCTAGGCCTAGATCTGCAGTGAAGATAATCAGCCATAATCCAACAAACAAAACCATCAGTAATTGATTTTATTCAAGTTTATGTTGTGACTAGCAGTAACATCAAATAATTTCATAAATAATCCATTTTTTAAGAAAACTTTGATTTTTTGTGCACTTTCAACAGTTTTTTTTCTAAAATGAGTAACTAAAACTGCCCCTTGATATTTTGTGGGTGCTCCACAGTCACATGATTTCTTCTGTGGGTGGTTGAGCCCCGGAGCACTCACAGAGTCAGTGCCTCTGACCATAGATGATTTTATGAACAATTAGAGCAATCCCCATGAGTTCGTAAAAAAAAATGGGTTGACTGTATAGTTAAAAGCATACTTAGGAGTACTGTAAGTTAGACTCAAAGATTCAGTATGTTACCAACTTCAATTTATCACTACAGCAGTGAAATTTCATTTCTGAGACAACTGACACTCAAGAAAACAATTGAGCAAAATATGCATGATTCCCTAAAAAAAGTTAAAAATGAAAAATGGAAGATCAAAAACATTAAAAATAAGTCTAAACAGATAATTTGTGTGATAATTAGAACTAAAAACATTGCTCATGGTTAAAATCTTTTTTTCTTTTTCCCTGGAAGAGGTGGGGATCATAACATACATAGAAAGAAAAATGGACTCAAGTACCCAAAAATACTTCTCAGTAATCTCTTGAAGAAACTAAAGTATTCCAAATCAAATATCATTTTCAGCTATAACAGATTACAATTCTACCTCTAATTATAAAAGAGAAATCAAAATTTCAAGAAGTAAATGACTTTCTGGTGTTTGGAGCCTTATGAATTATAATTTACATAACATTTTGAAAAATTACTATGCATATAACTGATATCAACAAATAAAAACAAACATGCATGCTATAGCAACTATTATGCAATATATAGTTTTAAAGCTCAACAATAAATAATATTAAACTAGAAAAAAAGGAGCAAATGCACCTCTAAACATAACTTAGAATAAAAATAACTATCAGCATTATAGGAAAATCATTTATTACAGAAAATGATTATGAACAATTACAAATGTACATATGAAAGACATTTGGACATTCTGCTCTACAAATATAATCATATACATAGTGTTTATATCTTTATTTTATGTAGCCAAAGCTGACAGATATGAATCTTTTGGATAAAGAACAACTGCAAAATATTTTAGAAGTTCGCGGCTTTCTAATATTGTATATTTACAATCTAACACCATCTTTATGGCATGGTCGATTTGAGACTCTAGAGCTGAATATAACTTCTTTTGGTGCAATGATTTTAAATTTTCTATTGCTCTTGAGGCAGAAAGTGATGCTGAAGATTCAAAACTTGATACCGAGTTTCTTTTTCCAGTAGTGTTAACACAAGTAGAGCTAAAATCTAAATTGTTCATATCAGTAGGTTCAATCTGAATTGGATGATTCACTGGAATTTGGGACTGTATAAACGCTATCATAACACGACATAAGAACCGGAAGCTGAAAAGAAAAAGAAAAAGATAAAGTTATTAAAATCATTTTCTAGATACTGATAAATTTATAGAATGACAGGAATTGCCAGTTTAAACAACAGCGACTGTTCATATAGGAGGCAATTCTATATAAACAAAGCTTACAGAATTGCCTCCTATGTTAAATTTGTAGGTTTTTCCATAGGAATGTCATTTTGACATACAAAACATTCTGTACATACGACTAAAGAAGCATCTCTGCAGTAAGGATTAATCTCAAGAACTGGATGATAAATTTTAATAGTTTTTAAAAAGAAGCAATTAATGGTGTATTGATATAAGAAACAATGTCATTCCACCTGCATGCTTGTCAAACTGGGAAAATCAACATCAATAAAATTGTGTGGTCATTTCAGTAAAATTCCATCTAGCAATTAGAGCAGTACATTTTATCTTAATGGGATAAATAAAAACACAAGTTGTTAAGCTAGATCCCCCCCCACACACACATACACCCACCATCCAAAAACTTTTAGACCATTGAAAATTGTAAAAAAGTACATCAATGCATGCGTTTTCAAATTTTAAATTTCCTGAAATTTTTGCAGTATAGGGATTTTATGTTTCCAATATAATTCGTATACAATGAATAAATTATCTTTACATTTTTGAACAGCTCTACATAAATTATGAGTAGAAAATTTTTACACAGAAGTTATGGAGCAGAATTCAAAGTTATTGCAGTGGCTTTTTTTTGAGTTTTTCTAAAATGCCCTAGTGATTTGTTGTTTATGATACTGTCTTGAACCATGGTGGCTTGACAATCTGCAGTCTACATGGTTTGTAGTCATTGTGTGTGTGTATGTTGTGTTATCAGTGTTTCCATAGCAAGATTCCATAAGTGGACACTATCTGATCATTGATGAAATTATCAAGGCATTTCCTTAATTATAGCAGTTCTTTTGATTCATGCACACCCATACTTTCATGTGGTCACAGCTGCTTACAAAGATTTGTAACAAGTAAAATGAATTTTCAAAGCAGTCAAAATTAACTTTTCAGGCAACAAAACTTACTTCAGTGTGTATGCAACATTTTTAAAGCATACAATTTTTCCAAATGTTTTAAGAAATAAATATATTTGAACTATTTAAATGACTTAACTTTTCCTTCAGCATATATTGAAAATCAATTTTAAAAGTTGGTACAATTTGCTTCTCAAACACCAAATAATGAACATTACTAAAATCCCCAACTTTATATTATCACATTATTTTAACAAAAGTGTCAATAGTTAAAATTTTGTAATCACAAAATGTCAATTTACAAACCAAAATTGTACAAATTTTAAAGTCAAAAATGACCATTAACATTTTTTATTTTCAGTTCGTATTTTTAAATATATCTGGTACTGTCTGCAATTTTCTTAATTGTTTTTTATAACTAGCAAACAAGGCATTGCTTACTAAGACCAAATGTGTTGGCCTTTCTATTATGGGCTTATCTAGTAGGCAGTCAACAGTTATCCCCTATAAAAAGATGAATGCAAGAACAACCAAGTTCAAGCCGGGAGTTGAACCCGGGCATATATAGGGTGTCCCAAAATTTACACACGATTTGAATTTAATAGAAAATTAATTCAGTGTTGGGAGGGACAGCCAAAAAAAAAAAAAAAAAAAAAAGGAAATTGTTTGACAGCTGACAGTTTAAGGTTATTAAAAATGCATCACTATACGAAAGAACAATGTGTTTCATTGTTGAACAACATTGCAAAAATAATGAAAGTTTGATTCATGATGATTTTGATGATGAATGATAAGAAAGATCATGTGATTTAATGTGTGGATTGTGATTAGGGTAGCTATCAATATATGTACACAATAATTAAAATTCATTCATTATAAAACAACAGCTCGCATTCTAACTGCCAACAACAACTTTTGCTCAAGTGACAAATAGTCACAATAGCTATTGTTGTGTAGTATGCATAAACATGATTATCAAATATAAATTCAGTTGATAAGAAAAATACGATTTTGAGAATATCAATGGTGCAAGAAATTTGATATGTTTAACAAAAGAAATAAACACTTTTAAAATATTGTAGTTGAAAGTTATTTTTAAATATAACTAATATTGCATGATGTAGGAATCGCTACATTCTTTTGGTGACCCTGACTTTGTAGCGATATATATTATGGCAAATACCGAGGAAACAGAAAACTTGTCAAATTCTTCGGAAACTATGAAGGTTAGTGTGAAAATTCCACTTTTCTGGGCAGACAAACCAGAAATTTGGTTTTATCAGAGAGAATCTCAGTTCAAAATAAATGGAATTACAAATAAAGATACTAAGTTTAATTACATTGTATCACAAATGGAACCTATGTATGTAGATACTATTTGGGACATAATAAATGATAACACTGAAAAAAATTATTCATTGGTGAAAGAGTGCTTATTAAATGTATTCAAAGAAAGTGAAAACAAAAGAATCAAATGCGTTTTCACTGGCATTTACATTGGTGATATGAAACTAAGCCATTTGTTACAAAATATGAAATCCTTGGTAACCAATGATGTTTCTGACATAATATTAAAAACACTGTGAATAGTAAAATTATCGCATCATATTAAACATATATTAGTAGTTAGTGATGAAAGTATTGATAGCCTGGCAATTATGGCCAATAAGATTTTTGACATGCATTCCCAAACTGAATTATATGAGGCTCATTCAACCAAAGTTAAGAGTACGAGATACTATTTTTCACAATTACTGGAGAAGATAGCTTCATTGGAACAGCGAATTGAAGAGCTCCATTTCCATCACCAGTCAAATGAGAGAAATCATAGTACAAGTAGAAAAAACAGATCATTGTCTGGAGGCAGAAGCAGAAGTCAGTCATTACAACTCGAATGGTAAACTGTGTTATTACTTTACTTTCAGATCAAGATTCTAGAAAAATGCAAGCAGCCATGTAGTTGGAAAAACAGAGAAAACTTGCCTGTGCAGCAGGTCCACAGTGCAGCAGAATCAGAACTAGTGGCCGGTTCTGCTGCTGAACATTTAAAGGATTGCCATGAATTCAACTACAGCCTTTTCGCAATGGACAAAAAAACTGGGATAAAATTAATTTTTAGTTGATAGTGGTGCAGATGTAAGTCTAATTCCAGCTACATGTAACGACAAAGTAGCGATTTTAAACTTTATGCTGTGTTTTGGACACAAAATTTTAACCCTTGATTTAGGACTTCGTCACAATTTTAAGAGGCCATTTATTATAGCCAAATTCGATAAAGGCAATTTAGGTGCAGATTTTCTTAACTGATATAATTTATTGATTGATATTAAAAACAAAAAATAATAGATGGTGTAACTAAACTGATCATTATTGGTGAAATTACATCAACAGCCTATGAATCAACCATAAGCACCTTAAACAAAAATAATAAATTTTCTGTTATTTTGGCACAATTTCTAGAAATAACAAAACATATTTACTAATTTCTAAAACAAGCACGATGTTAAACATTATGTAACTTTTAATGGAAAACCAATTTATTCCAAAGCAAGACAGTTAGATCCTAAGAGATTAGAAATAGCCAAACAAGAATTTGCCTTTATGCTCAAAAATGATATTATAAAAGGCCATCAAAATCACCATGGGCAAGCCCACTTCATTTAGTGACAAAAAAAAGACAGCACTCTCAGGCCATGTGGAGATTATTGCCGCTTGAATAATATTACAGTACCAGATTGCTACCCTTTACCCAGAATTGAAGACTTCCATCACATTTTAAAAGTCAAAAAGATATTTTCCAAACTTGATTTGCTTAAAGCCTATTATCAAATTCCAATAGCAGAAGAAGATAAAGTGAAAACAGCCATAATAAAACCATTTAGACTCTTTGAATTTAACATAATGAGTTTTGGATTAAGAAATGCTCCCTCCACTTTTCAAAGATTCATTAACTAAGTTTTCTTTGGACAAGATTTTACTTTTCTGTACTTGGATGGTATCTTAATAGCATCAGAAACTGAGGAACAGCACAAGAAGCAACTCATGGAAGTATTTAATAGAATTCAACAATATGGTCTGCATATCAACCTATCAAAATCAGTTATGGGAGTATAGAAATTAGAATTTTTGGGTTATTTGATAACACCAAAAGACTCACAACCTCTTCCAGAAAAGTACAAGCCATAACAAATTATAAACTTCCTGAAACTATTTACAAGCTTTGTAAATTTTTAGGAATAATTAACTTTTATAAAAGATGCAGCTAAAATTCTAGCTCCCTTAAATGAATACTTTAAAGGTTCACCAAAAAAGATCGCAGGAAAATTCCTTGGACAGAAGAAACAAAAAAGTTCTTTGAAAAATGCAAAAAAGATTTAGCCAATGCTGCTTTATTAACTTTTCCTAATCCAGATTTGCCATTAGATTTATGTACAGACGCCTCTAATTTCGCAATTGGATCTGTCCTACAGCAATATGAAGACAGATACTGGAAACCAAAAATTTAAATGACACTCAAAAAGCTTATAGTACGTATGACCAGGAACTTTTCAGTATCTATCTTTCAATCAAACAGTTTAAACACATGCTAGAAGGACAAGAATTCATGATATTCACAGATCACAAGCCAATTTACATTTGCATTTAAACAGAAAAATGATAAAACATCACAAAGACAATTAAGGCACCTCCAATATATTTCTCAGTTTTCAACAAATATAAAATACATAACCGGGAAAGATAATATTCTTGCAGACTTGATCAGTTTTGGACATTGATTATGACAAAATTGCAGATGAACAAAGGAATAATGAAGAACTAAAAGAATAATAGTGGCAAAAATTCAAATTTTAAGCAATATCCACTTCTGTCTGGAAAAATAATCTGGAGTGATATATCAACTTCAAATATTCAACCGTTCATACCAGAAGCATTTTGAATTAATGTTTTTCATAAAATACATGACTTGAACCATTCTGGCATCTAATCATCAATGAAGCAAGTTGCATCAAGATTCATTTGGAAGGAATATTAAAAAAGATGTAAAAGAATGGGCTAAAACTTGCATCAGTTGTCAGAAAAATAAAGTTATTTGGCATACACATTCTCCTCATTTGAAGAGCCTGATGAAAGATTTAGCATAATCCATATAGATATAATTGGGCCCTATCCACCATCCAATGGAAATAAATATTGCTTAACTTGCATTGATCGTTTTACTTGCTCAATGGAAGTTACACCATTAGAAAATATCACCATGGAAACAATCACAGAAGCATTTTATGCAAACTGGATTTGTTGCTTTGGTGTTCCATACAGTGTGATCACAGATGAAACTCAATTCAGATCAGAACTTTTCAGAAGTTTGGGTGTTATTTATGGAATTAAAATGTGAACAACAACTTCGTACCATCCACAAAGCAACGGAAAAATTGATAGACAACACAGAACATTAAAAGCAGCCATTAGAGCTCACTATTCAGTCAAATGGAGCAAAACTTTACCAACTATACTCCTTGGTATACGAGCATCTTTGCATGAGGATACTAACTGCTCCATTGCAGAAATGGTTTATGGTAAATCACTAAAGCTACCGGAAGAATTTTTTCAAGAACCCCAAACCGAATTAGAACCAGATACCTTCACTAGTGAACTGCGAAAACAAATGGACAAATTAAGACCAATTAAAAGCTGATGTAAAAGAAATCAGAATTTATTTTTCCACAGGGATTTAGAGTCGTGCTCCCATGTATTTGTCAGATTAGACCGTGTAAAAAAAAATTAGAACCCTCTTATGAAGGACCTTTGCCTGTGATTGCCAGAAATTAAGAAGTATTATACAGTAAGGATGAAAGAAAAAGACATTACAGTATCCATTGATTGTTTAAAAAAAGCATATCTGTTATTTAAAAACTGGTAAAAACACATTAAAATCCATATGTAGCACTATCGGTGGCGGCCACCACCTTCTTCAGCATAGGTCTTGGTTCCAAATAGCCAGCTCTCTTTCTCAGCAGGGCGTTCTACCCAGGATCGATCTGCGCATGCGTCATATCATTCACAGCACCATCTGTGGTTATAATCTGTAGGGCTTCCATATTTAGGGCATAATCACTGTTTTTGTAATTGGCGAGTTTTTGGCTATTGTTAAAGTTGATTTCTATGGGGTGTTCCTGGGCTATTTTTGCAAGGGCAGTAGTGGTTTTATTGAATTTAATGTCAGTTTGATGTTCCTTTTTTTGGTCTTTGATTTTTCGTTTTATCATGCCAATATAGTAGCCCTGTTTATTGGTACTATTGTCTGTAAAGCTTAGTTTATAAATACCGACGGTTTCATCAGGATTGATATTATCTTTATCATTGCGAATGCGTTTGAAAATATTTTGATTGGGTTTTATGGGGATTTTGATATTTTTCTTTGCGGCTTCATTTGTGATTTTTAGGGCGGCTCCCCTGCAGTAGGGAATAGCATTGGTAAATTTGAGTTTCGGATTTTGATAGTTATTAATTTGTTCTAGTTTTTTGATTCTCTTTTTATAAAGGTTTTTTACTACTAAATTTGGGTACCCTGCGTTTTTACATTGTGTTTTGATAAACTGGAGTTCTTCATTGAGGAGTGTTTCGTTTGAGCATACTGTAATTGCGTGATTAATATAGGATCGTATGGCGGCTATTTTAAATTTGTATGGAGTTTTTGAATTAAAATGAACTATTTCGTTATTATTGGCGGCTTTTCTAAAAACTGTAGTATTAATATTATTCATCATATCTCTATTGATTTTGACATCTAGGTAGTTAATGGTGGCATTTTCCTCTATTTCTATGGTGAATTGTATGTTACTGTCTATTGAGTTGATTTCTTTGAGGATATTTTCTGTTTCATTTTTGTTCACTATTGCAAAGATATCATCTACGTAGCGAAACCCTGAAGTATGACTGTTATAAGCCTGAGGGCTTTATTTTGGACTCTATCAAGGGCCATGCCTCAGCCAGCTGAGGCAGTGGCCATTAGTTCTCCACCGTAGTCCAGAACTGGTCTAATATAAGTTTTATATACTGTAGCAAGGACATCTTGAGTAGAACCCCAGGTAATCCCCATAAGACGTTTCAGCAATTTTAAGCGATCAATTTCTCAACTTGCTATCTCAGAGGAGTGAGTCTTCCAACTTAACTTTGAGTCAAGAGAGACTCCTAAATATTTAGCATCATAAACCCTCCTTAATGATTTACAGAGAGATATCATGAAATTTAGTAGAGAGGGTAAAAAGTTCACAAACAGTCTTTTCAGGATTCACCATCATGAGGTTTTCACTACACCAATCCTCCAAGGCAGCCAAAGACTCATTTATTAGTTGATTGGCCGTCTGAATGTTACTATCCGTGCAATAGATGGCCACGTCATCAGCAAAAAGGAGGACCTTTATTTCGTTCACTTTTTGAATTTTGGCAACCAGATCATTGATCATGATGTTGAAGAGTGTACAGCTTGAAACAGCACCCTGAGGTAGGCCATTTCTAAGATCAACATATTGGGAAAATGTATTTCACCCCAGCAATTCTTTGGGCCAGAAAGGATTTAAACCAATTCAGCATATTATCGCGTAAACCAATTTGAATTAATTTATGGACAAGTATTTTTCTCCAGACTCCATCATAAGCAGATTTAAAGTCTACAAAGACTGCCAAAGTAGGTTCTTTATGATGGAAGCCATCTTTGATGCACTGGGAAAGAAAAGAAACCTGTTCAATGGTACTCCTTTTTTTCACGAAAGCCAGCCTAGAAATCAGTTAAGATATAGTTCCTATTCAAGTAGTACCTTACAAATACAGAAAACCAAAACATCCCATTAAATGGAGCTGAAAATTTAGAAGGAGAATTCAAAATTTCAAACAACACATTTTGGGCAAATAATTACTTTTCCAGTATGTTATAAAGATTACGAGAAACATTTAGTGTTGCATATTAATTTTTAATTTTGTGATTGTAAATATTTTCTAAATAGTAATTGCTTCATTGTAAGTGTTCATGCATTACTAACAGTTATTTCTCTTCTTGTATCGCAACTGTGTTCATTGGAAGGGGAGTAATGTAAGTAGTATACCCTCTACACAAAACATACTCTTTGTTTCTGCAAATTTATGCAGATTGTGAATGCCAGTGGTGTAAGAAGTTTGATATGTTTAACAAAAGAAATAAATAGTTTTAAAATATTGTAGTTGAAAGTTATCTTTAAATATAACTAATATTTTGAGATGTAGCAACCGATATACCTGAAATGATCATATTGTGGTATCTCTTATTTATGTATGTTATTTCAAAAAGTTTTTAAGTAATTTCAAACCCCCATTTATCTGTATAGATCACTGTATATATCAATTCATTTCTAATGTGTTTGGGGCCACTTACACCAGAGATATATCTTTTTTTTCTTTTTAACTGCACACACAAAACATATAAACTTTGTAACTTTAGTGAGAATTATATCATTCGAAACTCTTGGTTTGAAAGTATTCATCAAATTTACACAGCGCTTTCCCAAATACCACTTTATTTCCACCTGCTGACCAGTAAACACATCACATGCTGAGCATCACACAAACTCAAAGCAACAATGTTGTAGATAGGGGAAGGGGTGAAGAAAGGAGATGATTAATTGTTGTCTCAGCAATAACCTTCAAACTGAATATATAGAAACTAAGAACAATGGAGTTTAACTAAAAATCCAGAGTGGTAAAAATTTACTAAAAAATATTACATGAAACTTCTTTGGTCATCTGTACATCAGTAAGTTAACAGTAAATTTCATAAAGTTTATATACTATAATCTGTAAAAGTAGGCATGTCTAGTTCTGGCATACAAACAACTTAAAATAAAACATACACTCTAAAATATTTATTGTAAATACAGTATAATTATCACAGTAGGATTGCTTAAAGGTAATCAATACTTAAACTAAGCATACTCACCTAACAGATAATGCAGATGCTTGCCCTAAACCAATAAGGGAAAAGAATCCACTGCTTGATCGATCTTCAGCTAATGTTTCTAATATCCAGCAAAATGAAGTAAGCTCTTGTTTAACAACCTGTAAGTCATACAACTTTTAATTAGAATACCTAAAATTAATAAATAGGGCTTAAAGCTTTTCAACAACAAACACACGGATATAACTATTTCAATATATTTATACAGAAAGCTACCTATCCTCGTGTATACATATGTATCACTATTTTAATGTACTTATCAAGAAAGCTACTTCTACTCTATACTAAATATGTGTGATTTCTTAAAATAATTCTGATGATTTTTATTAATTCCAAATCCATGCTGTTTCTTCATTAAACCATAACAGTGTCACTCAAACTCAGTTGAGGTTGCATAATTTGCGAATTATGCAACCTCAACTGAGTTATTCTCAATCTATCTTGAAGTTATTCTCAAATATAAAGCAATGCTTCATTTATTATAAAGAAAAGCTTAAGTTTGTTTAACTGCTAAAAAAAAATGCTGACAAAGAGAGATTATTTTCAGGGGAAAATGTATTATATGATTCATTTTATAGCAAGTATGCCACTTTTAATGGGTTATTTAAAAGATATGTGTGTGAGAATGTCCACTTATAGTCAGGCCCATCGAGAGACAAAAACAGGCTCGGGGGGGGGGGGGTGTATATCTACCAGCCCCCCCCCCCCAAAAAAGTTATTAACATTGTAAAATACAAATAAACTGCTTTTTGTACACTATCTGGCATTTTCAAATTTTACTTTAAAAAAGACGCTTTCATTAAATAGTTTAATGTTGGTCTTTATAATACGAATAATTGGATATTTTCTTTACAAAATCAAAACTATTAAAAATTAGCTTTTTTTTTTTTTTTTTTTGAGGTGAAAGTATCAATAATAATTTTAAAGTCTAGTTCTTTCGCTAGTGCCGACTCAATACAAAGTGTTTCTAAACTAACTGGAAGTATAATTTAGAGTCGAACAAGAGCGGTGGAAGTTTTTTATTCTCTTCAGCACACTGAATGAATGCTCAGCACTAGCAACCGAAACGGGTAAGGTACAAAAAATACGCAAAGCTATGCGAATGTTTAGAAAAATGGCATTGAGATTCTGAGAAGAAATAGAAATCAGCAGTCCAAGTGGTGAAAGGCTTTTCGTAAAATTAGCTTCGTAGATGTGTTTCAGATGCATAATTTCATCTGCTAATTCTTGAGACACATCTACATCATACTTTTCAATGAAAATTTCCGCAGATCTCCTGAGAGATTTTTCGTCCACTGATGGGAACTGCCACAAGAAGGTAAAAGTATTGTTTATTCATGTCTCTCATCAAACCGAATCCTCTTGATATCCCTGAAATGACAGAATCAACGATAACCGAAAAAAAACCCGTTGATTTTGAATGAGAGACATATGAGAGCACAAAGGGTGGTGTGTGTGCCTCCCTACCCCCCCCCCCCAAAAAAAATAAAATAAATAAAAGAGCGTACATGATGTCAGCAATCTAGTTTTGTTTAGGACCTCGTCTCATCTTTACTTATTCCAGTCAGTGTTGGTTTTCGCGAATTCGATTTTCGTCTATGCAGAATTTTTTTTTTTTAAAGTTTAGCCCGGGTCCCCAGAAACATGGGCCTGGGGGGAATCCCCCTCTTTCCCCCCTCTCGACAGGCCTGCTTATAGTACCTAATGATTTTTATCAATTACTTTGACTTGCATTTTCAGCTACACATGTAAGGTTATGAAATAATTTAAACATACAACAGATTCAACAGTGAAGCATTAAGAATGAAACGTACATGAATATAATTACAATATGATTTCCTCTTATGTGCTTCACAAACACTTTAAATAATAAAGCAGTAAAATATTTCTGCATGATGAATTAATTGTTAAGAGAAATGCTTCATTGATACTCTTAATGTTTTACTTAATACAAATTCCTACCTAACCAAAAGTTAAAATTTAAACATTAATCCTGTGTTTGTAAACACTGCACTTGTATATTTAGTTCTCGAAACCAATATATGTATATAGAGTAAGTTCCAGATTATTCATGGAATTGGATAACATGCCAAATTTAAATAAATCTTAAAATGGTCAGAAAAGTACACAAGCCAACAAAATTCTTTTGAACAACTCTATTCACAGTAGGAGGCCTATACAATGCTATCTCCAGACATAGCAAGACCCACTTTAAGTATTTTAAAGTTTTATTTTAAATAAATCCCCATAACTAATATAATAATTACATTTAACCCAGTGGCATAATGATTAGTACAATGCACTGTCATGCCACATTTTTAGGGTGTTATCCTTGGATTAATAGGGCCTTTCATCTCGAGTGGATCAATAAAATAAGGAACAAACTTGCTTGGAAACTAAACTCTAGGTCTTCATCAGATTGACCATTTGGTCAGGACATATGCTTACACATTCCTCCAAAGTCTATAGTTGAGAAGGAATGGATGGGCACTGCAGAACTTGGCCCTAATGAGCTATTGTAACTAAATTAAGGTAACAAAAATAATTAACTAAAATAATAGTGGTAACTAATTTTTTTTTAATTACATATTGTAAAACGGGGTGAATTGGAACAAAACTTCCCATGCATATATAGAAATTTACCATAAATATATGCTAAGGTGTTTTTAGTTACCAATTTTTTTTAGAAAAATTGAGAAATTTGGCATGTGGACAACATTACTGGCTTATGAACAAGACTGCAAGTAGAAGTCCAAATAACTTCCTGCTTCCATTATCTGCAAAACTTAGCTTGTAACTACAAATCTTTTTGTATTCTAAAGTAATTTTTTTTTAACTAAGCATATGTCTATACAGCAATATATCATGTTAAAATTTATGAATTCTTTCAAACTGTGTGAAGAAAAATGAAAAATTTGTGACATCATAGGTCAAAGATTTAAGGGGTGTTTCAGGACACATTATGCTGCCATGGTTTGACTTGTTAAAATGACAAAAACAGAAATGAAAGAAACTGTTCACAAGATCATTTGAAGACTTCAACTTATTCTAGACAGTAACAAAGAATTCATGTTCTCTACAACTTTTGAAGAGAACCCAGATTTTAGAATCCCAGAAAGTATCCAATTTCTTAACAACTTTTGTTCATGAAGATCTGCTTGTCATTAGAATTTATGGAAAAGAAGACATACAGACTGTGGTGAAAGACTTGTTCCCAGAAAAGGATGTATATTTAGGGAAATTTTACAAAAGGGTCTGCCATACCCACGACTACGGCAAAGAAAACTATGGTGTTCACTCAAAACATAGAGGAGCTCAGTAAAGGAATTATGTTGCTCCATGACAATGTTTGGCCTCATACTGCTGGTGACACTCAAAAGATGATTTGACAGTTTCATTGGGAACAGTTTGATCACACACCATACAGCCTAGGCTTGTAACATCCGACTATCACTAGCTCCTGGAGATGAAGCACGAGCTAGGCATCAAGCTCTTTGAATCCGACAATGAAATTAAAATTTTGTGCAATTATGGTTACTGTCATTGGCGGGAAGTTTCTATGAAGAAGGTATAGAAAAGTCGATAACTGCTACGACAAGTGTTTGAACATTGGCACAAACTATGTAGAATAATAGTTTAAGGTATGCTCTTTCATATATGAATAAAATTGGCTTGAAAAAAAAAAAATTTTACTAACTTTTTTTTCAGAACAGAACTTATTTTCTGAATACACCTTGTAGTTAAAAATATTTTGCTTTTGCTAAAAATTACAAACAAGTTCAGAAACACAAATTTAGTTAAAAAGTGTTAAAAATCACCTTTTTTATGATAGCATAGTAAAAAATTTATATTTTGAACAATTAAAACTTAAAACTGAACAACTTTAATCCAGTAATTATTTGCTGATTGTAAAAATCTGTTACTGCCACAAAACACAAGAGATTATGTTATACATACAAACAGACTGTTACGACATTAAACAGTAGTTATCTGCACCTATAATTATATTTGCTTTTCATAGAAGTTATTCAATCTTTTTTGTTTTTTGTGCAAAAACACTTCTTTATTACCAGTAATTGGAGTCTTTCTTATATCATTTTGTGAATGAAAAAGTTAAAATAAAGTGGATATACAAACTGACTAACACACTCTCAAAATAACAAATGTTAAAATTTATCAACACACATAACATTCAACTGAAACTGCAAAACTTATATTCTTTGAAATTTATGGTATATCGTCAAAAGACAACTTGATATATATATCAAAGTATTGATACATATATATTAAGTTATCTGTTATATTTTTGATAGATTCACATACTTCAACTTAATAAAAATGTTAAGTTCCTTCCATAAAATAAAAAAATTAAATGCATAAAAATTTTCTAATATATATATATGTTTTACCTGGCATTCTTGTTCATAAAGAAGCTTAATACTTAATTCCAAAAGTCTGTCCCACATGAGAATAAACTTAGCTTCGGAATCTCGCCTAAATAAGCAGATTAAAATATAAATAAAAGTAGGGTATTAAAAGAATCCATTTTTACATTACTTTTCACTGTACGTAAATACTGCATTACTATAAATGTTAGTTCTACTTACAGTTCTCAATGTCAATTTATTTATAAGATCACACAAGAGCACATACATTTAAATTGAACAAAACTTGGTACCCTGGAAACACCAAAATACTAATAAATCTGATATTAAACATATTTATACATTGCCAGAGACAGAAAATGCTACATTCTTTTAATGAAGATTTAGCTATATGTATAATTATACAAATTTCAAGATAAATGCAGCTGAACAAGTTGTGCAGATTATCCAAAGTGCAAATGGTTAAAAGACTGTAGTGCAATATAAAATGGAAAGAAATGATGGTAAATATGTAATATGGACAACTAATGATCATAAAAAAACAATTGTAAAACTTAAGTGCAATACTGGGATAGTATTGGACTTGGTATATTAAGATTAGTTAGCAAATTAGCAATGAATTATTGATAGCAAATTAGCAATCATTAGTTGCATTTTGCATGCAGAAATTGCAGGATGGAGATCATAAAATTACACCCAATCACTATTTTTGACACTTTAAGAATTAATTTTTTCTATTATTTGTTCTTTTTAACAAATCCTTTATTTGTCTTATTATATTCTTGGTATTTGCATATGCATTTATGTATGTCAACAATACTAACAATTGAAAGAATATTTTTGTATCAATATTTGTGTTTACGCAGAATTAATCTTTATAACATTGACTACAAAAAAATATTTTAACCCTTTACATTCTAATTTTGGAATATCATGTTTAACATTTTTTTTTAAACTAAACTGTTGTATCTATCAGTTTGAAAAAAGTACTGCTAATTACTGAAAGTCTGATTGATTTTTTGATATACTATTTATTTTTCGAACGTAAAAATTTCAGCCCAGAAAAATTTCTAAAACTCAACTGTTTTTACAATTTTCACAGTACACAAGAAAAAAAATTCTATAAAATTCCCAAAAATTCAAATGCACCCAAAAGTTGCTCTATTGTATTACAAAAGGATAAATTCAAAGAGATAAAAGAAATTCAAATAATAGCAAGATATCTTTTCTCGCATAAAAATGCAATGTTCCGAAAAAGGAACATTGGCATGTAACGGAGATCAGAGGTATCACATGTATGTGTTGCTTTATTAGATTTTAATACATTCAGTGCTTATATCTGCTAAACATAAATCTGTCAAAGGCATTAAAGGTATGTTATTTATTTTTGAAGGGTGAATAACTGGAGGAGGGGGGGGATAATCCCCCCCCAAGGGGTGAGAGGAAGTTGTCTTATCTCTCACCCCTTTAATTGGTTAGTTGGTACTGTATTCCTCTAATTTGAGCTCATATAGCTGCTTGTTTCTTCTGTTAGTAATGAACGTGTGTGCTTCAAGAGTTTATTTATTTATTTTCATTCCTTTTTAGGTAGAGGGAACATGTGGGAGGGAGTGACATAGAGTTACATGCTTGATTTTCTTTCTACTCTCTGCAATTTTTAGAGACCATTTCAGTAAAAAATTGCATAGATTTATGTAGCAACAATGCAGATGGTGCAGTCTAAGAAATTTCTAACTTTGAAATGGCTTTCATTTTTTAAAAATGATTTTATTTATAAGTATATATCTGTTTACAACACGTCAGCATTTCTAGTTGTTCCAAGTACACTTTCATTATGTACACTTCTCATTGAAAACTTACAAAGATATTTATCTGGAGACAGTTTTTGTTAGTTCACTATGATTTTTTTTAAGTTTCAAAATGGTGTTTTTTTTTCCCATTTACACTCTTATAAATGGGAAACTTAAAAGAGGCATGCAACATTTGGATAAAATTTTAAATATGCAAAGTTTTTAAGAGTTGAGAGAAATTAAAACTATTTTGATCACAGAGAACACAGTTCAATTTGTGAAGAACATTTTACTTTTCTCTTTGATTTCATTTTTTGGTTTTTAAAACTGTTCAAGAGCTATGTGACGAGCGAAGTGGATTGAGCTTTTTTAATTAATAGCATTGAAAATTAACTGTATATTATTGTTCACTTACATTAATAAGATTGAAAATTAAACTTTTACATGCCAATGTTCCTATTTTGGAACATCATGCTTAATATTTTTTTATTAACTAAACTGTTGTACCTATCAGTTTGAAAAAATACTGCTTATTACTGAAAGTCTGATTGGTTTTTTGATGTAGTATTTATTTTTTAAATGTAAAAATTTCAACCCAGAAAAAATTTCTAAAAATTGACTTTTTTTCCCCAATTTTCACAGTACATAAGAAAGAAAATTCTATAAAATTCCCCAAATTCCTCTATTGTATTACCAAAGGATAAATTCAAAGAGATAATAAAAGAAATTCAAATAATAGCAAGATATCTTTTCTCAATCTTAGCAAGATATCTTTTCTCATAAAAATGCAATGTTCCAAACAGGCGCGTAGCCAGGAAAATTTTTCGGGGGGGGGGGGGGGGGGGGATATGAACTTATGTGTATAAATACACAGAATTTCATCACTAATCCAAAAATTTCGGGCCTGATATCCCCCCCCCCTTGGCTACGCCCCTGGTTACAAAAAAGGTACATTGGCATGTAACGATATACAAAATCAGGGGTATCACATGTATGTATTCCTTGTGTTGTTTTATTAGATTGTAATACATTCAGTGCTTATATCTGCTAAAAATAAGTCTGTCAAAGGCATTAACGGTATGTTACTTATTTTGGAAGGGTGAAGGACTGGAGGAGGGGGGGGGGTAAGGGGAAGTTGTCTTATCTCTCACCCCTTTTAACTGGTTAGTTAGTGCTGCATTCCTCTGATTTGAGCTCAGATAGTTGCTTGTTTCTTCTGTAAGCAATGAACGTGTGTGCTTCAGAAGGGTTTATTTATTTATTTTAAGTCCTTTTTATGTAGAGAGAACATGTGGGAGGCAGTGACATCAAGTTACATGCTTCATTTTCTTTCTACTCTCTGCAATTTTTAGAGACCATTTCAGTAAAAATTTGCATAGATTTATGTAGCAACAATGCAGATGGTGCAGTCTAAGAAATTTCAAACTATAGACAATGTTGATTTTTAAAAAATTCTTTATCGAATGATTGGAATAAGTCAATCACAGATATTTGTCAATTGCCCCTTGATGAAAACTGGTGCATTACTGATGAAGAAATAAATTACTGTAGCTCCGAGCTGATTACACCTGGTGACATCTGTGGGCAATAGAATTTCAGAAGAGAAATTAATTTAAATTTGTTTTAGACAAAGACTAATATTAACATTATACCTGCACCACGTGCCCATCAGTTAAAGTATGCAAAAAATTCATATGCACATTACACAGTTACATGGTAAGGGCATTTTGTATTATGAAAAAAAAAAAATACTCTAAACATTTATTTTGAATACAACAAAAGGCTCCATGTACACTTCCCCACCATATCACAGGGCGCGTTCGAGAATTCATCGGTTGTGCACTGGTAACACCGGTGCACGACCAGAGCGTTCGAAAAGGCGGAGCGTTGGGTGGAGCTCTGGAAGTAACCGCGTTTGAAAACGTTTCGGTCATGTAGCGGTTGTCTGCTCAGCGTGACCAGAGCGCAACCAAAATGACCCTGCTAGCGAGGTAGGTTATTCCGGTTATTGTTGTAGTATTGCGAATGTTTATTTTTGTTTTCTTGACTTGGAATCGGATGTGGTGAGGATGACCAAAACCGGTTGACAACCGTGACGTCACTTAACCAAGCATGCCCGCAACCGGTAGCACTGGTGCATAACCGACAGGTGAATTCTCGAATGGGCCCATAGACATTGAGAAATACTGCTATAAAATGATAAAAGAAAGTAGTGTTTCAGTATATTTAAAATTTTTTGTATTACTGGTTAAAATCCTAAGCACCCTCTAAAGAATAACATGTTTTATTTTTCCTTGATAAGGTATTTTACATTTTTAGAATTGCATTTATTTATATTATCCGTATTATTAGACAAGAGTATTCAAGCATAAAATTTTTTTATTGTTCTTTTATGAATTTTTGCATTGCATTTCTTATAAAATATTATACTAATTTAAATTACAATTTTTTTTTTAGTTTTGCTTAAATTTTAGTCATTTGACACCAAATAATCCAGTAAACCTTTATTACTGCATAAAATTTTAGATTTATCATACAGCGTTTTGCTGTTCACATGAAGCAAATACAGAAGAGAAAAGATAGTGCTACATGCCAATGTTCCAAAAATGGAACATTCAAGGAATCAGGGAAGGAATTTTTTTCGGCAATTTTTTTGTTTTATAGTCATTATGAGTATATTCTAATGTAATTTTGATGAATTAATTATATCTTTTACTCCTGGATCATGTGGCATTTAAAGGGTTAAAATTATGCCTAAGCAGACCATTTCAGCAATTACAGAAAAATAGGTGTCATTGAAGCCTGGCTTTTACATTCTTATTATTAACACTATGTAGCATGTTTAGAAATAAATAGTTAGCTTTCACTGAATTTCACCCTTTTATTACAATATATTACAATGTAGATTCAAACAAATATCCAAATTTAAGTAATTCAAATAAGAAATAAATTACATTAAGTATAAATACTTCAATTTTGAATCTTTAATCCACTGAAGAATCCGGCTCAGTAACACTTTTTTTGCTTCAGTTGAATTTGTGTAAGATAATTGATGTAGTATGCAACAATGCAGGGTTAAGTATGCATTTTCTTCAACACACTTTTTCACAAACTCATCAAAAATATTTGAACGTACAGAGAAGTAAGATGATATTAGCTGCCATATACACTGAGTTTCATGTGCATCTAGTGTCTCTAGAGAGTTTTAGAAAAAAAGAAAATAAACATGAGGTAGCAACACTTGCACAATTATATGTTCATTAAATTTTAAAATTAAGTAAAATAGTCTGATTACTTCTTAAAAGTATACCAAGAAATAAGTCATATTAATCAAATAAGCTATAAATATAAAAAATATTTTTAAAAAACTAATTTTTTATCAGAAAAGAACTGCTGTATTAAGAGTAAGTCAATAACTAAGCATTGTCATACATTTTAATTTTGTAACTAGATGTAAAATCTGAATACTTAGTGATTGCTCAAATACATTACATTAGCAAATCATACTTAGAGGAGAGGAGGGTATTATGGAATACCCATTACATTTCTAAATAGTATAACTTTACAGGTTTTTAAATAAAATCCCCAAAATCATCATGATTACATACTATAACTAAGGGTAATGAAATGCCAATTGTAAAGGGAAACATTACTTATTTTGTTATTATAAAAAAATGTATTTAAAAAAAAAGTTACAAATGGAGGTTAATATGAAATAGTCTAGTAATATGGAATAGGTGCTTTAAACCATTAAAAAAGTAATTATACTTCATAAAACATAGTTATTTTTAACTATAAAACCATATTTTAAGAATTGCATTCAAATCATTTCTGCTTCAAGTCTGTTTACAAAAGTAGCAATCTTCTTCCTCTGCTCTGGTACAATCAAGGTGAGCCCACAGAGCTGAAGCATTAATCCAAATTTCGCCTTGTTGATCTTTGGAGTATTTTCCATTGTTATCCTTCTGTTCCTGGAAGCTGAAAGTATCCAGAAGATAAATTCAGCTGCCTTGTTTTCTGATTCTTAAGTTGAGAGCATGAAATTCATTAAAATAGCACCTAGTATTTCATAATACCCGACACGCCATCTAGGAAAATGAACCTTTGAACTGATGTTCAAAACACTGTCAGCTAAAAACAACCATAGTAAAATAAACTACAATACTTTTAGAGTACATTATGTGTAACATCAATGTTCAAGTCACGTGTGTACTAGTAGGTAACAATGTTTGAAAACTTATCTGCAAAAACTCTTGAAAATCACGAAATACACTTTGCTCTGTAGTGAGAAGTACGACAACTGTAAATGATCAACTCTCACTGGATTGTAACATGATAATCTTTCTTGAGTAGTTCATGGTATTTCCACATGCCACTCACAGAGCCAGAAACTCGGTATTCCATATTTCTCGACTATTCCATAATATCCTCCTCTCCTCTAGATTTATATAAAACTAAACAGTCTTGAGACAAAATCTTGCAACACATTTGGACTCCTTATTATAAAACCAAAAGTAATAAGTGTCATCAAAGAACAATTTAGAACTATTTTCCTTTAATGTTTTAAGGTATGGAAACCTAGTAAGAAAGCAGAAACACAAATTTCAAGAACAGAATCTGTTTTTGATGAGAGCCAGAGATTAGGCAAAGAAACCACAGGGACATTTTCCATCAAAACCCCATGTTTACACCCATCTAATCAATCACTGGTGGTAATTCTAGCAAACTATGGCAAAGAAGCTTCTGGGTGAAATCAAACATTTCACTGTATAACTTTTCAAAATATACAAAAAATTTTCATTAAAAAAAAAAGAAAAGTATGTGAAAATAATGAGATGTCTGAACAAAACAATATATAATAATGCGGTCTAATGTAATATGGCCATAGGGGTGTCATACATCAAATTGAGTGTGCAAAGATGTATCCATTAAGCTTTTCTCATGTTTCTTAACTGATATGCAGAGAAGATAAAGTGTGTATAATCAAGAACTTTCATCCATCTACACTGCTATAAAGCATTGTAGGTACATACTAGAAGAAAGATCTTTCATCATTTACACAGACCATAAACCTATCACTTTTGCCTTTCAACAAAATTTCGACAAAGCCTCCCACAGACAAGCTAGATAATTGAGTTATATTGCTATTTGATACATTGTAGGAGAAGAAAATATCGTAGCTGATGATCCTTCTAGAATTAATAGCATTTCTACACTGTCTCTGATTAATTAAACAACCATAGCAGAATTTTGAAAAGATGAAGTTTAGCCATATTGAAGAATAACCCAGGGCTGCATATTGTTCAAAATCCCATTTCAGGCACTGAGAATTTAATATTAGGTTTGTTATTACTACTATTGTTAGTTTCCTGTCACCGCAATTATCATCTGCACTAGCAGTTTGCATTGGCATATTTGCTCATATTTTTTCAAATGATTTTGGGCATTTGAAAGAAAAAGACTTTTCTTAGAACATCGTGTTGTGAAATCTGTCAAAAAAATATTGTTATCATTCAATACAAGATGTCTGAAATGAAGCTATCACTCTACCAGATTAGAACCATCAATACATCCAGTTTTGTTGTAAAAAGTCAGCTATAGAATGTCACCAAACTATGTATACAGATTTAGGTACTGCTGTTGTATCATATGACACTGTGAAGCAGGTAATAGAAGAGAGCATAAAATGACAAACCCAGGAATAGCAGAGTTTTCTGTAACAATTTCTAGGCATCAACAGCAATGATTTATTATTTTTCAACATGGGTTGAAGCAATAGCTATAGCAGATCAAACAGCAGAAACAGCCCTGAAAGACTTGATTTCTACCTGAATAAGTCATTTTGGAATACCTCATCATATTATGTCTGATCAGGGCTGCTAGTTTGAAAGTCAAATTTTCTTATCTTTGGGCAAGTATTTTGGAATCCAGACTACTAGGACTACTGTATACCATCCTCAATCAAATGGGTTAACTGAGAGCTAACACAGAACAATAAAAGCTTGCTGGAGGTGTCATTTAAAACACAAATCTTGGGTAGACACTTTACTGTTTGTTATTCTTGGTTTACGCACAGCTGTAAAAGAAGATATAAAATACTCTTCAGCTGAGCACCTTTATGGAAGTTCCATTGTTTACCTGGACATTTCTTATCAAAATTCCTAATATTCCACATTCATATTTTATAGAGGCTACAATGAATCACAAGTGGCATGAAACCTGCAATAACTACTAATGGTAATACACTTTTAAATCACAACTTTCAAATTGCCTGCATATTTTTGTGTACAATAATGTGGACACTTCCTTTTTATGATCCTCATGTTGCAAAACACTGAGCTCCAAAATATTTTTATGTTGACATTAAGGGAATTGTCAAAAGAATGTCAACTGATAGACTAAACCCATGCTTTATTCGAAATGACAACATGGAGAAATCATAAGAACTTTTATTGGAATTGGAAATAATTAGAAACTGCATGAAATCAATTTAGTATACCTGATTATATCTGATTCTGACATATTGATGTGATAACACCCATACTGTTGCATCTGTATAAAAAATGATGTAAATAAAATACAAGGATCATCGCCTTCTATTATCAAGTTTGTTAATCATTTATTTGATTAGATTTCTGAAGGTAAAAATTAGATAGTTTTACAACACCCTTCAATATAATTACTTACAAAAGATGATAAAAAAAAAAAAAGATTAAATACGAAATCACTCATAGAATCAATTATGTAGCACATAAAAATGCTAAATTTATATTACTAAATCTCAATTTTTCCCTTAACATATCTAAATTTTGAACAGATATGAAACTGGCTCACAGAACAGGTTTCAAATTAAATGTGTGTAAAATTATATCAAAACAGACGGTTTTCAATACAAGAACATTTTTTAAGAATGCATGGTTCTCTATTGCTAAAAATAACTTACTGTAGGTACATTCACCTTGCTTAACATTTATTTCCATGCAATTGGTATAGAAAGTTTTTAAAAAATTAACTTACCATTACTAAAACGAGTAGCAATACAGCATTCAGCTAATGGTACAATATGTGAGACACAATTTAATTTTTCGGAAGATATTTTCAGACAAGGTAAAAGCAATGGACTCTTCTTATTCACACAAATCCAGGAAGTGATTGAACATAATCCAGTTGCAATAAGCTCTCCTTCTGGTAGAAAGTTAAGGCAAGTTACAACTTCTTGTATTAAAGGCAATGCATAATTTGTTTGTTTACTAGGGTTTGTACCTGCAAGAAATACAATTATTAGAATGACAAGTGGCAGAATAAAATAAATTTTAAAAAATAAAATTTAATGTTTAGATATTAAAATATAAAGGAACAGAGTTGAACATATATATAATCAAACGCTGTGACATCTCGAAATAGCATCTGTATAAAAAATGATCTGCACCAATTCATGATCTGTACCAATTCATGAATCTGCACCAATTCTGTTTAACCACCAACTGAGTCTATGAATAAATCTTAATCTAATAGGAGTTTCAATGTAATGGATCCGTTAAAGCACCAACTCAATACCCCACTAGAAAAAAAAATGTGTTGGGTAACAAACTGTTTAGAATAAACAAATTATTTTCTTTAACAACTTTCTCTTTTAGAAATTTGTTGGAATTTAAAAGGGTACTCCATCTTTTGCTATCATTTGAAATTTCAGTTTGATTGTTTAATCGTGCTTAACACCAAAAAGTGGATTAACACAGAAGATCTGCTGATAAATGTGAAAAGACTAAAAACAGCTAAACATGAAGACTTAGAGGATGCGCTTTGCACATGGATGCTAAAAATGCCACAATAATCAGAGAGCAGGCAAAAGTATTTGCCCAGCAAATGAATATCATATATTTTGAAGGCAACAGTGGATAATTGGACAAATTAAAAAAGCAATGAGGATTCAGTACTATGAAATCGTGAGAATGCAAATACTGATGAAGATGTTTCGGCTATAAAAAACTGAGATCTTACAGATTTCAGAATATAAAGCTGATGATGTTTATAATAGATAAAAGTGGACTTTTCTATCACTTGAAGCCATATAAAACAATTTCAAGAGGCCTGTTAAAGGATACAAAAATGTCTTATCTTTTGTACAAGTACAGAGAGATTTCTCAAAAAACTCTTGACAGTCATTGAAAAAACAGCTAGACCAAGATGCTTTACAAATTTTAATTCTGCTCTTTATGTAGATAATGAGAATAATAACAAAGCTTGAATGACTGCAACATTATTTCAAAACTGGCTAGTGACTTTCAACTGAGAAATTAGATTTAAAAAAAAAAACAGATTTTAATGATTTTGGATATATAATGCTTTTGTCACAAAGCATACTCAATAAGCAATATCCAAACTGAATTTTTTCCTCTTTACTGAACTGGAGTATTCTTTGGATGCAGGTATAATAAACTCATTCAAAGCCCCTTATCGGAAATATCACCTCAGACAAGGCATTGAAAAAAAATCAATAAAAACAATTTTTCTACAATACTTTTACATGATGCAATTTGCATAAAAACAGTAAAGAGGAAAAACTGAATTTTTTCCTCTTTACTGAACTGGAGTATTCTTTGGATGCAGGTATAATAAACTCATTCAAAGCCCCTTATCGGAAATATCACCTCAGACAAGGCATTGAAAAAAAATCAATAAAAACAATTTTTCTACAATACTTTTACATGATGCAATTTGCATAAAAACAGAACATGGGATAAAATTCATCAAAATTCATAGTTAACTGCTGGAAACACGCTTAACTTCATTAAATCTAATGAATTAACTCAAAAACAAACCATGCAGCATTTCAAGAAACATAGAACAAAATAGACAAATTAACAAAAATTTAGACTCTTCTGTCGGCAACTAAATATGTTAGCATAGACTAAATTATTTCAAAATTTAGATTCATTTGACACTGAATCCGAAAAATATGAAATAATACACACTACTTATCTAAGGAAGTGAAAAATTGTATTGCAAAAATAATAGTCTTCAGAAAAAAAAAAATTATAAATATCTGTTAGTTGCAGAAAAAGATACTGAAAAAATTAATATTGAAAAGAAATCACAAACTAATATTTAAAAATTATTCGCTATAAAAGATCATTAAGTAATTATTAAAAAGTAATATTAATTATACATATTCTTTTACATTTTAATGAAAGGCATGTGTGATTTGTGCAATAACACTGTATCAAAATTAATTAACTAATTATCCATTAACATAGATTATCTAATCCAATATACAGCCAAACTCACTTTAGAACCATATTTTTCTCGATACCTCAATATTATATCAAGGTTTGACATTAACTTGCAATGCATAGATTCTCTACTTACAAATTACTACTTAAAAAAATTACTATATGTTACCTGAGTTCACAGCCTTCATCAGCAGAACGTATTTGCCAGCCCATATATAGGAAAGTAAAATGTTTCTGCTTTAGATACTTAATTTTGCATACCTATAACAGCAGATTTTTAGTTTAATTTACTTTAAACTAAAGCAGAGATTTACTTGAAGCAGAGATTTAAATCCAATGATGCAAGGAGATGAATTGAAATCATCAGATCTACTTGATGGTTAACTTATGGAGCAAATGAAGTTAAACAGTATTCATAAGACAGATCTCGTTGATCACAGAAAAGAGATAGGATAAGAAGAAAAATATTGTGGGGGAAAATTAGACACTATAAGTCCTATATTATGGAGGAAGAGTTTGCATGTAGCACTAGCATTTGAGCTGAAGTAGAACTGTGTATTTTAATTAAACCTCATTTAGAATTTCATGCAATTGAAAGAACTTTCAATGGGATTCACAGTAGAATAAGAAACCATTTAACATTTGAAAAATCAACTATGTTTATATATGTTTTGTATAACGAGTTTTTTATACAAGTGACAAAATAAAACAAAAACTGGACTAAATAAATATAAAACATATCAGACAAAGCAATGTCTAATCAATTAAAAATGAAGATAGCAAAGGAACAGATTGTATTTGCAACTTTTATGAGAATTTTGAGTTTTAACTATGAAGTGTCTTAAACTGACTCATATAAATGTTTATAACCACAGCCTAATTACAAAGATTTTCTTTTGTAATTAGGCCATATTATTGTCTTTTGTAATCTTAATACTTATATCAAACTATATCATACATAAGGTTTTTTAAATTAATTGTTAGTTTTTCTTTTATAGAGAAGTTTCAAAAGCTTCATACATTTATTATACGTTGATTTATCTCTATTAATTACCATTATATTTACACATATGTATACACACTGATCCAAGTATCCTGTATGAAAAAAATTACCTGAGAAATAAATAGTAGGGTATTTTTATCACTAAATATATACCACCAGTTGAAAACATTTTACTGTTAATTGAGGGGTGAATATACAGTAGTCTCTGCCTCCCCCACCCCCTACCAAAAGAGGGTTAATTTCTAGTTGACAGTTAATAAAGGTACTGTTTTTTTTTTCCTAATGGGCAGGCACTGGCCATAAGCCTTTACCATAACTACCCGAAGGTGTGGCCATTTTATTACGGGGGCACCCAGTGGGCGGCCATGTTACCCCCTATGAAGGGACGGACACATAGACAACCACGCCCAGTCGGGGATCGAACCCCGGCCACCGGGAGTTGAACCAGAAACTGAAGTACGGTGCTTTACCAACCATACAACTCGGTCGGCAATAAAGGTATTGTGTATTTTGGTAAAAGTTTAAAACTCTTGTATGTAGTAATTTCTGTTCTAAGGGGTCAAGACAGTACCCAAGATTTAAAAGTTCAATGGTGACCATATCTTTCAGCTAGATACTTGAATTCAACATGGCAAAAATACCTGAAATATAAATTTCCATTTTCAAGTTTAATGTATGTAAACCATTGAAAAATGATTTAAATATTAAGGAGAAAATTTAAGCCATAAATCCTAAAAATTTCAGTGTATTTCATTTCACTTTATTTAACAAAATAATAATAGTAATTTCTAAATGTACAAAACTAGCTATAATATCATTAATGAATTCATTTACAGGGTGCACCCACGACACATAGTTGCTTTAGTATCCTCCAGGGCACAAAATAGCACCCTCATAGTAAACTCCAGATTACAAAACAGTATTATTTATGGTACAAATAAAAGCTTCTTTAGCAACTGAACAGACTGAAATCTTAATAAAAAAAAACAAAGTTAACTATCATACTAACAACAACAAAAAAAAAAAAGTTTTTATATTTCCCGTTTTTTGAAAGAAGTTTATGTAAAGTATCAGTATATAATTACCCTGTAGCAGATGATGGCTACAGGTTTAGTTTTGTTCTCTCATGTGTAGAATTTCATGGAACATAATATTATAAAATAGGCATTTTTAATGTCTTTCCAGGTATTTTTAAGTTAAACATAAAATGCAAAACACAGCAGACTCTCTCAAAACTGCGCAAACTAAGATCAAGAAATATGCAGACCACAGAATTTTAGATCATGGTATTGTCAACATTACTTTTTATAACCATATTCTTTACTTCGAAAAATACATTAATACCCAAAATAAAAACTTATTCATACTAAAACAAAATTTAATTTGATTAGAAGTGTAGCAAGGGGTGGTTCACCCTGGGAGTAAGCAAAAAGCTAAGATAGGGAACAACAGAATGCCAAAACTTATAAAGAATGAGGCAACAAACTAATGGACAGAGATTGAGAGAGGGTGGCAGAATGCCAAATGCTAGAAAAATAGGGTGGTACATTTACACAAACTGCCAAGAACTTATATGTTCTTTACAAAAAACAGAAACTGCATTGATACTGAGATAAATAGTCACCATTTAACTCAATTTAGTTGCTTTTCAGCTGTTTTTAGCTCTTTATAGTAGCAAATAGTTGCCTTTTAGTCGGCAGTGGGCACCCTGTATTGTCTGAAAATATTTGAAGGCTGAAACAAACTACAATCAATAAGAATTAAATTAACTTACCATTTGAAATAACAACATTTATTTCATCAAAAAGACTAGAAATAATGTCTTTAAAAGTACTAAGCATCTTTAGCATCTCAGTCTTTTTAGATGAACAACATTCACATAATGTGCATATAAAATGTTTAAGGTATAAAATTCGTTTAGAATTTGAATAATCATCTGCATCTGGACTAGGTATCATGCAGCAAATATGTTTCAGAAATCTGAAAATACAGAATGTGTAAGCAATAATTAGAAAACTGAAGGTAATTTGACAATATCGATTTTCAAATAGCATCTGTTCTAAGAAAGTATTTTTATATTTAGAAACTGAAAAAGCCTTATAACAATATTCTTTCAATATTTCTAGAACATTATTATATCTTCTATTTATAAACTGGATGCAATGTAAATATTTATCAATCAGTCAAGACCTGTAAAAAAATATTAAATGTATTTCTACACTTTTATTTATTCATAAATTTATTACTCATCTGACACACTGAGTAAAAAAATAAATAAAAGAATAAATATTCAATTGCAGTCTTTTTTTTTTTTCAAAAAATGAGGCAACCGAAGAAAATAGTCCTATAAAATTCTTTGGAGGACTTGAATTTTATTTGTGTATTTTGAAGTTCTTATATCTCTTAAAAAGTTATCAGGACATTTCATGAAAATGCATTTCCAACCTTAGCATACAGTTTCTCTTTATTAAAAATCTTTTGAAATCATTATCTCGCAATCAAAAAACAGATGTATTTAACGGGTGTCTGCATACATATCTTAAAATTATAGAAACCTGAGTAATGGTAACATATTAAATTTCAAAATATTAAGGCTCAAAAGTTTTGGTGTTCTTTATAAATGCTAATTACTTTTATGCAATACATATATATGTATGAGTGGTCTGCCTCTTTCAGAACTAGATTCTTGATGGAAGGGTGGCTGCTGTTCCTTGGCCCAGGAGGCAATTTAGGATAGAAACTAGACTCGTATTGTCATAGTTATTGATTTGCAGAAAATAATAAGTGTCATTATTTTAATTTCTTTCAGTGGAACCTTAAGTGTTTTAAATTGGCAATTAATGACTTAATTGAAAAGGAGAAACATACAGGGTGGTTATAATTGAACTTCCTCTATGAACAGTGCTCTATAGCTAAAACGGGCCAATGGATTGTAACCAAAATTGGTATACGGACTAAACATGATATGCACTCAAGGAATTTTGAAAAAAAAATTAGTTTAAAAAATGTCCACTAGGTAGCATTTTGCATAAAAAAAAACGGTAAATTTAATGATGGAAATGGCCAATTCGAAATAAACAAACAATTTTAACATTTATTCAATAGCTTTTGGGCATTTATTCACTATATTGGGTAATATTTCAGCTGATTTCACCATGCAAAGTGCCATCTAGTTCACATTTTTTTAAGTAAACGTTCTAAAAAATTCCCTAGAGCACATCTCGTGTACAGTCCATATGCCAAATCAGGGGCGGATCCAGAGAAACCATCTGGGGGGGGCTCCGTTTATCATTAGGATGATACATTGATTTCCCAATACTTTTTCTCCCAGTGCATAATTAGACATGGTATATCACAACTGAATAAGTATTTTGTCTGCTGCAAGAACCGTCGAAAGAAAACTCGGAAGGGGGGGGGGGGTCAGAGCTATCGTGCGCCCTATACCGATCAAGTTAAGACCGATGCTCATAAGCCACATGTTTTATGCGCTTCAATGGACGACGGGACTGATACGGGAAAAAAAATTCCGTTGCTCTCTCCATTGTGTGGGGGGACAGGGTTTTCAGTTTAGCACATTAATCTTTTGTTGGTAGATACCGACTGGTCATTGAAAGTGGTAAATTTCGCCAGAAAAATGTCGCCTTAATCCCTGCATTGACGACAATCTCGTGGCTAATCAGCAACGAGACCTTTATTCATGTTGTTGTTCGCGGGCCCTACCCATTAACATTTTAGTGTGTACAGAGTATAATTGCTGGACGCATTATTGAACCCATTTCACAGCCACCGTACAATATACAGTGTTCACAGCATGCATTTTCGCATTTTAGGATGGCATTAAGTTTTCCAGATTAAGTAATTTTCATGTTTTTCTGTGAGGACTGTAGTAAACCAACCTCAATTGCTATTTACAGCTATTATCACTATTACCTGCTATTTACAATTTGAGCTTTCTTTTTAAAACCAGACCAGCTATACATTGCCAGGTACTCGCTTTGTCTGACATCTTAGAATATGTTTTACTTTTATAATGAGGATTTGTACCGATACATCTGGGTAATGTGGACAGCTTATGAGAGCAGTTGAAAGAATAAAAGTTGTACAAATTGCGGAGGGTTGGATTGTTCGTCTATGCTTCAGCATCATTTAAGGCCGATGCTGATTGCCGCTGCGTCTAACGTGACTGCAGTATGTAAGAGGGCATTCTTGTCGCGAATTTTACGACCTTTTAATGACAATTCGGGGTTTACCGATCAAAGATTTCTGCACTAAACCGCAAATTCCGTCCCCTATAAAATGGAGAGAGCAACGGAAGATTTTCCCCCCCGTATCAGTGTGCCTTCGTCCATTCGAATACGGTGGAACCTGCTAAAGTGACCACCTTGGTAAGAGATCGTCTGTCTATAGTGACAACTTTAATGCAATTTCACTTTACAACCATCACACTTTACCACCTTTGTAAGGTGACCGTCTTTATAAGGCGACCAGTTTTGTTCTTCCCAAGGGTAGTCCATTAGACAGGTTCCAATGTACAAATAAAACTGGGAACTGTGCTCCAGCCACTGATTTTTGTAAATAGAGAAATTATGTTTAGTCCACAAGGATTCAATAAGTATTGGTGTAAATATTCTTGGTATATGCATATATATATATATAGTTGGCTCTCTGTTTAACGACTTTCAAGGAACCGTGAAAATATGAAAAATCGTCCTTAAATAGAGATCTTCCATAAACAGAATTTGTAAAAGAATAACATTTCCCTTTATACTTTGGAAGGTGCCTAGTTCAAATCCAGTTCGCGTCCGCCGACCTAACTGTTCGGAGTTTTCCGTGCTTGACTCCGAAAGTTAAGAGTGAATAAGGGTTAGGTCCCCTTAGAAAGACTCCCACGAAGTGCACCCCACCCATCGGCTTAGATTCCATGTGCAGATAATTGGCCGTAATCCTACAGCACCAACACCAACCTTTACACTTTACATTCTTAGGACTGTGAATATTTTTCTTGATATATTGGCGTGTTTAAAGATGTTACTTTTATTATCATTTTTTATCCACAAAATATTATTTTAAGTTACCTTAAAAAAAGGTAGTGAAAACAAGCAATACAATAAAATTAGGTTTCAAGAAAATCAAAATGAGTCAGTTGTTTCATTTTTCGCCTTCCCATTATTCTTTCTTCCAGATTTTCTCAAATGTGAAATGCGTCAGCTTCCATTTTATGAGTTTTTCTAGCTAACCAGCCGAAGCCTGAAAATTTTGCTTTCCAAATTTTTCTGCCAGAATAACAGCACTGCAGTAATTGCTTGATTTTATTACTTGATTTAATTGCTTGATATTATTACAAACAATTATCTACATGAGGGATCTAGGCCGAGTACGGGGTGCCCTACGTGGGGGTTTTTCTAAGGGGTCTTAATCCGTATTTATGAGAAGTTTCGGAGAAAACTTCGTAAGACTCCGAACGGCTGGATTGAAGGACGCGACCTGAGTTTGAACAAGGCACTTTTCTTCTCCCAGTTGCGAGCGCTATGCTCTCAGCCACTCGTCGGGCCTCCAGAAATTGGTGTTATGTGTTATGTGATGTTATGTGGCAAGCCTATACTAGAGGAATCTGCATTCTGGGGCGGTTGCCTTGGTCGGAGGATTTTTTCAGAGGTTCTAACGCGTATTCACGTTAACTCTGGAGAAAACCATCTGGAAAAACTCCAGATTTTGATTTTGAAGCCACATGACTGCCAACTTGGTCGGTAGAGTCGACCTTGAATCCTTTTGCGGCAGCTGTGGAGTTTATTTAAGATTAAATAAACATATTAAAAAAAAGACAATTTTCGCGAACAACGCGACTGGGCTTATCCCCCGCAGGAGCGCCAGTATATAGTAGTCCCTTGCATACAATGTGGACAGTCTCAGTTGGTTGTTTACATGTGACAGACTTAAAAGTGTTTGGATAGTTCTACTAAGGTTGCAAATGTTTGTTTTATTCAGTGGTTTGGATTTGAGGACTTGCCTTACCCAGGCCTCCGTGTGCAATGTTGGGGGTCTTTTTAGGTGATTGGACGATGTTAGCGGGCAGTCTAGGATGTAGTGCCAGAGGGAGCCCTCAGTTCCGCAGTCGCAAATCCCTGTTGTGTGCCGATGGAAGCGGTACAGATATGCTGGGAAGGGTCCATGACCGGCAAGGAAGCTTGTTATTACCCATCTGATTGGCAGTTGGTGCTGTGAAACTTTAGACAGAAGCTCAAAGGTGTGACGGCCCTTGTTACTGGAGTCCCACTGCACCTGCCATTCTTTCTTCAGGTGGACATAGTTAGATCGACAGCCTCGCGGTAGGCCCAAACGCGGGACCTTCACTCTTCAGCCGTCTATCATGTCGAGTGTCTCATCCACTCGGCCATGGTGGGGCCCAGAAATTAGAATGTTAGATGCTCTTGCTTCATGCAACCATTTGCATGCAGAAGCGCCTTGGCAATCTCTTTCAATCGGCCACATTGGCTTTTCGGCCGTTTGGATTTGGATCCCGAACTAAATTTTTGTGCTGCTTCAAGAATTTTCTCTTTGCTTCTAAAATACCTTTGAGAATACACTCAGGTAGTTGAAATTATCTTGCAAATTGCACTTTTGACATTCCCCGACACTTTTTTCCTACTCTTAAAAATTTTTTCCCCTGTTCCTGTAGCGTAAGATGAAAAAAAAAATCGTTGTTAAACAGAAACGACATCATCTTTGAATAGAAATTTTTTGCGTTGAAGGGGGGGGGGCGGGACTTTGAAATATCGTCGTTAAACAGAGCGTCAACTGTATACACACTTCTACTTTTTAAAATTTCAGTTCATGTGAAAATTTACAATTTTTTTAGTTCCCTAATCCATAGTGCATTTCTAGCTCGAGCCCCCAGAGCCTAAGTTTTAAGAAGAGGTCATTTTAATCGACTGTAGTTTGGTGTAGGGCCGCAAATCAGACACAATTTTCATTTGCATCGACTCTTGTGTCTACAGAAAGCAATAGTAATAATTGTGTCACTAAAGACTTTTCATATACAGTCAACTCCCGCTAATCCGCGACTCTATAATCCGCGAATGCCTGTAATCCGCGATATATTTCAAATTTAAACAAACTTGTTTGTTTACATTTTGAGCGGCATTTGACTGGTAGTATTACTGTTATAGAAGTTATTTGATTGGCTGAATGTTATAAAGACATTTATTAATGATTTTTCACAGGTATTTGAAGTAAATAATTTCATGTATTTGAGCATAGTATCATGTAATTAAACATACAGAAACTTATATCCTAAGTTGCATGTGTTCAGTGAATGGATGTAAATAACGAACTTCGAAGCAATGCACCGTCCAATTACATAGCTTTACTCTTTTCCTGAATGAAACAAAATGAAAATAAAAAATCAACGAAAACGTTTGCTCTATGAGAGAGAGAAAAACTCGCGAGACAATCGTAAAGATTGACCGTTGCAATTAAAATTGGGTGAAAATATGTAACATGTTTAACTTTAAACGCAAACCGCGATTTGGCAGGCGACACAACAGTTGCGCAATTTTCCGATTCTCCTCCTACCTCACCCTTTTGATCTTCTGTCTATCGACTTATTATGCAACAAAATCTTTCTCCACATAACTGTAGTTCTGAAGGAAGAAAGAAAGAAAAGCATAAACAGACCACATGGCCTTTCTCTTTGTTTACATTTAATTGCCGGAGGAGCACGTGCAGAAATCATGAATCATCAACACTTGAAATGTAATGCACATGTGTGTGTGTGTGAAGAGGATAACATTCTTTTCCTCTTTAGAGCTTATATAATACCATAGAATATTTTTACATAACGAGAAACCGAAAATTACCTCGCAAGATCTGAAATTAATGTAATACTGAGATATCAAATATACAAATGATGCACCGCATGCCCCCCCCCCCCCCTTCGTGAGCGACCAGTGAAATTCCTCCCTTTCTGATTGAGCTTGTTTATTTTATAATTGATATATATTTAGTTAAAAACGGTCTTTTAAAGAAATTAAAAACAACAACAACAACTGCCCTTTAAAAAAAAAAAAAAAGGTTTGTTTGTTGAAAAACTTCCGGATTTGGGGTCCCTTTAAATATTTTACAAAAGCAATCATTTGTCAGTGACCAAGAGTTACTGACAATTAGAAGGCTTCAGGACAAAATTTCTGAAGAAAAATTAAAATCTCTTAAACAAATTACAATCACTGCAATGTTTGAAAAAATGAAAAATAAATAAAAATTTAGAGAGAATTTATTCTTTTAATTTTGTATTAGTAATTGTATTTAATATTAAAAATAGTGTTTTAGTTCAGCAGTATAAATATTTTCTTTCATCTGTCCTTTAGTAAATTCTCTAAATTTAATTGTATTATTTATTGTATTTATATTGACATTTAATTGTGTTTTTATTCAATAGCATATGCATTTTCTTTCATCATTTCCTATTTGTTTACAGTAAATTGACAATAATTAAAGGGAAATTCTAAATGTAAAAATGTAAACAAAAAAAATGACCTATAATCTGCAAAATCCTGTAATCCGCACAACCCTTGGTCCCAGTGAGTGCGGATTAGAGGGAGTTGACTGTAATACTAAATAATGAAAAATAAAGTGTCTAATTAAAGATACACATATTTAGTAACACATAAAACAATTTTGCAGAGTAAAAGACATTATTATTTAACTAAAATTTGAAAAACATTTTACTTTCATACTTACTGCAATACATAAAATTCCACACCATTAGTCCAATTATTGAATAATGAAAAAGAGTCTATGCCAGAATAAAACACATTTAACAACAGTTCAATTTCTCCTATTGATAATAGCTGCCATGACAAATTTTCCATGTCTTTAAAAACATTTGGATATGTTTTATCTGTTTTTGATCTCTGAAAGAAAATGGATCGTGGCAAAACTTACTAATATTTAATGATAAGCAAAATTTACATAAAAAAATCAACTTATCATGTCTGTTTTAAAATACAGTTTTACAAATTGTAGAATTTTTTCTTTTTTAATTTGAAGTACCTTTAACTTGGGGTAAATTTTCAATTTCCAGAATCCTGGCATATTTTAAACTAATAGCATTTCTATCTTTGCAATCCCACAACCTATGAGGCTAACTGATACTTTTACACAGCGAAAAACCTTCTCAGTAAAAATAACCTTCTTAGCTGGTTTATCTTAAATTTATCCAATTTCAGAATAAATTATACATCACTCAACTTTTGTAATTAATCTTTTGAGTAGAAAATTTTTATGTCAGGCATGGTGAAATCAGGCAGCACATTCAACTGTTATTTGGAATGTCAGAAGTTTGAGCAAACATTGCTTTCATTAGCTTCAAGTTAACAAAAAAGGGATGTAATAATATAAACTCTGTAAGGATGGACAAAACTAGCATCAGATTTAAATAGTTTATTTTAAATAATCTAATTTTTCCATGAGTGTAATAATAAAGTTTTCATAAACTTACATTTCTTAGCAAAATGAATCTTTTTTACGAAACAAATATGAAAAAAAAAAAGATAGTGAAAACAGCATAAGCTATTAGTAAGATCTATATCTTGATCTGGTTTTAGTAATCATAATTATTTTATAAGCAGTTTTTTAAATTATCTTAATTCCGCGTACATAAAAGTGTAATATACCATTTGATATAAATATCAGTAATGAAAGCTTATTTCTATACTTCTGATTATTTTTGCTGTTACAGTGTTGTTAATGTAAGCGATAGATTATTAGATAGGGTTAGTAAGATACTATTTAACATTTAATTTCAGAATAAATCACATTCTACTGTTTGTGTAAGTATAATTCAGAGTTTTTACAGATGTACATTTCATAGCAACTAATTATTCTTACCAACAAATTTGATAAAAATAATGAAAATATCTGGTTTATGAGCTATTAGTTTCATCCAAAGTTTATGTGGTAAGAATTATGCAAAACATGTCTTCTTTTCATGCCTGTCAGAGCAGAGGGAGCATCTGGCAACAAATGATCAGCAGTAGATACGTTTGTTGCAAAATACAGGCTTTTCCACCCTCCCCTCCTCTTTTCCTGTCATTGGTACACTTAAATTCCAAGTACAAACCAAGTACTTAAATTCCAAGTAACGAGACAATTTGTGTTCGATATAACCAAACTGATCAGAAACAAATAGCATTCCTTTGAAATTCAAGATAAGTTTAATTGAAAAAAAATTATAATAATCTGGAGAACATTTAATATTTGGGGGGCAACACGATAGCTAAAATCTAGAAATTTGGCTGGTCATAATAAATTATATAACAACCTTTTCTACATGAATTCAAGAATTAGACTTAGCACACTTACTTTTTTAAAAAAAGTCTTGAGGGTAGAGATGTAACGAATAGTGATTTGGCTGAATAGTGAATATTCGGCCAATAGTTTAGGCTCAATACCGAATATTCAGTGCCCGAATATTAAATTAAAAAAAAATTTCATTTTAACTGTAAATGAGAGGCCGCTTTTCAAATTTGGTTCACAAAGGTCTTAAAATTCACAAAGGTTAAATACTAATAGCAGCATAATTATGTTTAGGGATATTAATAATTAAATAAATATGCTATGGCAAAAATAAAAAATGTGATTGATCTGGTAATTATGCATAATCACATTATGCTTTGGGTTTTACAGCCCTTGGGCAAAACATATTTAGCAGCTTTTCAAAATTGTGTTAGTAATTGAGTATCTGAAAAGATTCCCCATTTAAAAACTGCCTCTGTTAAAGACTTTACTAACATATATTTTTAATACTCTAAGTGTTTAATAAGAAGTAAAAGCCACATTTTAGCATCCCAAAACATTTGGAACTGTCTGCTGAAACATTTGGTTTGTTGTTTGCATTGCCCTAAAATCTGACCAAGTATGCAAATTGTATGCAACTGGGAATTTTCTGTGATGAGTTTTATGCTGAGAATTATGATTGTCTCATGCAGCTTAAAATTCAAACACTTAGGTATTTCATAATATAAAATTAACTTACTGAAGTACAGACTAAAAAATGCTTTGTTAAATGCACTTAAAAATACATGTTAAAAACAATTTTTTTAATTCTGAAATTATTTGGCCACAACTATTTGGCCAAATACCTGTTCAATATTCGGCGACAGAGCCGAATAGTCCTAATACCGAATAGTGGCCGAATATTTGTTACATCCCTGCTTGAGGGTACTTTTAGTTTAACCAATAAAAATTCAACATTCTGCAGTTTAACTTTTTTTTAAATTTTCATTTGTGTCAGATTTACAAAATGTTTAGGGGTCCACATACCCCAGAAAAAAACAAACACTTAGTATTCAAATTCTGTAGTATTGAAAGTCAGAATAGCTTTCAAAAATTGAAATTAAAATAATTATTTATTTTATGGTACATCTACACAAGATAACAATGACAAATATAAAATTATATTTACGTCAGTTTCTGCACCCACATAATCTAACTGAGAAATAATCAAAAGCTTTCCTAAAGTTGCAAGAACTTTTCCAACATAATCAGGAGACTTTGTCAAAGAAATAACTTTCATAACATCCAACCAAGGTATTTTTAAGCTTATCTTGGATAAAAATTCTTTGTTTTCATGTAAATTACTTTGTAGTACCTGGAGAAAAAAATGGTTTACATTACTGTCACTTCAATACAGTTAAATTAGCAAATCAAAAATTATTACATGATTCATTCCTATAAAAAAATGATTTTGATTCTTAAAACTACACTACTTATAAAATCCTCAAACATGCATAAAATACTACATGTTAGTTTTATGTATATAAACTTGAATATTTTAAAAAAAGAAAAAATGTGACAGACAGGTTTAGATTCAGCGAAGTGATTTTACACTGTAATTCAATCTTCGCCATCCATGGAATACCTGATATAGTTAGGTCTGATAACGGACGGCAGTTTGAAGTAACTAGGACAGCTGAATTTCAACAGTTTGCAAAAACATATGGCTTCAAACATGTTACTGCAAGTCCAAGATATCCTCAGAGCAATGGTTTTGTTTTAAGCTGCAGTAAAAATCATCAAGCTGAGATTGAAGAAATCAAAAGATCCTGATTTAGCACTTCTCAGTTACAGAGCTTCACATTTAAAAAATGGATACAGCCCAACTGAGTTACTGATGAGTCAGAGATTTACAAACAGCATTACCTGTAACATTATCAGTACTTCAACCAAGACTAGTTCAAAAGAAGAAGTTAGAAGAAATCTAGGAAAATCGAATAAAAACCCAAGAAAAATATTATAATCACAGACATAACTCTCATGAACTCAGACCAATAAATCCAGGTGAAAAAGTGTGGATAACAGATAGAAAGGCTGTTGGCACTGTAGAAAAGAATGCTGATACACCAAGATCGTACTTCGTAAAAGAAGGTCAACATAATCTGAGATGAAACAGAAAACATTTAATTCCTAGAGCAAAACCGCAGCCTTGTTATGTATTAAATGTGTCCGTTTGTTTAAAAGTGCTTATTTTGCTCTTTATTTTAAGTCACCTATATAATCAGTACGCTCAGTATTTTAAGTTATTATGCTAATAAAATATGGGTAACAACACACTTTTCCTCACCTAATCTTATTTTTAATGAAAAATATTTTAGTTAAATAATTCATTTGTTAAAAGTAGAGCTGAGTAGCTGCAGCAGAAAGATTACTTCAAGGTAAGACTGGACCAAAAAAAAATTTTTATAAACAAGATCTCAAATCAGAGAAGTTTCATAAAGGTCAGGACTGGAGTCAGAAAAATTGATTCAGTTGGTACTTTAAGTGAATACCATATATACAATATTGGACCCTTTATCCTGAATTCCGAAAACCGGAAAGTTCCAAAAACCGGCACTTTCCCCAATTTCAGGTTTTTTTTTTTTTTTTTTTTTTTTAGGCTCACTGATTTAGATACCATATTTTTTTCCCCACTACGTAAAATCTCGACTATTCGGCATTCAAGTAACCGGAAAATTTCGGCTCCCCCCCCCCCTTTGGGGGAGGTCTTCCCCAATGACTAATTCCTACTGTGATTCACAGCTCTCCAAATTTAGAACGGGGAAAGAGGATGCAAATTTCTAACTGCTAGACGCTAGAGGTTATCAATAATTCCACGAATCGTGGTAGTATAAAAAAATAAACAGACAAAATGCTCACAAAACAAATATGACGGACACACTTTACAAAAACAAAACAATTTACAGCTGTGCCGGCGAGCACGGAGAAAAATCAGCTCCGTACCGATAGCCAAAACAGAAAAAGTGCTGATTACATATTTATAGCTAGTGAGTCCTGACCTACTTATTTTGCCCATCTGCATTCCGATGATTCAACAGTGTTATCTCTGAAGAGAAGCTCAAGAGGGAAGAAGGGGGACAGAGAAAACATTACTGTTTGTATTTATTTCATTAATCATTCTCTTAGTTTAAAGAAATTACCTGTTAGAAATCAATAAGTGGTTTTATTTTTAATTTACTATTATTTTTCTCCCCAAAGATGCAATGGTATTATTGCCTTGTAACACTGCAATATAAACGAATATTATCATAAATACAATTTAAAAATTTTGTTAAAAACACACAATTAAAAATAGATCAGTACGCACGTGTGTACCGATCTATTTTTATTTATGAGTGTTTTTCAACATGCATTGATTAACATTCCAAAACATTTCCGATTAGATCCCCCCTCCCCCCCCTAACAGCTTTGTCGACAAACATTTTTTTTTTTTTTTTTTTTCAAGCTTAACTATCTGGAATTTTCACTTATCCGGCATTTCCGGTGCTTTCCGGATAGTCGAGCTTTTACTTATTTAAATTGTGTCCCTGTGTCCTTTTAATTAAACAGTTTTTCATTTTCCTGTTATGGGTTACGTTACAGCTGCGCGTGTTAGGGAGAAAGCAGGCAGGTTACTTCTCTATTTCGGCGTTCCTCAGATTGTATCGATATTTTTGTGGGGAACATTGAAACAGCTAAAGATTAATATCTTCAAACAAAATAAAAAATAAATGTTTAAATGTTAGCTTTTCTCTTCTCAAAATTGTATATGATGTAAATGTACGGTCTCGTTTTTTCTAAATTTTGTTTCGTAATAGTGGGCATTTTCTCAACATATTTTCATAATTAAAGCTGAAAATTCGAGCTGCTTTATGGGGAGCTCCAATTACAGAAGCCAATACTTCTGACAGAGATTTCACTAGTTATACGCATATTTTTTTCAATTAGTATTTTTTCTTCAATATTTAACCATATTTTAAAATGGCTGCAACTGATTTTAATTGTCATCACAATGATGTTATCAAGGGAACGAGCGAGGTATATTGTTTTTGGCCCTCACGTAAGCTATATAATGTTTACCGTCTTCCATATGTGTCAATCCATATGTGGAGGCGAGCGTGCGTAGTGGAGGGAGCGGGGACCATGTTTCTCTCCCGTAGCGATGGTTCTGCGTATCTGACAGAATACGTGGATACTGTGATTCGCAGCAATAAAGTTTTATTTTACAGTAAGTTTTGATAAATTTAATTATTTTTATTTTAAAATCTACTATGAATGCCTTACTATCTACATAATTATATGCAGTAATTATCATAAAAGCTACTTGTACTTAAAGACCAGTTCTTTTTTAATTGTACTGTGCACAAAGGGTTAATTTTTCGGCAGCGACCCGAAAACCGGCAAATTCCATAAACCGGAATGAGGTCGGTCTCGAGGTTGCCGGATAAAAGGTTCCATACTGTACTTGAGTTTAAGCTGACTTATAAGCCAAACCTATTACTTTCCAACTTACATAATTGTAATGTTTAGTTGCCTCATATGGTTCATTTAAAGTGTTTTGCCCTCTACAGATTTCCAATAAAAAAGCAGCATTTAGAAAACATTTTAAAGGCTGTTTTCAATCAGCACATATTTAAAGTGTTTTTCGCTTTTATGTCTATTTTCAGAATATGATAATATTTTGTTTTTTCTTTCTTTCTTTTTCGGCGGCGACCCGAAAACCGGCAAATTCCATAAACCGGAATGAGGTCAGTCTCGAGGTTGCCGGATAAAAGGTTCCATACTGTACTTGAGTTTAAGCTGACTTAAATATAAGCCAAACCTATTACTTTCCAACTTACATAATTGTAATGTTTTGTTGCCTCATATGGTTCATTTAAAGTGTTTTGCCCTCTACAGATTTCCAATAAAAAAGCAGCATTTAGAAAACATTTTAAAGGCTGTTTTCAATCAGCACATATCAGGCATGAAAATCTTCCGCTTTTCGGTGGATTTCCGCTTTTTTTTTTTTTTTTTAAGACCTCCGCTTTCCGAAAATGTTTTAAAACCTTTCCGCTTTAAAAAAAAAAAAAAAAAAAAAAAAAAAAAAAAAAAAAGAGAGATTACCGAACCTAAAGCAAAACATAGCGGACATAGCAGAGTAACAAGAGGACGATAATGCACGCCTGGGATGTACGTTTTCACTGGATCTCGCACTGCGCCTAGACTAAAGTCAGCTAGAGTGCAATGTTACTGATTTCCTGAGTTGGTAAATTCAAAACTTTAGTTCAGAGGGGCAAATTCTTATGTGTTTGGAAAGGATGTTTGGAAAGGCATCTGATACATAATTATGTACTTGGCGAACTACTACACAACAATAATTATCTATCGAGACCTTTCGCCGCTGGAAAACCGTTGTCGGTGAGCTATTGTTACTCGCGACGTGTTTTTATTGCTGTTTTGCGCACTTGATGAATCTATAAATTTTTTTCACGGACACGTACCAGCTTAACTGATACTTCTATTGTGGATTATTGAGAAAATGGCAGATTTATCGAATATATTAGAAAACGGGGATTGAAAACGAAATGTTTGTGGTCATTTTCGGATCAAAAAATTTGCTTGGTTTTGGAAAAATCGTCGGCCGAACGAGAACTTCCAGACATTTTATGAATGCTAAACTGGAATTTTTGTTTAAATAAAGCAAACTGACGGTCTACACGACAAATAAAACTTGTATAAAAGTGCAGCTTTTAGTAATGGTATTTAAAATATAAATCTTGTCGTATTCCTTTAGGTCTTCAACATGCAAAGGAAGTAAAATAATTTATGGTAGTTTAAATATACTTTTCTTAAATAAATAAATTATTAATAATAATTCCAATAAATAAATACTTCGATATTTATAGCTATTAAAACGTACACGTCTTAATTTTATGTTGAATAAAAGAATAATGCTTTTTTTAAATGTGAGTTAATGTTAAGAAATCCGTAAGAAAAAAAAACCCAAAATTTTCAGAGTTTTTTTTTTTTTTTTTTAAACAGTTACACGAATTTTACTAAAAATATGTACCGTAACTTCGTGAAAAGTTAACTAATGGTAAGACCATGGACGGATTAAAGGGATTGGGGGGGGGGGGGCGATTACTCCTCTGCTACAGGAAAAAGAAATTCTATTTTACTTCCATAAACTAGACAAATTTCAACTAACCGACCATGAAATTGCATTAATCCGTCCTTAGGCAAGACGTATCGCCTCCTTAAATAAATAAAAAGATTACTTTTATTAATCATTTATGAAAATGTACATAACCAAGCAAAAAGAAAAGAAAAGATCATTACTAATTTTCATGGGTCAATCCACATAATACTTAATTTTAAACAACATTCAATTGATACTCTCTCTGGGTTAAAAGTTAACGAAATATGAAATTTAAAAATGCTCTTTATTAAAAATTCGCGTTCGCAATTGAAAAAAAAAAGAAAGAAATTGAGGCGACTAGGCGACACAAGTCATGTTTTAACGTCTCAGCAGAATTCGCTCTCTTGCTTTATTAGCCAGCTCGCTGAGTGAAGACAAAACAATAACAACCTTCTCGATGTTGACGCGGCGTCGGTACCTCGGTTTGTGAGGGCCCGTTTTCCCCCGTATTACATAAATTATTATTATTCTTTTTTAAAGCACATTCAAAATTTGGTTCTTCTGCATATCGGACGGAAATATTTCTAAAATGGTTTCACAAAGCTTGTCTGCACCTGTTACTACGTCGATGCTTTAAATGACATAATGGGGGGGGGGGGGAATTCAAATGCTCCCTGCATGCCGACGTGCTGTCACTTCAAGTGCATCTATGTGTTTTATTTTCTACAGAAATAAATTTGTTAGCATCGGCTTCACTGGAGCTTGCGCGCTAACTACAGATCAAAAAGCAAGATCAATATACTAAATTTTTTTGCAAAAGAAATTTATTTCAGCCAGATAGTCCGTGTCCTGGAAAAAAATCCCTTTTTGACATGCATAGTCCGCGGACTATACTAGCGAAATTATGGTAACTAACTATCCCCGATCTCCGGGTTCCATATTTGCCAACTGAACTTCAATCTATTTGCAGCCTTTTGGTAAATGAATAATTTTAAAAACAAGATGTAAAACAGAGTTTTTAATATTCTATTGTTAAATTAAAATTTAAGGCATTTTAGTAACTCAACAGAAAAGTATTATTTTCCCCATAATATGTTTATTGATTTCTGAAACATTTTCACTTCAATTTTAAAATCAGGAAAATCGCTATTTCGTTTTATTCTCATGTGCAGGTTTTTCTTTGGTAATTATTTTTACAGTTAATTTTAAAAAACATAATCTTGTGAGTTGGTATTTTGCAGCTAATATAGGAAGGAGCAGAACATATGTCCCTGTCATAAGTTCCACTTCTGTGTGCTGATGTGCTGCAAGACTGCTAAGATTCTAAAATTTTACCTGAGAAAATATTTAGACATTTATTAAAGAATTATTCTTTTTCCAATAAAACAAGAAAACTTCACTTTTATTCTATCATTTGAATGCTTATTTTAGAAAATGCCAATGCCATATGTATAATTTTTCATTCCATTTCTGATCAAAATTTAAAAAAAAAAAAAGATAGGTCTTAAAATTTTTGAGAATCAATTTTTTATTTTATTTTCATATCAAAAGAATAATCTGAAATTTGGATGTGAGACTTATGATTTGTTTTGATCTAGGATTTTACGATATTGTTTAAGATAATTATTTTAAATAATTATAGCCTGTTTTCTTTTAATAAATATTGTATATCTAAAACTGATTATTAAACATTTACAGTGCATAATTATTTTCTTCAGGATCACAGTCAATTTGTTTGTGGTTGAAATTTAAATGGTAGAAATTGTTTAGTACACCATTTAGTTTAACAGTGGTTGAATTTAAGCTCACACATTATTCCCCAGTTCCATGTTTTTGCATTATCAACAGGTGCGTAGCCAGGAAAATTTTTCGGGGAGAGATATGAACTTATATGTGTATAAATAGATGGAATTTCATCACTAATCCAAACATTTTGGGGGGGGGATATATCCCGATATCCCCCCCCCCCCTGGCTACGCCCCTGATTATCAACCTTGTTATATATGCCTGAAAATACGTGCACGTAAATTTTTCAATTTTTTGCTGGAAAATATGTCCACGTGTATTTCCTCTTTTTTGCTCTTCAGCTGTTTTCATGCCTGACATATTTAAAGTGTTTTTCGCTTTTATGTCTATTTTCAGAATATGATAATATTTTGTTTTTTTCTTTCTTTCTCTTTAAATTTTTTATTGACTTGTGCATAAAACAGCCTGGGGAGGGGGGGGGGAAGGAAACCTAAGATGGTGGCAAGGATACTAATTTTTACTTGTGAAAATATGGCAATATTTCTTTTTTTTCTCTTTCTTTTTAAATTTTTTACCGACCAGCGTATAAACCATTACCCAGACTTTTTAACAAAAATTTTACCAAAATTTCTTGGCTTATACTATAGTATACACAGTATATACTTTAAGTAAATCAGTGACTCAGTCATTATTGAACTATTTATTATATATATATATAATAAATAGATTGACCTGTTTATTATATATATATATATATATATTTAATAGTGAAAAATAGAATTATTACATGTAAGAGGTAAAGCTGATTTAAGATTTTTCTAAGGTTAAAAAAAAAGGGAAAACATTAGATAATTTAAATATAAATCTGCATTGAAAAGTTTTTTTTTTTTTTTAATTCAAGTTTCTTAAATACTCATTTTAAAGGTACTTGTTTATATATAATAGAAGTGCTAAACATGTACTATGTAATTAATTTTTTAGGCTTTTTTGGTTGAATTAATGTTTATTGGTCCTATGTATGTTAGCATTTTGCAAGTAGTATGGATTACAATGAGATGAATTTTATTTGTTCACATTTATCATTGCACAGACATGATGGCAGAGAGTTGTCTTCTGTGGCTAACATCGTTACCCTCTGCTTTTAATGCTCAAGTTATCAGATTTAATGTTTACATGGAAGTGATATAAAACGATTACTCAATCCTTCATTTTTCACAAATCCATAAAAAATGTACAACACAAATATGTGCATTTTCAAGGACTTATTCTGGTTTATTAGGATGATTAGGTTTCAAAAAATTATTACAGATTGTCAATATTTTTCTGTGAGGGAAAAATTATTATATTTTGCAGTAAAATAGTTATAAATTTTCATCAAAATTTTTATCAACTCCTTGACATTTTTGGGGGCAATTCTAGGTCCTCCATGTATGAGTACAAATCCTGTGTCCATTCCAGACTTCATATGCAAAAATGGCATTTCCATGAAACACCAATTTTATAGTTAAAACTTTGAATAAAAAATATTTGATCAACAATTTGTTAAAAGCGAGAATTGCACTTTTAACGAAATTGTTGTAGATAGGAATAAATATCCTTAACTAAAGAAGGAATATTACGAATCTCAAGATTCATTTTTGATAAAGGGCTGTTGAGGTGAATATGAAAGGAAAGTCACATAAAAGGTAGATTGGTAAAAGAAGCCCTTTTTACAGGGTGGCCACACTTTCTCAGAAAAAAAATTCAAGGACATTTAAGGATTTTCAAGGACATCCTTAAACGCACAATAAGCACACATATTTTTAAGATTTTTTTGTCCTGATTTCTATTTTCTTATAACCTAATTCAATCTCATGGTTTCATGAACACACATATATTGAAAATTCCTAAAAAACACTTAATACTATTTCATAATTGTTGAGAGACCATGTAAATTGGAGCAAGTACCGTTTTAAGCAAATATTTTGATACCAGATATTACTTAACATTTTTGTACGTATTGATTTAATATAAATTTTAAATGAAAAGGAAAGTATAAGTGAAAGGGAATTTGCAAATAAGTTTATAATTATACAAATACTAGTATAATAAAATATAAAACTTACATGTTCATGTAAAAATAATATTTCTTCTTCAATTCCAAAACAGCAGTTTTTATAAGTAGGAACAAAACTCATGCATTTCAGATGGACATAACTTACATTCTTTTAGACATGACTAATTCTTTTTTCTTCACGAAAAAAGAATTCCTGTAAAAGTTAAAATGAAGGAGGGGAGGGGAAGGAAACACATGCCTTTAAATACTTGCATGGAAATCTGTATTCCATTAATTTTAATGTAATAAAATATAAACAATATAAGATAACTATTTACAAATTTCAGGATAGTAAAAACTTCAACTGCAATTATTCTTCAACAATTGTGGTTTTTCTTGTAGCTCAGTATCAATTTCTATTATTAATGTCTTTCTAAAGCTGTTTGATTTAACAATAAAGTTAAAATCACGTGTATGTTCAGCTTTTGTGGCTAACTCATCAGCTGACTTTAATAAGTCTGATATTTCATTTTCCACACACTTTTCCCTTTCTTGATAGTTTCCATTTCATCAAGCATTTGTTTCCTCTTTTTGTTATCAGCAGAATTAGCTTTTTCCTTCACTTTGTCCTCTAAATGCACCAAATATCTTTGCCTGGCACATCTAACATTACTAATAAGTGATTTTGTTATTTCTACCTTTTCACGGCTGCTAACATATGCCAGATGATTGCAGATTATTCTTTGGGAAATAAGTGAGGTTTCCTCCATGTTTTCAACAATTATTTGTTTATTAATAGAAAAACCTCTTTCCACCGATGCCTGTCCATGAGAGAGCAACAGCAGCTTTTTAATTACTCCCCACAACAGATCAAACTTTTTGCATGAGTATAAATGCTGATAAAATAATACATGTAATCTTAAGCCATCATCACTATTGTCAAAAACTTTGAAATCATGTGTAACTGCTGCTACACTACTTATAAAGTCACTGAATTGTAACTTAACAGTATCAACCACATCTGCTTTTAAATGATTTGCATCAACAAGTTTATGCAAAATAACTTGAAAGCTTTTTAGAGATGAATTCTGGTCAGCATGCATTAATGCTGGATCCAAACACTTCATATGACGCACAACAGCATATCACTTCAATAATAATTTATCTTCAAGACACTTCAATAATAATTTATCCACAAGATTCTGCAATATGTCTTTACAATCCATACGGAATTTCATTATTCGTTTTGGAGATGCCTGTACAGTCTTCAATTCCCTTTCCGCCTGGAGCCCAATGTCAATTGTTCCATAAGTGGAACAATTTTTTTCATTTAAATCAATGTCAAGAAGTGCTGAGGCAGTTTTTACTTCTTCTAAAATATGCTTCTTAACAAAGCGACCCATTAAAATGTGTTTCATTCTCTCAATATCCTTAGCCATAAAAGGCAACATTGGCTTGTCCCCTTGATACATTTTTAAAAATGGGCAGAGTTGCTTTGCAACTGAATTAAAAAAATACAGTTTTGCAAGCGACAGTGGATCTTTCACCCAATTTTTAAGTGCTATATGACACAGTACATGGATTTTTAACTTTTTTTTTCAGCTGCTAATTTCTCATATTTAATTATAAATGGCCATATTTCCAGTGTACGCTCACAAACTGGGGAATTTTCAACCCATCGGCGAGGGCAAAACTTAATAGGCATTTTTAAGCTGTCATCCTCAATTTTTGAAAAATCCTCTCACCTTGCAGATGAATCTTTGAAAAGCCTGTACAGGCTGGAAAGAAACTTTTCTAACTCCCAATCAGTCTGCTGAGTTGCATTTCTTAAGGGATTGTGTAGAATGTGCAAACTGCAAGTACCAATGTCTAAAAGAGATATATTGAAATCTGCTTCCAATTCTGCTTGAAGCAAGGAAAATATTTTCCAGTTCACATTTGGTCCATCCATTGATAGCTGAATGACATTTATTAATGGCAAATCTTTCAAAGACTGCTTAATGCTTTCAAGCAACACTTCAGCATTTACGTGCCCTAAAAACACACTCGTTAAATAGCGTGACATCACTTTGCCTTCATTCCAAAATCTAAGATGAATATCCATTTGTTTTTGTTCAGAGAATTTGTTCAAACTCTCATCAAAAAGAACAACAAAATTTTCAGTTTCTTTCACCTGCTGTAACATAAGCGGCGAAAAATAAGGTGCCAAACCAAATCGGCAAATGTACGAACATTTCGTTCTTCCACAAGAAAAGTTAAGTGTGATTTGGCTGTCTGGAAACATGCATCGAAATAAGCCATCAATTGCATCGCACGATCTGTAGGACAAGTGGCTTTGCATCAATTTCAATGCCCAAAATAGTTCAGCTGTCGTTGATTCTGCTTTCTGAAAACATGCTACCGACGAGGGCTGTTCTTGTAATACCGATGCGGAATCATTAACTTTACTCCTGAACGATGAAGATGGTACTTTGGGTAGCAGTCTATCGAGGGTTAAGGTGTTCCTTTCATTTTCAGTAAGTGACAAGTGCTTCTTGCCTTGCATATGGCTCCTTAAGGCAGACTTTCCCATTGATTAAATGTTGATGTTTGTTGAGCATATCAAACATCTTGCCACGTGACTATCACAGGTAACTTTTCCGATCCACATGGAAAAGTTTGGATCTTGTAACCAAAGATCGTTAAAATGGCACTTGCGGCTCATAATTATGAAAATTCAATAATAATCAATATTTTTAATAACTACAAATGAGTTAGATCAATAAAAATGCATATTACAGCAAGGAAACAGATATATGCACACACAGCATCCGTGATTGCAGTACATACATAGTACATACACGCATCTGTACAAGTGACTGTAGCATGTTATTTCTCATTGTCAAATAATCTTGCTCATTTTCCCTTCCACACGAAACCTCCCTTTCCAAAGGTAACGAGCCAATCGCTTTAAAAGATTCCGCCGACAGGGAAAATCCCTCTCCCCTCCGCACAGCCGTACAAGATCGCATCACGAATTTCAATAGGTTGAGAGGAAAAGAGTGTCACGAGCATACGTCATCTTGCTCAGTGCTCACTGCAGTGCCAGCCAAGCATGCATTTCACATTTGTACATAGCGGCTCCATGGTACGTGGTTTCATTATCGTAGGGGCTGGGAATAACCGATAACACAACAAAAATTCTGCAATTGGAGAGTAAAATTTAAGGTTATTCCAGACTTCCTTTCAAAATTTAAGGACATTCCAGACGTCCATTAAAAATTTAAGCACATTCCAGGCCTTGAATTTTTTTTTTTTTGTAAATTCAAGGGCATTCCCGGTTTTCAAGGATGCGTGGCCACCCTGCTTTCACTCTAAAGTATGAAAACAGCTTTAATGCATACCAGATGTTGTTTTGCTTCGAACATACGAGAAGTGCAGAATAACAAATTCATAAATTTGTCTCACTAAATATAAGGTTGGGAAACTCAAAACGGTAGGTGAAAGAAATATCTTTTGAGGGGCATGCATCCGAATTTAGGAATAATGTAAGACGCACATAACGCCCATTCACTTTACCCTTTTTCAGTATTCAAGGGGGCAGTAAAGATTTTTCTGGTCCATAGAAAGTGCGAGATAGTTGTGGAGCGAAAGAGGGCGAATTTTATTAAATATTGAGCAGTTGAGATGCACAGATATTTTTATGAGTTTTGAAATATAAAAGTGTACCCATGTGTAAATGTTCACAGTGTCTTTTTGTATTAGCGGTCAGTGGCTTTCGTGAGAAAGTTTACGTAAAAGTTGCAGAGTCCAGATTTCAAAAATTCTTGCTTACGAAAACAACATATGCCGCTTAGCAGGTGATAATCCAGGTGTTAACCTTGAAGGTGGAGATTTAAATTTTAATATTTTTACAAGAAGGGGACTCTAGGCCAGTACAATTGAAGGAAGGTGCCCTAAGTGGAAATCTAGCCACTGGAGTATAGATGACGTTTTGAAGTTGAACGAGATTTGTAGAAAGGGTTTTATGAATGGAAAGGTTATTTAAGTTGAGGACGGAGAGGAAAACAGCAGTTCTTTAAGATTTCGCAGATTTTTGTAGAGTTCTTTAGGATTTCGCAGAGATTCCAAAGAATTATGCAGGATGAGCTGGATTTTATATGGTGAGTGCGAAGTTTACTACCTTAAGTGACATTCAAAATTTTAAATTTTAGTATTAAAGATTTAAATAATTAAATCCAATTAATTTTATTAGTAAATAATTTTGAGGTATTGTGTATTTTAATGTTTAAATAAATGTTCAATTTTAAAACTTAGAAAAATGATTTCGGCCATTTATTTTACAATAGTGTTCGTAAATATACAATTATATTTCTTTGCCAAAATAAAGAACCTGGGATTAAAACTAAACATTTAAAACCACTTGGCAAATTATATGGTGTTAACACACATTTTCTTTAATTTTTTGTCACTCTGCTAATTATCTACATTAAATGAAAATACAAATTTTAGCTGCATTTATGTGAGGGAATCTATCTTACTTTACACATTCCTTCAATATCTTCAGAATCTGGATGGAATTGGTGCCAAGGCAAATTAAGTAATTCAGTATGGCAGACTGACATAGAATAATGACGTATACCAGGAGTCACATAAGTTTCAACATAGCTTCTCCACACAAATGAAAGAACACATTCTTCACTTTTAGAACCTTTGGAAACAAGTGAAAGGGTAAATGCATATAAATAAAACTTTATGCAAAAACATTAAATATGACCCATCCTAAAAATATTCAAATATACATTATATAGGCTTAGCACAAATGAAAGAAAATATTTTAAATATTTAAGTTTTTGAAACTATTCTGAATATTACAATAAGCGATGCACAATATAAAAGAAAAATATATTAAGTTTGTGTTTTTTTGTTTGTTTTTTCTCCTACACTGATCATTAGATATAATGTTAGAGTTTGGTAAATTGAGACTCCCCATGAAGTTGTGCAGTTGCAAAGAGATTCACCTAAGTTCATATTTTTTGTGTTATGTCACAAATGTTAGCAGTTGTGGAAATAACCAAGTTAACGTGTCCAGATAATTGGCACCTGTTACTGCTTTCTTAGCAAAGAAAAAAGGCCATATGTTTTTGTGCCATGGTACAATATCTCCTTTTGGTAAATTCCTTTCCAACTTTATAATTTCATGGAGAATTTGACTCCCCCCCCCCCCACACACACTATCTAAATTTAATTATTAATATAACATTATATCTATAGATTGATGGAGGGGAGGGGGATGCTTTGTAAATCTTTCTTTAATTTCAAAAGTGTGTATCACAATAAACAGAAGTTTGGAAAACATACATATTAAAAATCGGTCATTAATTTGTACTAACCTTGTTTTCTTAAACGTTCTGGTGAAAATAGTATTTTAAACAAAAATATTAACATTGATATGAATGTTTTAGTATTCAGTAGCGGATCCAGGGGAGGGGATAAGGGGTTTCAGCCCCCCAAAAGAGATTGCTAAAGGGTAACATTCATCTTTATTATACACTTTAACTATCTAAATGATCATATTTTATTACTTAGCCCCTCCCAAAAGCATGCACACTAGCTTAGACTAAAATTTTAATTTATAGCACATTTTAATTGGGTGAAATAAGCTTTTTTAAAAATTTAGCCCCTCCCAAAAGAAATTTCTGGATCCGCCACTGTTAGTATTAGGAATTCTGTTAATATACAATTTTAAAACTGTTAGAAAACTTAATCTTTTTCACATAACAAATTTATAATTACCCATAAGATAATCTAAATTAACAGTTGCCACTCACTGTGTTGCAACTGAATTTCTGAAAGTGTAGACAAAGTATCTAGCACTGTCATCATTTTTATCAGTGATTTTATTGTTGCTTTTGAAAACACAAATATTTGATTTTTAAAAAACAACTTTTTTCTTATTGCATTTGAACATCTATTAAAAAAAAATAAATGATAAGGAATACAAACAGGATGCACAATCTTTCAATGATTAATTTTGTATTTTAAAAACGAAGATTATTTGAGACTCTTTACTCTTTAAGAGACATTGCAGGGGCAAATCAGGCAGGGTGTTCCCATCACCATCTTGGAATTTCATGAATTTTTTTTCTTGTGTTGCCTTACCCAAGGAAAGGACAAATCTGAAATATTTTTCATTTACCTCTTTTAGTTTTGGAGTTATGGGGGGTCAAAGTAACCCAGACGAGTGACATAGAATTAATTTAGGGCCATTTTTGCCACTTTATTGTCTCGACTGTGACTGACTCAGAGGTGCTTCAGAGAATTTTTTCATTTTATCCTATAATATACCTTGGATATTAACATCTCAAATTGAAAATTCACTTGAAAATAGTCAGAGCCCCCAAATAAAGCCCCCCCCCAAATACCCTTAATTTCATAAAAAATATAGTTTTAAGAATGCTTTAAATCTTGGCTCTGACGTGATACAGAAATTTTTTTTGCGGAGCAGTTATACATCTTCATATAAAGTGAATCCAATGTAAAAAAATTTTGAAGGCCACCAGGGCCCCAAATATGGTCCTTAGAACCAGTTTATGCAATTTCGAAGCATTAGTACAGCTGAAGCCAACTTCCCACAGGAGAACCATTGGCATGGAAATGTAGTATCAAACAGTTGTATCATGTAGCATGATACAACTGTTTGATATATATAGTTGTATCATGAAAAATATACAGTTGTATCATTGTATCAGATATACAGTTGTATCATGAAAAAACATTTTTTGAAGATACAACTGTTTCCAAGAAAAAGCTATCTAAATTAATTTACTTTACATATACCATGTCTTTTATGTTGTTTTACTTCATTTAAAATAAGTGTATGTTGTTTTACTTCATTTAAAATAAACAAAAAGTAAATAATATTGTGAATAAAAGAAATTATCAAAATTCTACATCATTTATTTCTGACTTATATACTATTTTACAACAAAATTCTCAAAGACAAATTCTCAGGTTATTTACTTAATTTTATTATAGAGTCTGTTGTATTGTTTATTGTGAGCTGCTTTGATACTTTTTATATTAGCAATCATAAATGGAGTAACAAACAAATTTTTTTGGACAAAAAAATATCCTAACTGTAGTGACTGTTTTTGTGTCATCTCGTCGTGGCCATTTAATGAATGAGAGTCAGGTATTGTATGCAATTATTTCATTGCAGCTGTCCCATCTACTTCTGATAAAGCGATGGCCCTACACTGTAAAATAATTTTTCCTATTTTACTGCCTAGTAAGAATTCAGCTCAATATTAGCAACTTACTACTTTTTTTCACTAGTCTACAAAGAAAATTATATTTAAAAACAGAAATAATGTAAAATGTTGTATAATAAAATATTTTATTTATAGAACATGTACAATTTTTTTATTATTTGAATTATTTTGAGTGCTCCTGTAAATTATGCTGCATGCAAGAATTTTAGCCAATGTTACTCAGAAATAGTGTAGCTTTCAGTGAAAAGATCTTTAAAATCGGTTCAGTAGTTACAGAGATGTCCGTATAGCATAATGCATTAGAATTCTTTTGAGTGTCCCTGTAAAAGAACTAGTTATGCTGAAAGGTAGCCTATAATATTCAAGACTAGTGTGTAAATTTCTATCAGTGAAAAAAAATTTCGAATCGGTTCAGTAATTGCAGAGATCCCCATTCAGCGTAATATAATTCTTATGAGTGCCCCTGTAAAAGAACTACACTGCTGGCCACCCAAATTGCAACACCAAGAAAAACAAGAGATATCACAACAAAATTTATTGTGTAGATAACATGTTGACCAAGTAACAAATGATTAAATTTACAGCATTCTATGAAGCGTGGTTCCTGCCAAAATCAGTACCCAGAGTAGCCGCCGTTGTTGGAGATCACAGCTGCCACACGCCTCGGCATTGATTCAAAGAGACTTTGAATGTGTTCTTGGGGTACAGCAGACCAAGCAGCTTCCACACGTTGCCAAAGTTGATCTAGTGTGACAGCTGGGGATGAACTCTGGGTCAGTCGTTGAGCAACCATGGACCACATGTTTTCTATCGGCGAAAGATCCGGAGAGCGCGCCGGCCAGGGAAGCAATTCAATCTGGTGATTGACGAAGAACCCTTGGACAATGCGTGCCACGTGTGGCCGTGCATTATCCTGCTGAAATATGGCTGTTGGCAAGCCCTGAAGGTAAGAAAAGACAACTGGCTCCAACACCTCGGAGATGTAGCGCTGGCTGGTTAAAGTACCGGCAATGCGTACTAGAGGAGTGCGAGAGAGATATCCGATACCGCCCCATACCATAATACCCGGTGCAGGACCAGTGTGACGGTGCATAATGCAGCTGTTCAGCATCCTCTCTCCACGGTGTCTCCAGACTCGAATCCGACCGTCGTGGTGTTGCATACAGAAGCGTGACTCGTCAGTAAAGAGAATTTCATTCCATTCTGTCGTCCACATCCTTCTTTCATCGCACCATTGGCGGCGGAGACGTCTGTGGTTCCGCGTCAGAGGTAGACAAAGCAACGGACGTCTTGCGGACAGACCATTCTGCTGTAAACGACGTCGAATGGTACGCGCAGACACTGGATGATGCGTTACAGACTGAATCTGCTGTGATATGGTTCGTGATGTGACTGAGCGGTCCGTCACTGCCATGCGTACAATCTGTCTGTCATCACGTGACGTGGTGCACTGAGGTCGATGCGGTCGATCACGTCTGTCCGTCGTACCCTCCTGCACCCAACGATCACATATCCGCATCACAGTTGTTTGGTTTCGTCCAATACGACGACCGATTTCCCTGAAAGATAACCCACAATCTCGGTATGCCACTATCCTTCCTCTGTCAAACTCGGATACTTGATCAAAAGATGATCGTTGTTTCCTACGAGGCATAATTTATCGTTTTTTTGAAAAAAAAGCAAGAAAAACACAATTGCTGTACTTGAAACCGTCGAAATCTCCAAGCCTTAAATAGCGCTTTGAGGTGGCGCCACAGGCGCGCTTTATGTGCGTCTGCGCTGAAATTCTAATCATTTGCATATCTCACCTCAGCTAATGCATGTTGTAAATTTCATATTATTTGCATGCTTCCTTCAGAGTGTTGCATTTACGATGGCCAGCAGTGTATTTGTGATATCTGCAGAATAAGTTAATTTTCAATATTGCTGCAGTTGATTAAACTTCTAAAAGTAATGCCGAAATGTCCCCATGCATACCAGTGGAATATCCCAAATAGGGAGGTACTTTTGGGGATTTTTCTTGGAAACAGTTGTACCTTCAAAAAATTGTTTTCATAAATATGAAACTACTATGTAGATACTACATCTACATGCCAATGGTTCTCCTGTGGGAAGTCAGCTTCAGATGTACCAATGCTTCGAAATTGCATAAATTAGTGCTAAGGATCATGTTTGGGTAAAAATTTTTAACATTGGATTCACTTTATATGAAGATGTATAACTGCTCTGCGCAAAAATTTTCCTGTATCACATCAGAGCCAAGATTTAAAGCATTCTTAAAACTGTATTTTTTATGAAATTGGGGGTATTTGGGGGCTCTGACTATTTTCGAATGAATTTTCAATTTGAGATGTTAATATCCAAGGTATATTATAGAATAAAATGAAAAAATTCTTTGAAAGCACCTCTGAGCCAGTCACAGTTGAGACAATAAAGTGGCAAAAATGACCCTAAATTAATGCTACATCACTCGTATGGGGTATTTTGATCCCCCGTAACTCCAAAACTAAAAGAGGTAAATGAAAAATATTTCAGATTTGTTCTTTCCTTGGGTAAGGCAACACAAGAAAAAAAATTCATGAAATTCTGATATGGTGATGGAAACTTTTTTCTGTTGACTTGCCCTTTAAGAGCCATGCTCTTGCAATGGCTCTTAAATAAAAACTTAATGCCACATTACTTTACAGTGAAGGAAAAATTTTTTCACCATCATGTTTTTCAGTAAAATACTTATGAGTTTTGTCAAACAGTTTTATCTGAATCTTGAAGAATATCTCTTTGTAACACAGCATACAATTTTTATAAATGAATATGCAATTTTTAAAAAAATTTCCTACTGCATAAACCTTTTCAATTTTTTTTAATTCAATCTTTACACACCTGTGTGGTCTGTACATAAAAAAAAAAACAGTAATCAATGGCTACTATTAAAATTAAGAAATTTTGACATTTATCATAGAATACAATTACATTCATATATTATGGATTTGTACAGTGATCTGATTTTGCAGATTTTAATTTAAAAATTAACATTGAACATGTAAATAAATTGAAATTTATAATTTCCAGCATGCAAATTGTTTAATTACATTGCACTTTATTAAACATTAAATCTTAAATAAATATATGTTGAGAGAGAGAGAGACTCATAGAACTCTTGCTGTCAAATACAGTACTCATGAATACCTAAATATTTATTTATTTAAGAAATGCCATACAAAGTAGCTCTTATGCCATTAGTATACGAGCTCCCCAGTATTTCTTAATAATACAATTAAAACCCCTTAGTGCAAGACACAAGTCTAGATGATCAGCTGTCACATGTTGACAAGATTACACTCTGCTGAATTGGCAATACCGATACTGAAGAGATGGAACCTCAAACAATCATCCCTTGTCAGTTATCTGAAGCATGAGACTGCTGCTTTTCTCAAGCATCAGGAACATAAGAGCTGTTCTCAATGATAATGCCCCAGCTCTTGTCCCTAGATCCCTCTGTAGACTCCAGTTTAAAGTTCTGTTCAAATGTCTTGTTTGTCAAAAGTCTTGCAGAATGGAAAGTTATTGTCCTTTTCAGGGGTTGCGCTGGCTCTTTCTAACATTTCGCCAATTCATTTGCTAAATTAGATTTTTTCGGAGATCATTAAGAAACTCAATTGTCAATATTTTTGCCAAAACGTATTTTCTTTCGCCAAACTAATTTTATTTTTGCAATTTGCGATGTTGGCGATTGACACCACGACCCCTGGTCCTTTTGGGTCTCAGGGGTTACCAAGGCTCCCTTTTTAGAAAGTAGGTCTCTGTTTATACCTAAATATTAATTTCAGGAGATTTTGAAATTCATCCACCAAGGAAGGTAGACTTCCCCTCCCTTTCTACACGTATCTTTCTTTTTTAAAAAAATTATTACAACATTTAAGCATAGCTTGCTTGTAAATAAAAACTGCTGAAAATTTAATTGTTTGAATGTAATGTAAAAAAAGATATTTTCCAGTATGCCCAATACATTAAAAAAAAACATTCCATCATTAATATAAAATTTATACTTACTTAAAATTTCTTCATGAAAATACTTTAAAGCAACAGTGAATATCTGAAACATATAATGAGCAAGGTTTACTTCTTCATTATTCCATGGAAAATCCAGGCTAGAATTAATCCCAATTTTCACAGGATGAAGCCATGGCAAAAATGGAAGCTGAAATGTTTTCCATAATTCTGACACATCTAATGAATAAATGAGTAAAAATAAATAAATTTCCAAATTAAGATTTTGAAACTGTTGCAGTAAGCTTACAGTTTAACATATTAAAAATTAAGAAACTATTATATCCAGGAAAAAAAAAAAAAAAAAAAAAAAGATAATCAGTTTTCTGATGCAAAATAAAGAAGAGTAACACCTCAATTTTCATTTTTGTTTTTCATCAAATTTTTCTATAAGAAATATGTACAGTCAACTCCCGCTAATCCGCGACTCTATAATCCGCGAACGCCTGTAATCCGCGATATATTTCAAATGTAAACAAACTTGTTTGTTTACATTTTGAGCAGCATTTGACTGGTAGTATTACTGTTATAGAAGTTATTTGATTGGCTGAATGTTATAAGGACTTTTATTAATGATTTTCCACAGGTATTTGAAGTAAATAATTTCATATATTTGAGCATATTATCACGTAATTAAACATACAGAAACTTATATCCTAAGTTGCATGTGTTCAGAGAATGGATGTAAATAACGAACTCCGAAGCAATGCACTGTCCAATCACATCGCTTTACTCTTTTCCTGAATGAAACAAAAAAAAAAAAAAAAAAAAAAAAAAAAATGAAAACGTTTGCTCTATGAGAGAGAAAAACAGGCGAGACGATCCTAAAGATTGACCGTTGCAATTAAAATTGGGTGAAAATATGTAACATGTTCAACTTTAAACGCAAACCGTGATTTGGCAGACGACACAACAGTTGTGCAATTTTCCGATTCTCCCCCTACCTCACCCTTTTGATCTTCTGTCTAGCGATTTATTATGCAACAAAAACTTTCTCCACATAACTGTAGTTCTGTAGGAAGAAAGAAAGAAAAGCATAAACAGACCACATGGCCTTTCTCTTGTTTACATTTAACTGCCGGAGGAGCACATGCAGAAATAATGAATCATCAGCACTTGAAATGTAATGCACGTATGTGTGTGTGAAGAGGATCATATTCTTTTCCTCTTTAGAGCTTATATAATAGCATAGAATATTTTTACATAACGAGAAACCGAAAATTACCTCGCAAGATCTGAAATTAATGTAATACTGAGATAACAAATATACAAATGATGCACCGCATCCCCCCCCCCCCCTCTGTGAGCGACCAGTGAAATTCCTCCCTTTCTGATTGAGCTTGTTTATTTTATAATAGATATATATTTAGTTAAAAACGGTCTTTTAAAGAAATTAAAAACAACAACAACAACTTCCCTTTAAAAAAAAAGAATGTTTGTTTGTTGAAAAACTTCCGGATTTGGGGTCCCTTTAAACATTTTGCAAAAGCAATCATTTGTCAGTGACCAAGAGTTACTGACAATTAGAAGGCTTAAGGACAAAATTTCTGAAGAAAAATTAAAATCTCTTAAACAAATTACAATCACTACAATGTGTGAAAAAATGAAAAATAAATAAAAATTTAGAGAGAATTTATTCTTTTAATTTTGTATTAGTAATTGTATTTAATATTAAAAATAGTGTTTTAGTTCAGAAGTATAAATATTTTCTTTCATCTGTCCTTTAGAATTCTCTAAATTTAATTGTATTATTTATTGTATTTATATTGACAATTAACTGTGTTTTTATTCAATAGCATATGCATTTTCTTTCATCATTTCCTATTTGTTTACAGTAAATTGACTATAATTTAAATTGAAATTCTAAATGTAAAAATGTAAACAAAAAAAAATGACCTATAATCCGCAAAATCCTGTAATCCGCACAACCCTTGGTCCCAGTGAGTGCGGATTAGAGGGAGTTGACTGTATCATATTTGTTAGCATGCCCATGTAATTTCCTACTCATTGTTATATCATTTCTTAATAAGTAAACATTACACATGGGTCTATACAAACATTTTCATAGTGTTTAGACTTTTGCTTTTTTGAATGATTGTGTGAGCTCATATTACATTTAAATAACTTACTGTGAAAATTATGATACAACATGCTTAAATATTCCACAAAAATTATTCTATATATATATTATTGTATTTGTGCATTAGATTATTTCTATCAATGATTATACTGCCAAGCTATTTGTTTAATGTTTTTTCTACTTATTATACTGTAACTGAACCAATATAACCTAATTTATTAGTCCTGCAGAACAAATAAATATACAGCTTTCTCAGAGGTAAATCCAAAAACATGGATGGCATGGGTCCTTCATAAATACTAATAAGTTAACCACTATGGGACCCAAAAAAAGTTTCCAGAACCAGCAGCTCTTTGAAGAAGACTGGGTATACAATTATAGTGAAGAAAAAATACTTCAAAAATTTGAGAATTACAGTAGACTCGCTTCTTAAACAGCCTTTGTTTAACCGGATCTCTGCTTTAACTGATTTAAATACAAAAATAATAAGTTTAAATAACACTTGATTTGAAAAATCAACTATATGCGCTAATATAATATTTATTATTTTTGGCTGATGCTGAGCCACAAAATATTTTTCTTATTTTTAATGATCCACAGATACAAAAGGTTAGGAAATGCTGCTTTAAACAATGACTCTCCATGCAGCATAATGTATTGGAATTCTTTTGGGTATTCCTATAAAAGAATTATAAATGCTATGTACACCATTTTTAATACTACTGTATTGTCAACAATTCTTTATATCTGTAAAATTTCAAGTTAATGGGATGACTGGAAGTGGGTGAAAATTGGATTACAAGATCCCATTACATTCATACATACAGGTGAAAGTAATAAAAGTGTGCTAAAAAAATTACAACTGCAGTAGAAGACAAACTTTTCTATTAACAACCAGTGGCGGATCCAGAAAGTATGTTTTGGGAGGGGCTAAATTTTGAAAAAAGCTTATTTCACCAAAACAAAATGTATAATAAAGCAAAATTTTAGTCTAAACCAATGTAAAAACTTTTGGGAGGGGCTAAGTGATTAAAAACAATCACTTTACATACTCAAAGTGCATAATGAAGCAGAACATTACCCTTGAGCAATTTCTTTTGGGGGGGGGGAGGCGTAAGCCCCGTAGCCCCTCCCCTAAATCCGCTACTGTTAACAACATTCTGTCAACGTTCAAATGTATTAGTGGATGTCAAGATGTTGATGTTGAAAACATGGAGAAGTGATTGGAAACTGACAGCAGAGGCGGGGTTAGGTGTGCGCAATGTGGGCGACCGCCCACAGCCTCGCGTTTCCAAGGGCCTCACATCACATAGTTTTCATGAAGAGATCTGGACATGGTCTGGAACCTAAATATTTTTACCTAAGGGTTAAAACTTAGAATCACAATACTAGACATTTGAAATACGATTTCACCATAGTAATATGTGAATGTTCCTTAGAACGAAAAATCATGAAAGTGGTCCCTCCTCTCGGAAATATTTTCTGGTTACAGACTTGTATCTCGGATATAGTCACTGTATATTTAAGGATGCAGTTCGAAGAAACAAAACCTGACTCATGGTCGTTGTGCACAAATTAAAATAAACTTTGTGCGCAAAAAAATTCAGTCTTTATAAGCTGCATTACACACTATAATAAATGAAGAAACTCTGCCTTCTATAAAACATCCAGAAAAAACTCTTAATCATGAATTGTACAGCAAAATTTTTCAAAAAGTGGCACATTTTGCAAAATGTTGGATATTTAGTAGTACTTTACTTTAGCAATCGCAATCTGGCATTCAAGGAAAATAGACATTTTTGTGTGGAAAATAATTACTTATGTTATTGTTTTACAGTGAATTATAATAGTAAATAGTAATGACATGAGAACAGAAACTAATTCTCTTAAGATCTTATTTAAGTCGAAATTTCAATATTATTAGGTTTTACTTTTTAATACCACGTGAGTAATTTAATAATCTAATAGTGCACCCCTTTTTTCTCCCTTAAAAAAAATTGATATGACTTTTTTAAAATACATTAAACTCAAATTTAGTTTTGCTTTTATTTCTTTTTAAGAGTTAATTTGAGTTATAATGCCGCCCACTTTAAAGGCAGATTAAATAAGAACAGATTGACAAACGAACTCATATTTTATCATTTTAAAGACAATTGAAATACTGAATTTTAAAAATGACTGTGTACCAAACTTAAAGAGAGATCAAAAATGATATTAAATAACGCGATGGGAAAAAAATAAATAAATAAACCTATTTTTAAATTGTGTTTAAAGCAGTCATTCATGTTGCTGAATTAGGCAGACCATCGGACCAATATCCTGCGTCCTGAGCTAGAAGACCCCAATTGAGGAGGAAAATATTTGATACATAAAATTTTCATTTAAAAAATAAAAACTTCACTAATGATTTTTAAATTTTCATTTCTCAAGCTGAAGAATATGGCCGACCAAGTTGTATGGTGGGTAAAGAACCGTACTCCGGTTTTGGGTCCAACTCCCAGCAGCCGGGGTTCAATCTGAGATTGGGCGGGGTTGTCATGTCTGTTCTTTCATATTGGGCGATGTTGGTCCACCTACAAGGTGCCCCCATAATAAAGAGACCAACAATTCTGGCTTGTGGCCAAAGTCTTCAAGGCAGAGGCCGGCCATTATGACAGGGAGCTGTAGCAAGAAATTTTATCAGATATTGGAGCTGTCGCTGATATGGTTCACAGTAATGATGACTTCAGCAAAAATAAATCAATTCATTTTATTTCTAAGTTTCTTCAAGATAGTACATAAAACTTTTGTAATTAGCTATCACATTTATTATACTGCATTTCCATTAATTATATAAATGTTTCTTTGCTTTTTTTCACTCTCACCTTTAACCGGAATTTCACTTGACTTATTTCCAGTCCCTTTTAGGCTGGTTAAGAGTCTACTGTATAAAATAAAACTGGGTCATCATCTATGATAAGTTCCAATGTAGTGAAAAAGGAAAAAAGAAGGAGGCTAATGTAGCAAATGGTGTAAATGTGCTAACAAAACACAAATAATTGAAGAAATGATTGATTTAGATCAATCAAAACCAGAGAGATGGTGAGAGATTCTATTTCAAAGGCCGGATTATTTTATGGTGTTCTCATAAAGAAACTGCTTGGGAAAGTGCTGAAAACAAGCAATTTCTTCAGGCAAGTAGAGGCTGGTTTAAGAAATTCAAGACATGCAAACTTGCTCAAGGTATAAGCTTGCACAGATCTGGGGTTCACAATTTGGTTTCCTGATTAAAAATTACATAACTAATTGATTCCCTCAACAAAACAAACTGAAATGAAACTCGTCTGTTTTTTAAAAAAGCCAAAGAAGACGGACAGGAGGAAAAGGCATTGCCAGGACATAAACCCAAGAAAGATAGCTTAACTCTTTTATTTTGTGGTAATGCTAATCATAATTATAAGCAGTGGCGCCGACTACGTGGGTGCTCCGGGGCTTAAGCACCCACTGAAAAAATTCTGTGGGTGCTCCACACCCACAGAAATTTTAGTGCCAAGTCATAATTTGAAGTTCCCAGAAAGGGCTAGGAAAAGACGTTTATGTAGGTGCTTTGGGCTTGTAAAAAAAATTACGTTGGATGCTGAGCACCAGCAATCGTCCGATAACCCCTACACAGTGATGTACACTCAAGGAGGGTGTCCCCCCCCCCGCCCCAATTATGCCATTACGTAATATGAATATTTGTAAAGCATACGGAACTTTTTGCATTATTTCAGTACTAAAATGCTTTATTTGCTTATTAGTTGTGTGATATTTTAAAAGTTTAAAAGAAAATCTTTAATGAGGCCAAATGTATGTGGGTGCTTCGGCATGGACGTCCATATGAGTACTTTAAGACGAGGGGGGGAGGGGTTATTTCTGGCATTTGTAAGGTCATCGGCAATCGCGCTTTCAAACATTTTAGTACTGAAATAGTGAAAAAAAGGTTAGCTAATATAAAAATGTTCACTATACCGACGGCTAGAGGGAGGGACCCGAGCCCCCACCTACTTCCCTATATGAGCACCCATGTCCTTTATAATTTAGATGCACATGAGGAACTTCGATGAGACAATCACTGGCGTAACTATAGGGCGGTAGAACGGGCAAAAGCTACGGTCCCCCGAACGGAGGGGGAGCTTTACTCAAATAGAAAGCTAGAAAAAGTGAACTGCAACATGTTGGTTGAGATTCTGAACAATGAGGAAGGACCCTATCCAATGAATTCATTACGGGCCCTAACGGTATAGTCACGCCACTGATGACGACGAGTGCTTTGCAACTGCATAATTCGAAAATAAAATTTTAGTGAGGGACAGTTGTTTTTTTTTATGTAGTATGTCAGATCTCAAGCACCCACAGAAAAGTTTTCGTTTCTTTTCTTTCAAATAACAAAAATCGTTTTACAAAATATTGGCAAAGACACCAACGGGAACTGCTTGTGCAGGCAATACTTGGAGTGGCGGAAAATTTTCGTTACAACCTAATAGTTTCTCATATGAGTACTAATTTAGAGGTGTATGGGGGTCATCTTAACTTTCAGACATTTTAGCACGAAAATAATACTTAGAAGTTCAGTATGCTGTAAAAATGTTTACTATACTAGGCGGGCTCAAATCTCAATCCCCCACTGCCACTTGCCTTCCTATCTGGCACCCATGGAAACAATGTCTTTCTAAAATTCAAAGCTTTTTCACAATGTGATGTGCGACTCCCTGCAGCCCCACAGGCAATGCCTTTGCCAACTGTGCCCTCCCTCCTTTCTGACCCACACAAACAGACCTCATCCACCACCCGCGGGAGATGTTATACATCTAGCGTGGGTGGTGCCTCATCCCAGAATCCTCGTCCTCCATGGGAAAATGTATGAATACAATGATATTATGTTAGCCCAAGAGTACCGGAAAACGGAGAATTTGAGACAAAGCCGCTGGCTACAATCAGAAGTTCACGCGGGAAAGATAACACAGGAGTTACGTGAAAGACACATTCCCCAGTATGGAAATGTTTTGAGATAGTTCTAATAATATTACTTCAGGATTCCAAAGTGAGTAGGTTTAATTGCTTTTATTGTAAATAGAGAACATCAAGGTCTGTCTGTTTACAAGCACCTAATATACAACACTTTGTATGTCTCTGGAACAAAAAAAGATGCCCATTCATCAAAAAGTGTCGGCGATTTGGTGTTAATTGAATGAGACTGAGGCGAGGCTTCTAAGGTATAAAGGTTTGTGTCACTTTCTTCTAAAGTATCAATTTCCTTTTCTTATTTTTGAACGATTTTAGTGCTCAGTTATGTATTGAAAAGGATGGAACAGACTTTCGTCCACACTAACATTTCGAGATGCCTTCCGTTTCATTTTCTGCGAATATTTTGTTCAATTTTTGTTCTTGTTTGACAAAGCGGAATTAAGTACTATTTGCTTTGATCTAGCCCAATGCTGGTTTTTGTAAAATTATACTGAAATCATGGGCGCATGAACACACATTACTGAAATGTGTGTCTCTCGTAATTTTGCAAATTTGACCACATAATGGTAGAGGGTAAAATAGCTCTACTTCAGGAGGATGCTCAAAATCATGACTGGAGGTTATATGGCCAACAATTCAAAATATTTTTTGAATAATTATTAACTCTAAGATAAACAACTTTTTTTGTTCTGCTTTATTTTTCTGTTTGCATTTAAATAGTTACCAATTTTTTTTTTATGTGGTCCCACACACATTTCAACATAGAAAACGTTGCATTAATTCATTCTGAGGAAACTATCTAGTTTAATTTTAAAGGTATAATGTTTGTAATTTTTTTAATTTGTTGGGAAAAAAACAAAAGAAAATAGTCATGGCTTAGCTGCAGCTGTTTATAGGGGTACAAAAATGTAAAAAAAAAAAAAAATACAGGAAATGAATGAGCTGAGAAACAATACTATGAATAACATTTTTTGAAAACTCTGAGGATTTCAGACAGGGATGAGATAGATTAAACAAGAATAAAATTGATCCTAAATTGTTACATTCGAAAACTGAATCACTTTTTATACAAAATTTCCATTTACATGACAAGAAATTTGACTGGTTGTGATATTATTGTTGCATGTTTCCCCCCCCCCCCAATACACTTTTCTTTTGCTTTGAAATTTATAATGATTAGTTAAAACCAATCAAAATTCTATCGCTAAAAGTAAAAAAAAAAAAAGGGGGGGGGGGAATAGTGTAATAAACCTCTTTCAGGTCTAATTTATTACAAGGGCAAATTGGGTGTGCGCCCAGGAATTCTCGAATTTTGACAGAGAATTTGCGTAAGGCAAACAAATTTAAGGTGACTCCAGCACAAGCAGACTTTTCTAAAAGAAGGGCATTTCATCAGAAATACTTCATTGCTTTAAAAAGAATCTTGATTTTAACTGGTTTGCTGTTATCGTTACTAAGAGACAACGGTGGAGACTTTCATTCTATGCCCAGCGTTGCTTCACCGTAGTACAGATACTCGGATGCGAAAATTCACACTATTCACTTAAACTTTGAATGTCACCTTCAGCACTGGGAAAAAAAACACGCAATTTTGGTACATAAATACAAAAAAGAAAACTAATTATCTCAAGCACTTCACAATTTTTAGGATGTAGGTTCACAAGCTGTACTAGACACGCGAATAAACGAAAATTTTTTGCAAAATGGCCACTCTTAGAAATATTTTGCTGTGCAGTTCCACATTTAAGATTTTTTTCTGAAAGTTTCATGAAAGTTTTCGAATTTATTGCAGTGTGTAGTGCAGCTTGTAAAGAATTATCCTGAATTTTTTCGAATCCTTAGTGCAGTTAGTTTATTTTAATTTGTGTACCAAAACCGTGAGACAGATATCGTTTCTTCGATCTAAACCCTCAGATATTGGATATTTTATGTGGAGCTAAAATGATTATTTGTATTACCCATTTCCTGCTGGTAAAAATGTGCACGAAAAGTCAAATGATTGAGTAGTTACGAGCAAGGAAGCAAATAATAATAGGAAAAGATTGGAGGGTAGTTGGAAAAGATTCCATAAAGTTGGAAAGTGTATCGTTATTCATGAGTGTGCCGTATTTTTCTTCCTTGTTCCATAAAAACCCTTCCTCGGAATCGAAATCTATCTTAAAATCACCTACTAAAACTATTTTACAATCTTAGCCAAGTACATTCCAACTATACTCCCCCTTTAAAATAAATTGTCGCGTTTTGGCACCAAACTTAGCGATCCTTTATCAAAAATTACAAACCTTGTGCGACTTTCAACATTTTATTAACCCCCCCCACACACACACGGACTTTTAGGGCACCCACAGAAATTTTGTAAAGTCGGCGCCTCTGGTTATAAGTAGAAGCTTTACTGGTGTACTATTCATAAACTCTTAGAGATTAGGAGGAAAATTGCATTTAAAAATAATTTGCGTGATGAGGGAGTTGAACAAAAAATGTATGCTTCACAAGGCCAGCATTCATCGAGTAGATAAATGAAGTACTTAGTCCAAGTTGAAAAAATACCTCCAAAGTAATCCGTTTATTCCTTAAAATCCTCCTAGTGGTTGGCAATGCTCCTACACATCCTCCAGATTTGGAAGGCATGTTGGAGTTCAGTTTTAAAAGTTTTTTCCACTAATTATCACACTACTCATCCAGCATATAGACCAAGATGGCATCTCAAATTTTAAGAAATTATATGAATGAGCAATTTTTCAAAGGTATTTTGAAATGACATCAGATACAGGATTGTCCCTATAAGAGTTCTGGAGCAAACATTTCAACATCCTCAATTGCATGAGCTCTCCTTTACAGATAAAGCTCGGCAGATACTTACATTCAGGACTACGAACTCTGGAAGAATGCATGCATATAAAAGATTTTGAAGGGTTTTAGCCTTATCTGATGACTTATACATTTAATGCATGCAATTGTTCATTTGGGGAAGTATATGGGCTTGGAGATGAGAAGTGAGTATGTGGCAGAGTAGGTGGATGACCAGAGTGAAGAAATTGTCTTAGAGCTACAAGATATTTACCTGGCACGAAACTATCAGCAGATGAAGGAATTGCTTCAAATAAGGAGGGGAAGAGAATGAAAAATCAGCATTCTTCTGAAATTAAGGACATGTCCATGTGGAATGAAGTATAGAAGTCAATGGTGAAAAAGCACCCATACAAAGTTGTTGTAGGCTGCATTTGCAACTTGTTTAATGATAATGTAGTGTACCATTTTTAGACATATCTTAAATTACAGCAGAAACATATCTTTAGACAGCTCACTTCGGCAACATGGATCCTTTGATACCTCAGCTGGTCCTTGTGCTAAAAATCTTTAAAAGGGACCCTTGAAAGTGCCTTGACTCTTGAAGCATGATAATGGCAATATTTACTTAGTCTTTTGTATTTATTATCGTTCTTACTGTTTTTAAAATTTAACACTATATAGTGATCTTCTATAAAATGTGTTTTTGGTATCGAATTTGGAGTGTCTAAAACAAATTAATTAGATTTACACTGAGTCATGCAGAAATAACTGCCTCTGATTTCATTAGTTCCAGATTTTGTCAACTCCTTTCTAACAGTATAATAAAAAACTCAGGTATCATTGTATAGCATTTCACATTTTAACCCTTTCCATACGGCAGCCAAATTTTGCAGAAGTTACTGTGGCTATCAAAACTGCCATTGTGTGAGTTATCTTGGAGAACAGCTGATTTTCAACACTAAGCTTGTTTACATTGAAGTCTAAAATCATATAGCATTCCACATTAATTATTTTCTGCATGATGACGCCATAAATGTGCATCCATTATTCTTTGCCATAAATTTCATGCAGCCATGTGTAAGCGGCACCCTCTGGAAAGGGTTAAAAATAATAATAGTGATAATCTTAAGAATAAGTTAAGTATTTCTTTCCTATTAACTACAAAAAATTACAAAGTCAGATATGAGAAAGAAATATCAGCATAAGAACTTATTTATTAACCTTTAAATGGATAGCGATGCATATCTGCATCGAATATTCAAAACATTTGTACAAGCTAAATTTCTCATGTCAATTTCACATGTAAAATATCGTTTTTAATAATAAATGATTCAAGTCATGAATAACAAAATTTTCACACATTTCTTTCAAACACATGTTTTTCAAAAAATTAATTAGTTATTCGCAAAATTGAGATAGGAAATTTAGCTTACACTCATGATTATCACATGGTTTGCAGAGAGCTTATTTAAAATTTGTGCACTTAAGGTTTAAGATTATTGGTGAAACAATCTACAGATATTTAGATTAAGCAAATTATTCAATTCAACATTTTATAGAAACAAAACTCTAACTATGTGTCAGAAATCCTTAAAAAGTCCTCTGCCCGAGGCATCTCCCCTTAGGTGTCACGTAACTTTGTCTTCAATAACCTAACAGAACTAAAGCTTATAAATCTAAATTGAATACTTTAAGAGTGGGTTTGATTAAAAAGATACACAGAACATTCTACATTAGAAAATTATTCCCCAGATAATCAAAGGGTATTATATTCGTATTCAATATACTCTTTTTCTAAAAATAGTCATTAAATTGTATCTTTTGATGTTCAATCATTTAATACTTACTTAATGATTCATTTGTAAGCAAAATTTCATCCAAATGCAATGCTATAAGAGAGTGACTAATAAGGGCAAGAAATACACCAAGAGGCTTGATAAATGCATTGTACTCTTTATACAGCATGGTATTTAAACGCTTTTGAGAATAATGAGAATAAAGCAAGTGAGACACATATGAAACCTGCAAAATAAATTGAATTCAAAATTAAAACATAATTTAAATAAAAAAACATTTCTTTTAACTTTAAAAGTATTGTTACCTGATGAAGATTTAATTTAGCGACAGATACAAACATCTAAAAGAAAAAAAACCACACAAAACATTACTAGAATGTAAAAACAATTTTAGGAATATAATGAACACTTTTTTTATGTACTTCACACACACAGACACAGACACACTGATATGTAAGACAATTAGCTATAAACCGATGAAAGTCTCCCCCCCCCCCCGTTATGTTGAAAAAAGAGCTTTTTACAAAACTTTGAATCAATAAGCTTTTTTTTATTAGAAGTCTTAATTTAAAAGAAAAAAGTTAACAATTTTAGAATAAAAAAAAATTAATTTTTTTCCACAGAGAAATTTAAGTTTGTGTTATGTTAGGGAGTTATGTCAGTTTGATTTGTATTTTAGGAATCCATGTATTTGTCATAAATTGTCATGATATATACATTTTTTCTAAGATATGATGATTTACCTGGTATGGATCCATCATGGTTGTTAATGTAATGAGAACTTTAAATACTGAATATAATAAATTTTTAGTTATTTGTCCTCATGTAAAATTTGGCTGATAGATATTTTCTCATATTTTGGCTGACATTTTCCTTTAATTTTTATAACGATATTTTATTTCTTGAAACAACCTTTTCTAACATTGCAAATATAACATTTCTAAATATTTTACTAACTTCTAAATATTTTTCAAACATTACAATGAAGTTGAATTGTTCCTGGAATGTCTTTTGGAAGATCAGGCAGCCATGCTGACCTTAGCCTCCGTACACGTGTTAAAATGCAGTTGGTGTTGCCAGATAGACAAAGAATCCACCTATTGTTACAGATGTTCACGATTCATTCATGTGAAAATAATGAATTTTAAAAGGATGTAATAATTGCTAAAAGATGGGCAATTATTGTCATTTATGAAGTTATACACAATGCCCTTTACAATTTTGATATGGACAGAGTATTTATGAAGTTAATTAATTTTGATCAACATCAGACTCCATGATTGGAATGAATCGTTCAACGACTGGTGCCTGCATAAGAGAGTATATCCCTGAGGGGAATAAAAGCTCAGTTGTGACCGGACACAGGGGCTCATTCTCTCACTCCTTTGACTGGTGGTGGCGAATAGATGGATGACCGCTTGACTGAAGACAACTCTGACTCCGACGTAGATGACTGTGGTCTTCGTGTGGTGGAACTTCTAAGCACGATGTTATGATACGCATGTAGTGGAGGGCCCTCCTAAATGATAAAATCAGCTGAATATTCGATAAGTTTTTTTATCTTCTTGCATGCACACTAATTTTCTTCTAATTAAATTTTTTATTTTATTTTATTTTAATTCAGCAAAAATATATTTATTATGTGTTATTAGTTATGGAGTGTGAAAATGTTAAACTAAAGTTAAAGAAGTCTGACTATAACCGTAATAATTTCTGGAAATATTTTGTCATTTGTTTAGGGAATAGTTAACTATTAATATTATGTATTTCATGTGTAATTAACTGAATTATTATAATGGATGGATAAAGATTTGATAAAATGTTAGTAGAATTTTGATATGTCACAGGTGAATATTATTGTAGGGATGTTATATTATGAGTTGCAATCAAATTATTATTTTCAATAAACAATATTATTAACTTATTTTATGTATTATTTCATTGGAGTTAAGTTTCATCTCTTTCACTAACAGGCCTGAATGGGTTTTTCATTAATTTTATTCCTGTAAATAATTATAAAAGCAATATGCTAAATTTTTATAAATGCTATATGATCTTGAATGTTAAAATTATTTAAATGAAGTATCTTTGATTATTAGAAAACTAGCTGAATAGTAGTTTTTGAAAGGCACTATTGATTAATTTAATTGAGCGTAAGGCAATTTGAAAGTTAAGTCAAAGTTTAAGATCTAGTTAGTAAATACACATTGGGTACAATTAATTAGTTAGAACAAATTATTAGATACAACACCCCCACAGCCAGCCCATGTCTAGAAAAAATGATATAATTAATGAAATAAACATAGATAAACAGATAAGCCTCAGTGGAGAGGAACTCATCCAATATAACTAGAGATGTAACGAATAGTGATTAGGCTGATTAGCTGAATAGCTGAATACCGAGTATTCGGCCTATAGTTTAAGCTGAATACCAAATATTCAGTGGCCGATTTTAAATTTTTTAAAATTTCATTTTAATTGTAAATAAAATATCACTTTTAATTTTTGTAATTAAGTACTAAATAAAGACTAATTAAAATTCATTTTATATTACAGTGTGCATCAGTTGTAACGGACCTGGGATATACCGTACTATCGGTTATAACGTACCTAGAAGTTATGTCTCGATTGAAGTCCTATATTTATAATGTTATTTAACTTTGGTTAACACGTACTTGCTTTATAGTAGTTTTTGAAAGGCACTATTGATTAATTTAATTGAGCGTAAGGGAATTTGAAAGTTAAGTCAAAGTTTAAGATCTAGTTAGTAAATATACATTAGGTACAATTAATTAGTTAGAACAAATTATTAGATACAACACCCCCACAGCCAGCCCATGTCTAGAAAAAATTATATAATTAATGAAATAAACATAGATAAACAGATAAGCCTCAGTGGAGAGGGACTGATGCAATATAACTAGAGATGTAATGATTAGTGATCAGGCCGATTAGCTGAATAGCCGAATACCAAACACTCGGTGGTCGATTATTAATTTTTTTAAATTTCATTTTAATTGTAAATGTCACTTTTAAATTTTGTAATTAAGTACTAAATAAAGACTAATTAAAATTCATTTTATATTACAGTGTGCACCGGTTGTAATGGACCTGTGATATAACGTACTATCGGTTATAACGTACCTAGAAGTTATGTCCCGATTGAAGTCCTATTTTTATAATGTTATTTAACTTTGACTAACACGTACTTAACAAAAGCATGTACTTCGGCTATAACGTACTTTTTATACCAAAGCCAAGAATAAAATTTTGCTTTTCTTAAACATTTTATCTCTTTTTTCTCATAAATTTCAGTATGTTCAAAAACACTCGTTGTCAGTTTTCAGATTCTCTAGCGAGATGAATTGTGTATGAATGAACAGAGCGATCTTTTATATCTTTTTCCCCAGCTAGGCAGGGCTAAGAACAAGACCAAGTTTTTTCTTTGGCATTCACCAATGTAAATGCCTTCTGAAAAGCCCTATCTATAATGATTCTGATGATAGTGAAGAAGAAACAGTGGATCCTATACCAAGCATACCCGATGCATTAAATGCTGCAAAAACAGCATCATGAATTTTTAATGCCGCAGTGATGATGCAGAGACTCTACATAAGTCTATGGATGTCCAAAATGGTATTTTTAAAGTAGCATCTGCTCATTTAAAACAAGAAAAAATTACAGATTATTTATCTCAATAAAAATTGTAAGTGATAAAGAATTTTCTATGTTTTATTTAATTTAAATTTTAAAAAATCAATCCTGTTTAAAACATATATTACAGTAAAACTATTATGAGCCCACTTTCTTTTTTTGTATAATATTGAATTAGAAGTAGAAAAGTCTGTATTTCTGCAATATTATTAAATACATTAGATTATGTTACATTCAGCTTAAAATTCAATGACTTACGGTATTTTATAATATGAGATTAACACACTGAAGTATAGCTAAGCAATATTATTTTGTAAATGCATTAAAAAATTAATTTTTTCTCTTTGTTAAGAAATTGTTCAGCTGAACATGTAGCAACATTTGGTCGAATACATGTTCAGTATTCAACTTACCGAATATTCGGCAAAACAGCTGAATAGGCCGAATACCAAATAGTGGCCAAACATTCATTGCATCCCTAAATATAACTAAATGTTTCTGGCTTAGTGTCATGGAAATTCATGTCATACTTGTAAAGCCATATGCAGTAGCATAGTTTTTAAAAAACAGAAAAAGAAGAAGTGCTGCTTTAAAGAATAAATTTTTTTTAAATTATGCTGAATGCTTTAAATACCAATGAATGCCATTATTCTTAAGCATTATTCTGAAATTTTATTATGAGAATTTGAAGCGTTATTATATTTTTTAATTGTGCTAAGGTGCATTTCCACTAGGCTTTTATTGCTGTTATTTTTCCCTATTTTGCTTAAAACCTCTATCCGGAGCTGTCTCTACTTCACTTACATCCAGTTTGGAAAATATTTATTTTGTGTCATTAAGTTCATTACTGCAGCTAACAAGAGCCAATTGGAAGCTGCCACAAAGATACATGGTGCCTTCTCAAGAGCTGCATTCAATATGGCCACTGTCCAACCACGACAGCTACCATTTTTAAAAGAAAAAGTGGGCTTAGGGATCTTTTGGTTTAATTAATTATTAATTTTTATTGCAGCATTCCGAACTGTAATAAATTCTACTACTAAAAAATAATTCTGCTCGTAAAAAAAATAGTTACATTTGTCCTAATAAATTTACTAGTGTTGTGACTAGATCGATTTGGCTGAGCGCAGCACCTGGCGGCCCTTTTATCGTCTTTTAACACCCAGTGGCCCTATTTCTTTTCTTTCTGTATCATCGTGTTTTTACATTTTTATTATTATTAGTCAACAATTACCACTTTTTTTTCCTACATACCATTTGTGGCCTATCACGAAAATATGTTAATTAAAACGGCTCCTTTACAGAAATACGATTGAGTACAATAACCCCATCATAAAAATAGGTTTGATTGAAAATGGCCCTTTCACAAAAACCATCTATGAAATCGGATGTTTCCCACAAATAAAATTTATTAAAATGCCTTTTTCAAATATTCTATTCTTTCAGATCGAAATACTGTTACCGTAAAAACCGGGAAAACGGCCGCACCGGCGTAAGGGCCGCACCAGTAAAAATGTAAACAAGTGTAAAAATATACTCACAGAAGGGCCGCACCGACGTATGAGCCGCATTCGTAAAAATGTAAAAATATACCTGCAGTAAGTCCGATCATCGTAATTTATTGAAAATTAATACATACATGCAGCATCCATAATCTGGGAACCTATAATCTGGCACTAGTCTCGTTTTTTTTTTTTTTTCCCCCTCCCCAAAGGGATCCGGAATCTCAAAATCCGGAACTTTGAACGCTGATTTTAATTGATGTATGGCTATCTTCATTTTTTTCTTCTTCAATAGATAGTTTTTCACCGAATATTTTTCTTTTTGTTTCGTATTTAAGCCCTAACATGTCTTTGCCGATCACCATTACTGCCGCAAATATTTGAATCAATGCATTTTCTAATACCGAGATAAAAACAAAAGTAAATATGGCTTGGTTCGCTTATTACATTTAAATTAATTGCAGTCAAAGGTCCAGTGTAGCTGAATGAAGAATTCAAAGATAATGCGAGTGCTTTCATAGAACATGAATATGTTTATGTATGAGTTTTTAAAACGAGACAGCATGTTTACGCATCATCGTAAACACGTGTCTTCGGCTCCTTCCAGACACATTGCCTTGTTTCTAGACATCCTGTCACTGTGCGAAATCATCAACTATCGCGGGAAGGAATTCGCCAGCAAGAGAGAAAGGAGGGGGGAATTGGTATGTTTCGACGTAATTAAGAAGCTGTGAAGAGAGTAAAATTGGGAATAATTCAGCTTGCAAAATAAAACTCTAGGGTACAAACTACGGAGAGATTTAATAAATTCGATTTTATATCTGAGAGTCAACTGATGAATGTGCATATGTTAATTAACCAATTAAATACCGAAAAAAAAATGAAACAAGTCGAATTAACCGATGTATTTAATGTAAATACAAAAACTAATTAGATTCTAATAATAATTTAATACACTTATTTTAAATTAGTATTTAAATAAATTTCAATTACTATTTGTGTTATATTTTATGAAAATGTTCCAAAATCAAAGATCTTCTCTGCTTTATGGTTTTTAGTTTGAATTAAACACTAAATTACTTTTGTTCCAGTGTAGGTTAGTATTATTATTATTATTATTTTTTTTTTTTATTTTTTTTTTTTTGACGGTTTATACAGCGATCGTATGCATATTTTAAGACTACTTTTCATTGATAAATAATATACTGGTCAATAGCACGTGATCGACGATGATTTTAATGGAAATTTTCAACACATCTGTAATTCGGAAAAATCGGTAATCCGGCACCGCGTCATTGCAGCCGATGTGGGATTATCGGTGCTGCACTGTAATTAAATAAGCAGTACATTAATATATAATTGATAAGCAGTAAATTAATGTATAATTAAATAAGCAGTACAGTTGGAGGGAAAAAATATCAGATGGGCCGCACCCTGAAAAAGTTTAACTTTTTTTTCGTATGAGCCGCGGCCCTTCTCCCGATTTTTACGGTACTGCCTTTTTCATTGTTTTCGATTGCATGAGCCAAGTAACCTGAAAAGTGGCTCCTCTAGCATGTTTCGTTTTTGCTGACTCAAGTGAGAAGTCCGATCAGCAGAACTAGGTAGGCATTTCACTTAGGAGTTGGGAGAAGAAAATACAGTTGGGAAATTAAAAATTTTCTAAAGTTATCTAAAAATTTCTGATTCCATTTGTCAATCCTCAAATATCGGTAGCTACATTTGATAAATATGCAGTTGCTAATTATTGAACAATCATTAATCCACAGTTCATCGCCAGCTGCATATAGTTATTGTTCTTCTCAATGTTTTTAACAGTTTTACACAATAGCAAGTTTTTTTTTTATTTTCCCCCTGAACCATTTGCTCTTTTTAATCGGCTTCCTTAGTACATATTATTCTTAATGTATAAGTTATTTACTAACCATATATAATTATGGATGAAAGTATATCTTAGCAAAACGCCGTTTTGCAATTCGGAAATTCTGCGGGATTTGTTTGTTATTGCAAGGCTAGACAAAGGATATCTCCTAAGGGGGGTGCCTCAGTTGGATGACTTTTTAAGGAGTTATAATGTGTATTGACATTACATCTGGATGAAACCGACCAAAACTCCAGACCGACAATCACACGGCCGGGCCCGAATGCAGGAACTTCAACATTTCTGCCGTCTACATGTTCAGTGGCTGTACCCACTCAAATCAATGCGAAAATCGAGCGATTTGCAATGTTTTGTGAATACAGCAATTGAAAAACATTATGCTTTGTCAAAATTAGAGCATAATAATGATCTTTTACTTAGCAGGGTTACTGGCACCCAGTGTGGTACTTCAGTCTGCCACCCCATTCTTTTTAAATTTCAGCATTTTGCCCCCATTTCGGTCCTTTAGTTTTCCACTATATTATTTCTAAGTGTCCTGCTTGCCCTCCATTTTGTTTTTGTCTTGCCGCTAGGGCAGACCCCCTCCCCTCCTCTCTTATTACGCCACAGTTTTAATTACATAAAAGTGGAGCAACTACAAAATTTAGTAAATCTGACTATTGACAAGATTTGGTATTCTAAATATTCATATTATATATCTTCATCTTCTGATTTTTAAAAAATTGTCAAAATTTTAATGAATGAAGAAAAAAAAATTAAAAGCAAAAGAAAGCTAGTTCTGGAAACGGATGTCTTCAGAAAACAAATTGTGCCATAAGTTAACAGCTAGGTTATTCATAAAACAATCTATCATCAATTTAAGCTTATTTTCAGTTTTTAAAATCTAAAAAAAAATTTAGAAATAATTCTGGAAGGTTTTTAATATATAATTTTTTTACTTTTTGCAACAAAATGTTAATTATTTTAATCAACTGATGAAAGGCATTTGATAGTTAAAATAAAATATTTAATACTTTGCTTTAATCGTTTTAAAATAATTTAAAAAAAGTTTAAGAAAGAAAATTTAGTGTTTTTAAAGAGACCTTTTTAAATAGTTACAAAAAATTAAAAATAACGCTTTATTAAAAATAAATTATTTAAAACTAGCCACCAAGGCAGACAGCTTCGCGGCACAATACCTTACTGTTCTATAAAATCAGTGCAGTTTGGTCTAAATTATTGGAGTCATCTCAACGAAAATCATGTTTGTTTTAACAGTATTTGTCATTAAATTTATTTAGGTTGGCTTGCAAAACTTTTTGGGCACCATGATAAAAGCTGATGGTGGCCATGGGGGCAAAGTCAAGTACGGTACTAACATAGCAGGATGTATGAAACGATATAATTGGTGACATTTCCATTCAAAAAATTATTAAAATAATACTGTATTGGGTGAAAACGTGTAGTACAAATTCCTACAGAAATGCTTCTTAACTGCAGCAGCTGATGGGTTAATGTGCCAAAGTTAGCAACCTGGTGTTTTTAATACGTAACCTTGGTTACAAAAATATAAAAGAAACAGGAAATGGCTAAAATATGCTTCAGCCCAGCAAGGCGATTTTTTTTTAAATGTGCAATAAACGCGATGTGAAAAGATCCGAAAGATTTTGCTTTTTTGCATATGCATTGTTATTTTTTAATCTAGCTAATGTGTGATATACGTAAGCAGTAACAAATATGCTTGCTTCACTTGACGTCATTGAATTGTTCATTTGGATTTTTGCACTTGTGTTATTGTTATTACACTATTGTTTACATCTAGTTGTTGCTGTTCATAGCATAGAAATACCCTCAATTTTGGTACCACATACATTAACATATTATATAAGTAGATATTTTGAACCCTATTTCATACCTTTGGACAATCCGTGACTTTAAAAAAATATTTGTTTTATACCTGCTAAAAAACTTACTTGTAGTTACTTTTTTATTTATTTTAAAGAATAGTGCTTTTTAGAAAGTTTATATTCACTTTTTCATGAATGAGCAAACATTAAATTAGAAGTGGAAGAGGAAGAACAAATACATTTCAGTAATTTGATTTGATATGGTGTTGTACATTCCAACCATTGGATGTAATAAAAAATTTGCATGACTATGTCATTTATTCCAGCAATCCTTGTTCTGAATTCAATTTTCCCAATTTCTATAGTTATCAATTGATGGATGAGTTAAATTGTTTGATACAATTCTAAATAATGTCCAATAGTAATAAGGGTGTATATTCAGTAACTTTGAAAATCTTTACTTGGTACTAATTCAATAATTATTGCAAACAAAAGAATTTTTAAAAAATTCTGATTTTATTATTCAATTTTATACATCCTCCATTGCAGAAATTTTATTATTTTTATTACATGCTAAACACATCTACCTTTCTGTTTAAAAGTTATAGGTGAAATATCATATATGAATGTGACCCAGTAATTGTGGTCTAGTAGTGATTGTGTGACAAAATTACCGAACAAAAATTAACAGTCCCTCTCCCTTCCCCTACTGCCTAATAAATCATGTCTGGCTAAAAATTTCTGAAACCTTCTTCAATAAATGCACTATGCATTCTTATAAATAATAAACATCTACATCAAATAATTTCGAGAAAAAAAATTTAAGCAGAAAATTCAAAATTACTTATATTAAAACTTCTTTTATTTTTTAATAAAAAATTTCTAGTTTTGTACAGGTTTATTCACATATTTATGTCATGTTTAGAGCAAAATATTATCAACAAATCATTTTTCCTGTTTTGCTTATGCTTACTTTGACAAGATATTTTCTCCAAAAGATAGAAAAAAATACTTAAGACAAACTAGAAAAAATCTAACTATGCATTGTAAGTCAGAATACATATTACAACTCTACATGTTAAAGTTTCAGGGATCAGATAATTTCAAACCAGTTTCTATACATGTTATCTACCTGTACACTCTCGTGGAACCCCCAAAGTGCCCTTTTTGAGAACAGGGTGCCCTTTTTTTTTTAATTTTCCCCTTGGCAGCCCTTACTTTCTAGAGTCAACACTATTTACAATAAAAATAAATAAATAAACCAACATTCAATCTACTTTCAGTTCATATCAATTATTCCTTTACATACAAACTTAAGTGATTCCTTTTGGATTTTTTCATCCCTCACCCTTTAATTAATTACTTTTTATTAATATTTATATTTTCCTTACTTCTGACACTCTTATTTAGATTTCAAGACGGGATCTTGCATAATTCACTTAAGCTGTACTACCGTAATTTCCTGCCGATAATCTATAACAGATTACCGATATTTTTCATAAACAGTGCATTTAATGCACACCGATATCGAAATAAAATACAATTCATGCAACATATATGGTAAATTATAAAACTGATTTTTTTTTAAAGTTAAGAATGCATATAAATAGCGGAAAATTCATCTTATGTTTCTTGAAAAGTAGCTATCTAAATATTGCCACCAAAATGAATGGCGATAAAGTATGAAGATGGTTATGAAGCAAAATGATATTTCTACTTTTAAGTACAGTAAAAGCTTGATTATCTGGCATTATTTGCTGTTAAAATGCCAAAAATGTTCAGTGTCTTTTTTTCTTTTCTTTTCTAGTCTTCTCAAAAGTTTGATTAACTCCTGTGAACCACAACTGTCCAAACTTAGAACAGAGATGCAAATTTCAAATTGTCACATTGTATCAATATTTCCATGAATCGTGGTGAAACTTACGAAAGTGCGGTATGGAAACAAAAACAAAAATGAAGAAAATGCTCTCAAAATAAGTTACAAAAACAAAACATTTCACAGCTGCACTGGCGACCACGAGGAGGAAAATGACCACCATCTTGCATTTCAATGTTTCAACCGTGTTATCGCTGAACAGAAGCTCCAGACGGGAGGGAGGCAGAAAAAAAAACAACACAAGTTTTTATTTTTAAATTATTCTCTTAGTATAAAGAATTACCTGTTAAGGTCCGCTCTCACTTATGCGACCGTACCATACTGAACCAAAGTAATCTTTATTGATGGGGGGAAAATGCATGCATTTCTACTGTTATAATGTTCCATTGTCTGAAAAGAGTTCGCAGCCGCCCAAAGCTTTCCAATCTCGGAATACTACTTCTGAACTTCGATGGTGCCTGCAGATTTTTTTTTTTAAGTTGCAGGTCTTTTAATTGCCTTTCGAAAATAGAACGAAAAAAATTGTGTGTCATTCTTATCCATTCCTGGTGAAATTGCTTCGTTACCTAATTGGATTTTTTTTTAAATCGAAGTTAGCGATGGACGATGAGTAAATTTTATTAATCGAGGATTGTAAAGAGTTATACAATCCTTCAGACAAGAATTATAGCAACAAATTGAAGCTAGATAATATTTGGTGTTTATAGATTAAGGCCAATTGACTGCACTAGGGTACAAGCCGGTCATTGGCAGAATAGGTTGCTTTGTACCTCTAAATATCGGAGTTGTCCTGGAAAATTTTTCAGTGACGGCACGTCAAAATACTCTGCAAGACTCGTGAAGGGCAAAAACTGTGATCGATGTTTCACAGTTTCACCTATAAAATACAGACGGCCTGTATTTTATAGGTGTTCTACTCGTCAGCAATGTGTGGGAAAAGCTGAGAAAAGCTACAGCATTGTGACAAACTTTCGATTACGATTAACGTATCTCAAAGTATGCATTTTGCATCGGACCAATCAAAATCAACGTCATCTGTTAATTAAAAGGGTCCCCAAAAAATAAAATGCCACAGATAATCTGCGGTGGCAGATAATCCGCACCTTCATTTTCATAAGTTTTTTAACAGATAATCCATGGATTATCAGCAGGAAATTAAAGTAATTCAATTGTAACACAAAGTCGCAGTGCGAGAAATGCCTGCATGGTACTGTATTCATTTGCCATGCTGGGAATATGAGTTTGATACCCCACCCAGGCTGCTTCACTTTGCTTCTTAATTCCTGCTAAGATTTTTATTTTATTTTAAAAAGTGAGAGACTGTATTATTTTAAATATTTTTTGCTAACATATTTTGCTATAACTAATAATTAAAAAAAAATTTATTTTTTATTTATTTTTCAATTAAATAATTTATTTTTACAGCACAATTATTTTTTGTATAGTTTAGTATTTCAAGTTGTATTTTGATGAACTCCAAACCATGTATTTATTGTTCCTTAATTAAGCTTAGGTCCTTATTTTCCTATCCTTATTATTATTATTAGCTCAATATACAAAAATCAATTTATAATTAATATTTTAATGAAAATATTGTAAATAATTATTTTCTCTTAAGAAAGCTTGCATAATTAATTGTTATTATTATTTTCTATTTTTAATATTCAAAAGAAAAAAATAGGAATTTTACTTACTATTATTAGTTTTAATTACTAATATTTTTTTACTGTTCACGCATAAATAAAATTTATTATAATTATTGAATTTTAAGAATACTAATTTTTAAAAATTTTAGGTTTTATCATTTTTATTTTGTATTCCTTTAAACACCACATTTAAAATTTTGTTAAGTGCTTTTTCATACTGAAACTTGGTATTTTAATTTAAATTTATGCATGCACTATCTTCTGTGTTTGACATTTAAAAAGCCTGGCATGATTTTTAAAACGAGATACTGGCCCCACCATAGCCAAGTTGTGAAGACACTGAACATGTTAGATGACTAAAGTGTGAAGGTTCAGGGTTTTCACCTGCCAGACGGCTGTTGATCTGACATTCTGGAGTTTGGGAGGTTTTCTCCAGACGTAAATGAATATGCTTTTGAATCTCTTAGAAAGTCACCCACCCAAAACAACACCCTACCCAGCCCCATCTTTTTTATAGGTTTCCCATATCACAATACAATAAAACAACATTTTTAGAAATAATTATAAGTTTTTAGTATATGTTAGTGATAACTGAAATTAATAATATAATGTATTGCTTTTTAAATTTATTAAACACACAAAACTCAGATTTCACTATTCTATTTTCAATTAATTACTATGTGAAATACAGCATGGAATATGTGAATTTATTGAAAATGTGTCTACCTTTTAAATCTACCAAAAAACTATAATTCACTTGTATTTTAAAACTTCTAATGTATGAGTATCATTGACACCCAGGTTTTTTAATCATCCTAAATTAAGCATAACATGCGCTACCTAGAAAAGTACTTCAATAAATACAGTAGAATTTTTCAAATCCGAAATCGTCAGGACTTTACCGATTCTGAATAACAGAAATTTTGAAATAATGGAAATCCTGTAGTATGAATTATAAAAATCCTAATAATCAGGAAAAGTTTTTAAAAAAGACTTTTTTGAATAGAAAAATATATTAAAATAAAACCCATTTATTGAGAAATTATACAATAGAAATATATTATTTTTTAAAAACATTTTTAATAAAATCCCAAAAACATTTTCATTTGAATATGAATTTATTATAATATAGGTTCCCATTTTGTCCGGATCCAAGGGGGGAACCAGGGGTCCATCTACCTCCCCCCCTGAAATTTAGAATTTTGTTAAAAAAAAATAATGATGAATTCTTTTGGTTGAAAATTCTGCCTTTTTCACCATTTGGACCCCCTCCGAAAGTTTTGGATTAAAGGACCTTAGTATTCCATAGTATGGAAGTACAAATTTGAGAAATTCTGCTGTATTTTAGAAATAATAAATATGGTGATATATTTGAAAGAAAAACGGGAAACTGTAAATTGCTTTAGACAAAGGACATGCATGCACGAAATCACTAATAACCATAGGAGAAAACGTATGGCTTAACAGAATTTACAAAAGCAAGTGGAAACATAATTCTTTTTTAGAGTAACAACGTTTGAGGACTTAGTGGCAAAATATATGCAAGTGGAAGCGGGCCTTTAAAAATGTGCTTTAAATCAGCACTGCCACTTTTCTGTTCTTAAAATCTATACACATGACTTCGTAAATATGACATATGAATATTCTGATATCCAGCAAGAAACCCAAAGTTATACTGCACCAATTGCCCCAGAATAAGGCTTGGTTATTTATCTATGATTTATTTCATTAATTACTTGAATTTTCCAGACAATGGGCTCTACCACAAATGCAGCAGAATTGGATTTCGATTGAAGTGAATTCTGATCAGAAACTGGTTTCCACAGATTCTAATATCAGTACTACAAGTATATCGAAATTGCCCACTAGAATGTGAATTCCGACAATTTTGCATTCTGATGGGCGGGACTTCAGTTGACCAGTTGGAGAATGCAAATGTCATTAGCCACAAATTTTTAGTGCCAGGGCAGACATGTTAGTATGAACCTGTCACAAAGCACAGAGAACCTAAAATTAAATGTATGAAATCATTCATAAAGCAAAGGAAGTCACAATAAGCAAAAAGGGTTTCACATTTCCCCAGTGCCGGATTAACAATATAGCAGGAGTAGCAAATGCTACGGGCCCCGCACCTTTACCTTGAAAGTTTTCGTTCTGTCCCCCCATGATCTAGCTTTTTTAACACTTTCCCACAAGGTGGAAAAGCGTTTAAGATCGGTTTGTCTGTGTCCGTCCTTGATGTAACTCGAGTAAATACGCATTGATTTCTACGAAATTTACATGTTATTCTTATCTACAGTACCATGTACCCTATTGTAAATGATCTATGTAGCATTTATAGTTTTCCTACAGGAGCATTCAAGATATTCCCAATACATTGCGCTCTATGGGAAGTTATTCTTTAAAGCGTATCATCCTGCTATATAGTTGCGCTGAACCCTGACTTCAAGATAAAACTTTTTTCGCCATTACTGCAAAAAGATTACAAAGTCAAGGACAAAAAGCCTAATAACTGCTATATACACCGTTTGTAGAAGTTATTAGGCTTTTTGTCCTTTTGTTAGAAGTCTTTTCCCCTCCCCTCTCTTTTGTTATCATTGGTTCTTTACGATGCTCTTCTTTGCAAATGTTTTACGCCACCAATTTATGCCATACGTGTCTCGTCCCAACGCCATTTAAGGCTTTTTCCATGTTCCGATCAATTTGCGCACGAAAAAAAGTAGGTGTTGCTATTCGAAAATTTCGAAATTTTGTCACTGTAACCGTAACTGTGAGAGCTTTATTGTTTTAAATCATCACAATCTGGACCCCATACATTCAAATAACTATATCTTAACTTTCATTTCAATTAGTTGAACGGTTCGGCCACTAGGCACTCATATAGGGGAGGTTTCTTTTAGACCACCATGTATATATTTAATGTGGCTGTTGCATGCCTGCATTATTTAGTCAACTCATTAAGTAGGCGAAACTGAATGAGTATTCTAAAGTCAGCAATAAGGACACACACAAGAGTATACTCAACAATACTGTGGAACAAAAACACAGTACTCAGAAAAAAATTTCAGGAGCATCCAAAAGGTGGGAAAGGCAGAATTGTAAATAAAAGAAAGTCAGAAAGAAAGGCTGTATCATTATCTTTTTGTTGACTAAAAGCAAAACTCGGACAAACGGAGGAGGGGGGGTATCCAGATCCTTGCACCACCTATGGCCTTTAGAAAATGTATTCCTTACCAATAATGTTACATGTTTGTCTTTATTTGAAGAATGAATCCAGAAATAAACAAAATATTGAAAGAAAACTAAGTGCTAAAACAAAAGAACAGACTCAGGGTGTGATCAAGGGCGGATTAAAGGGAGGGGGTCGGAGGAGGCGACCGCCCCTCCCGAGAAAAATGAAATTAATGTAAACAATCCCAACTTACTTCCATAAAATGGATATGTATGTGAATCTTCCATCCAAGCCACCACCCACAAAATTGTATTAATCCGTCAGTGGGCCGGATTATTCATTAGGCTGTAGCCTATCTGTCCCGATCATTTTATGGACTTTTCAGTAACCGAATGAATTTTTTAATGAAGTTGTAATCAAACTTTTCAAAATAACTCAATAGAACGGAAATATTTGTGGCTATTTCTGAAGATGATCTGTGAAAAGCGAGTTGACCTTTTGCATTTCCCGGATGCTGAGATCCATAGGATAAGGATTGTAGGAAAAACGCGCCCCATAATAAGTCCCCCAGGGAACAATAATTTTTATTTAAATATTGGACATAAACTTATTTTGTTTTGCAGTAAATATGAGGATGCTATTTTAAATCGGATGTTGGGCAGCCCCTAAGTTCTTTTGTTTTGGAGTAAAGGCAAGTGGCTTTGGTGAAATTCGAAGGTGTACAGAGTAGGGTGTAAGCCATCTTAGAAGGCTTTTGGTAGTTGGCTTCCTTTGTTTTTATTTAATTATTTATTTTACATTTTACAATATTCAAACAAAGGCGAATTATTTTTTTTGAAAAATAATAATGTATAGAATGTAAGTCATTTTTTTTTATAATTGGGGAATCTACAACTACGGTAAATTATTTTATTAATCACGGAAGTTAACCACGTTAAATATAAAAGAATTAATTTTGGCCGGTCGAAACCACAGGTCAAGGGCACGAATGTTAGTATGCTCGTTCAAATAAAATAATTAGAACTGAGAGGATCTTCGCACAAAGACAAGACGGTCGGAGTATCCGAGAAGCCATAACCCCAGGCAAACTAAAAACAAAGAGAATTTTCGGATACTCTTGATCCACATAGAAACTCAAAAATTACTTGATCACATTTAAGATTATTATATCTTGCAAAATCATTTGAACGTAATACGATAATGAATGTTTTATCCGATTTTTTCATTATTTATTATATAGATTATTCTATTTAGAAAAGATACAATCCTCTTATTAATATTTTTTTAAACAAAATATTTTATATATTTTAACGAGGATAAGCACATATGCTTGTAGAACACGAACCAAATGACCTTTAGAAGTGTTCCAAGCAGTATGTGGAAGTAAAAGTTCTGTACACGCATGTGCAGTTTAAATGCCTTCCCTTCATGCAGTGTATTTTGAGTAGTGGAGGTACTATTGTGCTAGATCTTGTTGGGCATTTTTCGGACGTTGAATCGCCAGAAACCATAAACTACCCGAAACTACCAAGAACCAACCACGGAGCAGAAATTCCCGGAGTGAACGACTGTTACGTATAAAAGAAGGATGTTGGACTCGAGAGGGGAGCAACGAACAAGAAGCGAGGTATCGCTGGTGGATGAGAGTCGTGCTGTATGTAGCAAGTAGCTACCTATTTAATTTAATGTTAATTTATAAAATAAATTACTTTTAATTTTACTTAAGTCTGTTTTTTTTCTGCCCAAACATTCCATTAGATCTATCAATCCTCAGTTCGGTTTCTTATGAATTAACCCATTAAATAAATTAACAAAAGTTAAAAATATAAAACCTATTATTAATAAAGACCTTCCAGATAATGGAATAATTTTAGAAGCATGCATTTTTACAGGAGAAAAAATTGTGTTTAAAGGCACAGTTTAAAATACATATTGTTTTCGAAGGTTCTAAAAATTTTACAGAAACAATTATTATTTTATGAGTGTAAACTTCTCTAGTTATATGTTTGCATATGGGAAAGGTGGGAAGTGTTAGAAATTCCAAATTTACTATATCCATGAACATTAACATTCATTAAAAAAACCTGAGTTCATGGGCGCTGGCAGAATTTTTTCCAGGGGGGGGGGGGGCAAAGACTACTTAAATGTATGGTTACCATGTTGGAAAGAGCAAAAAAGCAAGGGAAAACACTGCATACAAAAATCCAGGAGGGGTATTGTCCCACCCCTTGCCCTATGCTGCCGGTGCCCATGCCTGAGTTGTAGGTATAAATAACTTTAAACATTGTCAGTCTCACCACCTATTTAGCTCTCTCCCACCCTCCCAAAAAAATCTTTATTTTGACGGGCATTTTTTCCGCGCACCAATTTACTTGGAGAAATTGCTTTGTCTAGTGTTACCTCAAATTTGCTCATTTTGAATCAAGAAAATTCGTAAAAGTTGTGTTTTATTTTATTATCGCGCAAAACTTAGAGATTAGCTCACCCAAGGTAGAGGAAGGGCTGGGATAAACCTCTTCCGAATACAACATGTGGGACCTTTTAGTTTTGTTTACAGCTAATTAGCATTAGTAATCCCATTAACTAATTAATTAGCACTAAACATAAATTATAATATAATTAGCACTATTTATTGTCTCATTTAATTTATCTCTACTATTTTAATGTGAGTGTGAACTCCTCCCCCTCAGAAAAAAATATAAATAAATAAATAAAAAAATATGAGAGCGTCACTGAACAGGGGGCCCCTTGGTAATACTTGTTACGGGACCTGCACTGTCTTAATCCGGCACTGCATTTCCCATATCCACTATTTGCTTCTCAGTTTTTACTAGTGCTCTCCATAGAGAAGGAATATAGGTGGAGGGAGCAATTGTAACCCTAAAGTGAAGCGTGCACACGAGTCACGTGACTTGTTGTCAAGCGGGGTGGAATTTCTCCATTTCCTTTGCTGTTCTCTATAGCTTTGTGTGAGGTCGATGGTTCTAATCCAAAAAAAGGGTGCATTATTTCTCTGCATATGGATGCAATGAAAAATTCTTGAAAGAAGGACAACTGGCAATTCACAGGAAAGCTATGTTTTGCAATTTTAGCCGTTTAAAATGTATGAATGTTTTGTAAAACACTAGATTGACAATTTGGCGATTATATTAACTCGCCAAGTATTGCAGATCTGAAAGTCACGTAAATTAACTTTTAATTTCAAATTAAATTTAAAAATCAGATCAAAATAAAATTTACTCTTTATTTTCTCAGTTAATATAACAGGTTATTGTTTTAGAATGTCTATTGGTGCTGTAGTGCCTCACTCATGTTTCTTTCTTAAACATTCTAGTTTTTCAAAATGTCCTTATTGTTAAGGTAATTTTTTCAGACAATTAGTAACAAATTGAACTTTTTAAGCTGATCCACTGAAGCTTTATATTCTTCTGTTTTTGGACAAAGAATATCACAAATCATTTGGGGAGGGTGAAATACCATTTCATTATATTAACAGAAACATGAATTTCAATTAACGAATTCACTATATATGTGTATAAATGTAAAGGATATTGCTAAAAAATCAGCTGTTTAAAACGTTCATATTAACACTAGTAACAATATGGTTTAAAATACTAGATCGCACCCCGCCTCCCGAAATGAAAACCTATATGCGCTACTGAATGCAAACTTTGAATTTTAAATTGCTTAATATTCTTCTTAATATTCTGAAAAAAAGGTTGTCGATGTATTCATTATTTTAATCTGCATAAATAAGTTTCTAGTCTTTTTTGCATGACTAGCATTGAAAAAAAAGAGTTTTATTGAAAATTCGGACCTTTTTTTAAAAATAAAAATTGCTATTTTGATAACTTATAACAATTGTGAAAAAAGTAGTGTCTTGTAATACGAAATGCAAAGTGATGCTGTTTCCTACAATTTTTTTTTTCATCAAGAATTACTTTTTTTAAAGCTTTCCTAAAGATCTAGAGGGAAGACTTCTTTGGGAAACACAGAAAGAGAAGGATTTAAAGCTTTAGATTATTCGAAGCTGCGTTCAAAGCATTTTACAGAAGATTGCTTTGAGAAAGCAAAATTTGGAGGAATGTGGTTAAAGAAGGATGCAATACCAACCATCTTCAATTTTCCTCATCATCTCCAACGAAAAAATATTCTTATCAAGCTTGATAATGTACATTACTAGATTAACTCATTTGATAATGTACATTACTAGATTTTATTACAATGTTTCATAACAAAATCAAAATAATACAAAAAATACAACAAAATAAAATGTTTCAAAAGCCAAAACTTCAAAGTAATTCTGCAAAACAAAATTTAAGACTAAATAATTTCAAAATAACCAGAGAGGGAGAAAATAAATAGTGCTGCAAAAACCATTTCCCCCCATTCTCTTTCTAGAAAAATAAAATGCTTGAGTTTGCAAACCAAAGGGCGATAAGCAGCCAAATTCGCTTCTTCTTCTTCTCCTACAACTCTCTTATCTTAGCTTCAACTTTCCCGGGAAAATACAATAGGTGGCTCGCTCCACCTATATCCCTTCTCTATGGTGCTCTCACCTAATTAGAAACTTACTCTCTGGTAAGAGAGCAAAGCATTGTCGTGTGACAGAGCGTTTTGCTCCTGTCAAAATGGTTTAAACCAAACTCAGAAATTTTTAATTTTTATGAATTTTAGAAACTCAAGCATCACTTTCACATTATTACATTAATTTAGATGCTTTGTAATTTTTTAGACTTCTGATTAATAAAAAATTAAGGACCCTCGTATAAGTCGATCCCCCAACTTTAAAGCCTCCTTTTTGTCCAAAATTTTTCGACTTATACATGGGTAAATATGGTAGAACATTTCAGGTATAAAATTTTATTTTTAGAATATCTATAATTAGACTGCTCAAAGGTATGGAATTTAAAAAAGAAAAAAAATCTTAACATTCCAGTTATATCAAAAGATTTATACTTATAATACTGTACTTATAATATGCTTAAATCCAACTTTTAAAAGTTGCTCCAGACAACTTTATGCAGAATAAATGCGGATGTTTTATTTTTTAACTTCACTTTTATTTCCAAAACAGAATAAATGTATAATTTAATTTTACATAGGAGAAACTTTTAATTGTAATTATCTAAGAAAGTCCCTTATAAAAAATGTCATAAACACTATAATTTGTTTTTATTAAGGCAATACTTTTTAACTCATTAAAATATGTTATTGTACTTGACATTACATTAGAATTTTACAGGTTTTATATATATATGTCTCAGTTTTTCTAAACTCTTAAAGTAGTATCCAAAGATGAGATAGAAGTATAAGATGCATCACTATCATCATCTTTAATGTCATTAAATGTCTTGTAGTTCAGTTGATATAAAATTTTCATCTGCATTTCAAAAATTCTATTTTTTAAACACTGTAGTTTCTAGGACAAGGTAGAAAAGCCCATCTGTATGACAGGATTTGTGAATTGTGCTGACTACATTTCATACATAACTGAGAGAGACAATCCAAAGCAGCACTTTTTAGTGAGACAGAGAGATGTATAGCATTATTATCCTAAGCCTCATGAAGAAAGCTTAGCAAAATTAGCATATAATTAGGATGCATGTAATTGAGAAGTACACAAAGGGAGGTCACTTTATACACATATATATAGAGAAAGAATACAGCGCTCAAATAGCAAAACCCACACCATGTGATGATCCACTTCATAATAATAAATATCCATTAGATAGATAAACAGCAAAAAAAGAGATTGAATCAATTAACCTAACAAAACTTGACCACTTTCAGGCAGCACGCAAATATTACAAAACTACAACAAAACACATTTGTAAAGGAAAGAAGCTCTTTTATAAACTTACTGCTCAACTAAGTTAAAATTAGTATAATGCATTATAAATATACATATGAATAAATGTGAGACCTGTTGGTCAGCTGGTAACTGCTGATTCTGAGCAAACTTTCTTAAGGAAAACTCAATATCTTGAACACTGCTCCCCTCATCAAATAAAGGACACCCAAAACAACCGAAGGCCTCATAGTACACATCAACAGATATGTTTTTGTCTTCAACTCCTAAGTGATAAGAAAAGCACATGATCAAAACCAATAAAAGTTTTAAAATTTTATGTAATTAAATTAATATTATTCTCATAATTTTATTCTATAGCATATTATGATTTTATGCATAAACTTTATTCTGAACAGTTTAAAATTTGAAAATAATACTTAAGATGATAAAAAATGACTAGTTAACATCAATCAAATATTGAGCATATATAAGTACAAAAACAAAGATAGGATTATTAAATGTCATATAATGGCTTGATTTCTTTAAAGAAATAATGCTTTTTTTTCCCCTCTAATAAAGACAAAAATAAAATCAACATAATGCTTGCAAACCAGAACATTAGTTGATAGACACAGAGAAGTTAAAACACAGAAAAAAAAAAGGAAGAGAGCAGCGTTTTTCATACTTTTTTCTATAACTGTAAAACATAAAATGACAGTTTTCAAGAACAAATACAATTATCAATGAGCATTTTAATAAATTTGATAATGCACACATATTTTGCAGGAAAAAACACAGCTTATTATTATACAATACTTGGACATCATGTGACATCCAAGTATTAAGGTTTTGTTTTTCCTCCCATGATTATCTAAGCTGAAGCTGTGTAGTAGAACTGCTTTTGTAACAGTGCTTATAAGAATAGAGAAGCGCATTAAGTTGCATGTACATTGATTGCTTTTAATGTAAATGCATGTAGTGTTAATTAAATGTTTGTTTCATCACTAAGTCTCATTACAGCATTTTTCTAATAACCACATATGGTTATGGGCCCAGAGTCTGCAATTGGGGTAGAAGTGGGAATTTCATTTTATTTTCAAGTTCGATTAATTAACTCAACCAAGCCTTCTTATACAGCTCCGGAATTTGGCTTTGAATTGATTAAAATGTCACAACTAACTACGATTGAAAAAAAAAACAATTATGATTTGTGGAAACTGCAGAGGCAGTGCTTATAAAAAATTATCACTAGGATTACGTGAACGGTATCAAGCTGAAACCTGCGGATGTAGGAAGTGAAGATGAAAAAAAATGGCTCCAAGTAGATCAAAAAGCCCGGGCCGATTTAATATAAGCTATTAGTCCACCTGAACTTAGTCATGTGAAACTTCAAACGCCATTTGAAATAAACTGAAAGAAGATTATGAATCTAAAGGTCCTGCTAAAAAGGTGACACTGTTGAAACAACTTCTATTCAGAAAAATGAGAGAAAATGAAAGCATGTCAGAACATTTTAATACATTTTTTGAAATAGTGATCAATCAAATGATAGGTTAAAATTCAAAAACATTTTTTGAACTAAAACAAAATAATAACAGGGTAAATTAATTAAAAATAAAACTTGTAAAACAAGTATCATGCCTTTTAACAGAAATATGACAGAGGTTACAAAGAGGTCTGGAAACATGTACTGCAGTATAACTCCAAAATGCTTCTTAAGAATCTAGGAGAAAAAATATTAATCAATCAAGGTGTTACTGCAAATTCATTTCAACATTACAAAACTTTGTATAAATTTTTAATTTGGTTCATTAAAACAAGGGGGTAGCCAGGGAGATATGAAATAAATTTGATAAATAAACAGATTTTCTGCACGATATAAAGCTCATGCTAACTAATCCAAAAATTTTGAAAGGGAGGGGGATATATTTCGATATCTAGGTTGGCTATGTCTCTGGATAAAGCACAGGACTACATAGATATGTTAATTCTAGGTAATGATTTGATTCTTCTTCTTAAAGTGATACATTAACAAGAACAAGGTTCATACAGTTAAAATTTTTTTATTTGGGAATACCTTATTCCCCCGTACATGATATATATTTCGGTTACACACATAACCATCTTCAGTCGTTTCTGGATCTCTCACTAATGGCGGCTTCTTTTTATATCTCTTCGTTCTTCTTCTTGAAAGTTCGATGAATGACGTCATCCCATGATTGGTCGATTGTATGAAGCGCATCGTTGATGCTGCCATCTGTCGTCATTATTTCTAAGCTCTCACGAATGTAGGCATATATACTATTTTTAAAGTTGGCTATTTTTTTAATATTTTTAAAATCAATGGTAATTACCATTGATTTTAAAAATATTTTAAAAAAATAGCCAACTTTAAAAATAGTATATATGCCTACATTCGTGAGAGCTTAGAAATAATGACAACAGATGGCAGCATCAACGATGCGCTTCATACAATCGACCAATCATGGGATGACGTCATTCATCGAACTTTCAAGAAGAAGAACGAAGAGATATAAAAAGAAGCCGCCATTAGTGAGAGATCCAGAAACGACTGAAGATGGTTATGTGTGTAACCGAAATATATATCATGTACGGGGGAATAAGGTATTCCCAAATAAAAAAATTTTAACTAATTAATCCGCCGTATTAAATAATGTTTTATATGTTTTTATTATGTCTAGCCGATACCGGGCTTTTTAAGTATTTTATGTCTTGTGTTTCGACAAGCTTATCCTCTACACTTTTGGTCTTCATCTACGTGCCTTCAAGTTTTTGTGCCACCATTCAAGCTTTTATTCATCTCATGACGCCTATTACGGTTGAGCTTCCGAATGTGGAGCATATATACAGTAAGTTAAGATGTTTTTCCAAGAAAAAAGTTAGAGAATTTCAGCATATCAATTTTTTAAAAGACTGTGTACATTTTAAAATTACCCCTAAATTCATGAAAATTAAAAATAGTTTCCTTCTTAATGAATTCTTTTATGATATAAAGAATTTTGAGCTATGCTTACTTAAAAAATACATTAGGAACAAATTTAAATATATAGCTAAATTAACGAAAGAAGAAAAATTTTACAACCACAAACTTCAAACCATGTGCTCTCCGGATGATTACCGTTTAAAAGTCAATAAAATAAACAATTTTTGCAAGAAAGAAAAAGAGATTTACCACAATAACCACTATAAAAAACAACTTTTGGATGAGAAATAATAAATGCTATAAATAAGGTCAAACTAACAAAGAAGATCAATTCATTAATCTATCCTCCTTAACTCTTACTCAACAGCAAAAAGCCACTCTAAACCTAGGTCCCAAATTCATTCTTGATGACAAAATAGATATCAATGATACCGTTGCGAGCATTGAGGCCGCCATTATCTCATTACCCCCCTCAGATAAACAAGCCATCCGTATACATGCCCAACAAGAAATGAATAAAAAACTTAAAACTACTGTTAAAGATCATGAAGACCGTAAATGCCTCAGCGACCTAAAGAAAAATAACAAGATCGTTTGCTTAAGCTCTGACAAGACAGGAAAGATTGTTATTCTAGATAAAAAAGATTACCATGAAAAAATGGAACAAACCATCAATAGTCTAAACGTTTTACATCTTCCCAAAGACCCCACCACGAAAATCAATAATAAACTAAAAACTTTAATAAAAAATGGTACCTGGCCGGATCAGAAAGGTCCGAACTATAACAATACCGCTAATTTCGCCCCACGGATTTTCGCTAAATTTAAAGATCATAAAAATCCCCCCTCCCTTCGCCCAATCGTGAGCAAATGTGAAGGCCCCACCTACACTCTTGAAAAATATATGAAGGATATACTGCAAGAAATTATACCCCCCTCTAACAGCACTCTAACTTCCACCGACGATTTCATTAAAAACATCCGCGATTATAAACTTGATGAAGACGATATTATGGTAAGTTTCGATGTTGTAAATCTATACCCGTCAATAGATATTAAGGAAATGAACCAAATTATTAACAAACAAATTCAAAGTAGTTTTAAAGATATAGACATAATTAACACCCTAACTAGTGCAATAAATCTAATTTTAAATAATTCATATTTTCAATATAATAATCACTTCTACCAACAAATAAAAGGAGTCCCCATGGGCTCCCCCATATCCGGAATAATTGCCGACTGGAAAATGAGAATCCTTGAAGAACAGATTAAACAGACACACAATAATACCATCAAACTTTGGCTTCGCTATGTCGACGATATCTTCGCTATCCTTACCACCCACAATAATGAAGAAAATAATTTGATCAATCAACTTAATGCCATAGACCCGAACATTAAATTTACCTACGAAAAAGAAATCAATAATAGCCTCAATTACTTAGATGTGAACATAACCAGAAACAATAATCTCATTGAGACCACCATTTTTCGAAAACCTACTTGTAATACTAATATAGTAAATTTTAAATCTAAAACCCCTTTCAATTATAAAATTGCTGCTATTCGTTCCTATATCGACCGTGCTTTCAAAGTGTGTTCTAACAACGACCTCCTTCAAAAAGAAATTGCTTTCATAAAGAAACAATGTCAAGACGCCCACTACCCTCGAGAAATTTTCGACAAAGTTTTCAAAGCTAGGCAACGTAAATTAAATGTTATAGACAACCGTCAAAAAGATAAACCACGTTTTACTACCGCTATCCCCTTTAGCCGAGGGATAGCCAATAAACTTTCTAATATCGCCAGTAAAAAGAACTTCTGTATTCCAATTAAACCTAATAAAACAATTTTTCAGCGCATTAGATCGGAAAAAGACCCAATCAACCCCATCGAAACTGCAGGGATCTATAAAATTAATTTTATGTCAAACGATACTAATAAAGAAAATTGCTACATCGGCGTTACAAAATGGAAAATTAAAGAGCGAAAAAACGAACATTTTAAAGACATTAACCTCCAGAAACAAAGTACCGCTCTGGCCCGTCTTGCTTTGAAAGAGCCCATTACCATTGATTTTAAAAATAAAAATATTAAAAAAATAGCCAACTTTAAAAATAGTATATATGCCTACATTCGTGAGAGCTTAGAAATAATGACAACAGATGGCAGCATCAACGATGCGCTTCATACAATCGACCAATCATGGGATGACGTCATTCATCGAACTTTCAAGAAGAAGAACGAAGAGATATAAAAAGAAGCCGCCATTAGTGAGAGATCCAGAAACGACTGAAGATGGTTATGTGTGTAACCGAAATATATATCATGTACGGGGGAATAAGGTATTCCCAAATAAAAAAATTTTAACTAATTAATCCGCCGTATTAAATAATGTTTTATATGTTTTTATTAAGGTTCATACAGTTTTACATGAAGAAATACTTAATTATTAATCATAAAACTTAACTTATTTTTTAAAGACTCAAAATTAAATTTTATTAAAAACGGATTTTTTATAACAGCATTATACCGGGTGTTTCAAAATAGATGTCAAAGCGATTACCTTTTAAACCGTTTGTGATAGAGACATGCTTTCAATTAGAAAAGTTCGTCAAATAAAAAGTAGATTTCAGATATTTCAAGTTTTATACTAAGGGCTGTATACATATTAAAATATGAAATTTAAATTTTTATATGGTCCCACCTTTCCTATGACTTATATTTAGAAAATGTTGTTCTTAGCCTAAGAAAATTAATTTTAAAAATCACATACCTCTAGTGAAATATTTAGCGAGAAAATTAATGTTGAAAATGATGGCTTACACCACTTTACCTACTGGGTTGGTGTCTACTTTTAGATGAAAAAAATCTTTACTTTAGAGGTCTAATTATGAGTTGATAAAAGATGAATAATGATCCCACTGTTGGGAAAGGCAATTAAACACATTCAAATGTGTGAAATTAACAGGTTTACCTAAAATGATTGGTACTGCTTTATGAAATTAGCAATAATTTAGTTTTTTGGGAGGATCATCCACTAATTATGTCACACTTCTAGAGAATAAATTTTAGCATGTAAAAGAGAATAACAAGATAATGATAGGTTGCTAAGGTGTGGTAACTTTCACTAGAAACTGTCAAACATGTGTGATAGGAAAATTCTCACTAAATTAGGATTTGAGAAGTCAACAGTATCTATCAATATTAACATAAATTAACGTCATTTGAAAAGTAATTACATTTTACTCACTTTTGAGATACCCTTCAGTGCTTTGCAACAAATGATAAAATTTTCAAATTGCAATATCTCTGAAACTATTCCAGTTGGAGATATTACATTTTTTAATTTACCTTCTTAGACACAGGGCAACATTTTTCTAAATATAAATGAAAGAAAGGAGGGACTGTATAAAAAATAAATTTCATATTTTAATATGTATACAGCCGCTAGTAAAAAAATTGCCATATCTGAAATCTACTATTTATTTGATAAACTTTTCTAATTGAAAGCATGTTTCTATCACATACAGTTTAAAAGATAATCACTTTCACATCTATTTTGAAATACCCGGTATATTATGAACTAACAACCTGATAAAGTTGCACTTCACAGCAATTTTGATTATAATTCTAATTTTTTTTTCAGGTTTGATAAGAGCATATATTAAGTAAATTTTAAATGTGACAAAAATTTTTTTATTAATTTACACATAGTCATTTTTAAAAAAAGTTTCTAGGGAAAGTCACATAAAATATTGTCCAATAGATAAGCTTACATCAAAAACTGGATGAAGTTCTTCTGAGGGATTATGACCACATGTGACAAGTCCATTACAAATGTTCTCAAAAATTTCTTTTCTGTGATCACAACTGGGAGCTTGTTCATTCAGCCACTGAGAGAAATTAATCTAAAAAAAAATTAAGAAAAGTTGCATGTATCAAAACAACACCATCCTAGAAAAAAATGCTCCTGTTTCATTTATGCAAAAAAATTGAATATTCCTATTATATAAACATTGATGTGGCATGACCAAACATTTGAAGTACATATAAAATTCAGGAGGTGATAATAATTACCCTACCTGTCACTTTTGAAATTAACTTAATAGGGCATATTTCCCTCTCTGGATAATCTACTAATGCCCAATATTCTAAAATATTAATTAGCATGAACAGGTCTGAAGAATTCATGACCTACCTCTTTATGCATGCACACAATTTGATTAATGTGTTTTCTTTTGTTCTTCTGATGTCAAATTTTTAGATGAAGCATCATCATTCTAAAACTAGGTTTCTCAAACTGTGCTCCGCAGAGCATTAGGTGCTTAGTGCGAAGGTAGCAAGAGCTCCATAAAACATACCACTGCCTTAGTCTATAATACATTACACTTGGATTAATGCAAGATGCTTCATGAAACTGTAATAGGTGCGCCATGGGTCATTTCAAGTTATTAATAAATAAAATTATTATTAAGATCCTTTATATGAAATTATTGACATACATTTTCTATGCATTTATCATAAATTAACTATTGAACAAACCATATTTTAGAAGCATTGAATAAAGTCGCTTGCATAGGAAATAAGCTGTAAAAGAGACCTCACCATGGCACAGTGGTTATGCCATGGAAAATGGTAGATGGCCGAAGTGTGAAGGTCCCGGGTTCGAGTCCCATCGCACAGCTGTCGATCTAACGGTCTGGAGTTTTGGTAGGTTTTCTCCAGATGTAACGTGAATACGCGTTAAAACCCCTTAGAAAGTCCTCCTACCAAGGCACACCCCCCTTGGCAGATCGCCCTAGTGTAGCGTTGCCGTAATCACACACAACAACAAGCTGTAAAAGAATAGGCACACCAACAGAGACCAACATTATTCTAAAAATGAATGTATTAAAATCTGCAATGTTTTCTAGTTCCTACAAAAGAATTTTTACAGTTTATACCAGAGAGAAAAGTAAAAAGTTTATCTAAAGGGATTTCTGTTTTTAAAGTGATTGAATGGTAAGGCCTAAAAATTATAGTTAAAACATTTAAATAAGGTATTACCATTTTAAAGCAGTTAAAAATATATTCCAATCACACCGTGGCCATCTTCAGCTGAAACTGTCTGTAACTTTTCTTTCTTTTCTTGAAATGAGAAGGGCATTCCATACATCATTAAAGGATAAGTGTGTCATGTCATTGATGCCACCATGTGTTGTTAAAATCGCTAACAATTCACGGAAAAGTGTGTTATGTCCTGCTTTTGTTATAATCAGCAATTTTTATGATGTTTTTAAATCTACTTCTATTTTCGATTTTTGAGCCAAATGAGAGAGGGCACTTCTAAGTATATTAAATTTAAAATCATTAACATGTCCATTTTTTTTCTTTCTTTAGTTTTGCATTTCATCATACTATGTAGCTGCCAGTTCCTTCAAAGATTAATTTTGTAAATGCTAGAGGTTTCTTGAAAGTTGATTAAATTCTCAAGAGGATTAACATCTTTCATTGGGATTTTTTGGCCTTTATTTAAGTTTATCAAGTATTTTAGAAATTATCAGTAGTAATTTGCTAATGATTCAAGGGTGGAATTATATGCTGTAAAATATTTTCTATATATTTTTCTAAGTTATAAAGAGCTCTACTAATAACCTAAAAAAATACATGAAAAATATTTTACAGAAAATCATTCCATCCTCCAATCATTTGTTAATTTTTACACATGATTTTCCAAAAAACTTAAAAAGATTTTAAATGAACAGATAATGATACGGTAGTAAGCTTTGATGTTATAAATCTCTACCCCTCAATAGACATTAATGAAATGAATAAACAAATTAATAAACAAATTCAACATTTTTTTAAACAACCAAATTGTAAATACAGCTTCAGCTCCATAAACCTCATATTGATGAAATCATACTTTCAGTGTCATGGTATATTTTTGCAACAAACACAGGGAATGCCAATGGGATTCAGCATTTCGGGAGTCATTGCAGAAAGAAAAATGAGATTAATCAAAAAAAAAAAGAAAAGAAAAGAAACTAAATACAATTCTACAGTTAAACTTTTGGTATTATATGCATATGACTAGATGAATGTGCAGTATGTTTAAATAATTATTAATTCAATTCAATACTTCCGATATTTAAACTGCATTATTATGTATGTGCTATTTTTTCTTTTTGAGAAGTGTTTTTAGGCTTCAAAAGAACAAATTTTTACACTGGAAAAATTTTAACTGATAAATCATTTAAATAAAGTTTTAGAAATAAAAAGAAACTGTTGCAAAAATCTGGAATACACTTACTTTACTGAAAAGTGCAAGGACAGTACTAGCTGAGTGCTTTCCAAGTGATGAAGTCAATGTTTTATACATTAAAATAAAGTTTTTGATGCTGGCTTTTCCAGGATTGAAAAGTGGCAAAGCAAGAGAGCCTGACTTATCATGATTAAGAATAGCCTCTGCAAGTCTGGATAATTCTACTTCATTGCCATCAAGAAATTCCTAAAGAGGAAAGTGCATTAAATACAAATGAAAGAAATTCTAAGATTTATAAACAATTAAAGTTATTCCGATAAAATTCTTCATTTTAAATATGTGTCCCTCACAGATTAAAAGCATATTTAATATTAAGATGTACAATATGAAAAATTTAACGAATTTTTTCATGCCTAAAATTTTCTACTGTACAGAAGTGCTGCAATTGATATATTGCTATATTTTTGAGTGATGGATTATATAATGAGGTCCAGGTAGAAAAGCAAACTCAACATTTAGCTTTTTCCCACAAACACATCCGCAGCCTTAGCACTTGCCTAAAAGCCTTTTTTTCTTTAGCTTGGGGGTGAATGGGGATGGAGTCTACCATTCATTCATCTCCTTTTGTCATTTTACTAACTGTGAGTATCTGCATGCACTTTTAGACACAAGACACACAAATATATATACATAGATATAAAGGGTGTCCCAAAAAGGTGGTAACAGGCTTTAATTCATTATCTATTAGAGATAAGTGGGCAGTGTAACTTGAAAATATGTTCAAAATAAGGTCAAAAATAAGACTTCATTAAGAAAAAAATTCGTCCCATTTATTTACAAAAAGTTACACATTTTAAATTTGAATACGAACCCCCCCCCCCATTCCGTGCAAAAACATTCCCAATAGGTAAAATGTGCCCCATTCACTCATGAAGTGATACACCAATTTTGAGCCTTTCATCATACAACATCACTGTCGTAAGGAGTTCTTTATCTAAGTCGTGAAACTGTGTTGTAGGTGGCTTGATTTAACACACTAATATAACTACTTCCCTTTTAAAACACTAATATAATTTATTTACATGGACAAACTTATTTACATAATATTTACAACAGCATTCGTACTTGAAAACTTTGTACGTAGGTTATTAATTTTGCACATCATTATCATATGTAGCATGTTTAACGTATAGCATAACATCGGCACCCATGTGGTCTGATCTGCACCTTCTCTTGTCTTCTTCTGAGCAGATTAAAAAAATGCGTCATAGAGGGGTAAAACTAGGCATTCATAGCACCTTGCCTGACAATCACAGAGATATCTTTAAAGAAAGATGACTCGGGGACAGGGGTGTAGCCAGAAATTTTTCATGGGGGGGGGGGGGGGGGAGGTTTACGACTACTGCAACTCACATATATTCATACATGTGTGTGATAAGGGAGTGACAAATATAAATTTTGTATGGCAAAAAGTTCCTCTGGGGGGGGTTATGACCCCCCCCTAACCCCCGCCCCTTGGCTACGTCCCTGCTCAGGGACTATACATGATTTTGAATGTAAAAGTTTATTGCTAGAGTGGGAAAAAGATTTTCTTTCGAAATTTCTGAGCAGCCCCTGAAATGTGTTCATTCGGTATCATTTTTTCCCTTCGAGAGCCAGAGAAAAGTGGTTTAAGTCCGTGTTATATTCATATCTTTGACACTTTTTAAGGTATAATTCTCAAATTTTGCAGGTCACCTCATGAGTGGGCACATTTTACTAACTGGGAATTTTTGTGTACGGGGGGGGGGGGGGGGAGGTTGTATACAAATTTAAAATGTGTAACTTTTTGAAAATTAAAGAGAGTAATTTTTTCTTAAAAAAGTCTCATTTCCGACCTTATTTTGAGCATTTTTTCAATTTACACTGCCCACTTATCTCTAATACGTAAAGAATTAAAGCCTGTTACCACCTTCTTGGGACACCCTGTGTGTATTGAAATTTTTTTAATGCTTTTCACATATAAAATTTCACTAAACCTGGAGCCTAGAAGCAGTCAACCAAAATTTAAAAAAATTAAATTCTTATGATATGAGTATATAAAGTAAATAATTTTTTACTAGGTATGCAGAGGAGTGGCCCTAGGGTACGTGGTGGCCCCTGCAAACTTAAAAAAGGCATTCCCTTTTATGCTCCAGATCAAATTTTTCTCAGTTTGTGAGTTTGAAATGGCTTTCATTTTTAAAAAAGGATTTTATTTATAAATATATATCTGTTTACAACACGTCAGCATTTCTAGTTGTTCCAAGTACATTTTCACTATGTACACTTCTCATTGAAAACTTGCAAAGATATTTATCTGGAGACAGTTTTTGTTAGTTCACTATGATTTTTTTTAAGTTTCAAAATGGTGTTTTTTTTTCCCATTTACACTCTTATAAATGGGAAACTTAAAAGAGGCATGCAACATTTGGATAAAATTTTAAATATGCAAAGTTTTTAAGAGATGTGAGAAATTAAAACTATTGTATTTTGATCACAGAGAACACAGTTCAATTTGTGAAGAACATTTTATTTTATTTTTTTCTTTAATTTCATTTTTTTGGTTTTTAAAACTGTTCAAGAGTTATGTGATGAGTGAAGTGGATTGAGCTTTTTTAATTAATAGCATTGAAAATTAACTGTATGTTATTGTTCACTTACATTAATAAGATTGAAAATTAACCTTTTACATGCTAATGTTCCTATTTTGGAACATCATGTTTAACATTTTTTTTTTTAACTAAACTGTTGTACCTATCAGTTTGAAAAAAAAAATACTACTTATTACTGAAAGTCTGATTGGTTTTTGATGTAGTATTTATTTTTTAAATAAAAAAATTTCAACCCAGAAAAATTTCTAAAAATCGACTTTTTTTCTAGTTTTCACAGTACATAAGAAAAAAAATTCTATATAATTCCCCAAATTCCTCTATTGTATTACCAAAGGATAAATTCAAAGAGATAATAAAAGAAATTCAAATAATAGAAAGATATCTTTTCTCAATCTTAGCAAGATATCTTTTCTCATAAAGATGCAATGTTCTAAAAAAGGAACATTGGCATGTAACGATATACAAAATCAGTGGTATCACATGTATGTATTCCTTGTGTTGTTTTATAGATTGTAATACATTCAGTGCTTATATCTGCTGCTTCAAAAGAGGTTATTTATTTATTTTCATTCCTTTTTAGGTAGAGGGAACATGTGGGAGGGAGTGACATCAAGTTACATGCTTGATTTTCTTTCTATGCTCTGCAATTTTTAGAGACCATTTCAGTAAAAATTTGTATAAATATATGTAGCAACAATGTAGATGGTACAATTTAAGAAATTTCTAACTATAGACAATGTTGATTTTTAAAATTTTTTTTATCCGACGATTGAAATAAGTCAATCACAGATATTTGTCAATTGCACCTAGATGAAAACTGGTGCATTACTCATGAAGAAATAAATTACTGTAGCTCCGAGCTGATTACACCTGGTGACATCTGTGGACAATAGAATTTCAGAAGAGAAATTAATTTAAATTTGTTTTAGACAAAGCCTAATGTTAACATTATACCTGCACCACGTGCCCATCAGTTAAAGTATGCAAAAAATTCATATGCACATTATGCAGTTACATGGTAAGGGCATTTTGTATTATGAAAAAAAAAATACTCTAAACATTTGTTTTGAATACAACAAAGGCTCCATGTACACTTCCCCACCATATCACAGGGCGTGTTCGAGAATTCATCGGTTGTGCACCGGTAACACCGGTGCACGACCACAGCGTTCGAAAAGGCGGAGCGTTGGGTGGAGCTCTGGAAGTAACCGCGTTCGAAAACGTTTCGGTCATGTAGCGGATGTCTGCTCAGCGTGACCAGAGCGCAACCAAAATGACCCTGCTAGCGAGGTGGGTTATTCCGGTTATTGTTGTAGTATTGCCAATGTTTATTTTTGTTATAATGAAAAAATAAATGATAGTAGTTCTGAGCTGATTACACCTGAAGACATCTGTGGGCAATAGAATTTTAGAAGAGGAATTTGTTTAAATTTGTTTTTTAAGTGAAGCCTAAAATCAACATTATACCTGCACCCCGTGCTCATGAGTAAAAGTCTGCAAAAAATTCATATGTACATTATGCAGTTACATAGTAAGGGCATTTTGTAGTATGAAAAGAAAATACTATAAACATATGTTTTGAATACAACAAAAGGCTCCAGGTACACTTCCCACCATATCATAGACATCAAGAAATACTGCTATAAAATGATAAAAAGAAATTAGTGTTTCAGTACATTTTAAAAATTTTTTTATTAATGGTTGAAATCCTAAACACCCCCTAAAGAATAAAATCTTTTATTCTTTCTTGATAAGGTATTTTACACTTTTACAATTGCATTTATTTATATTATCTGCATTATTAGTGAAGAGTATGCAAGCATAAAATTGTTTTTATTGTCCAGACGCAAATTTTAGCAGCAGTTTAGGTACAGTAGAATCAATATTTCTGATAACTGAAAAAGTTCCACAGACATAAATTTTGGGGGTCACAGGCTATTCACGTGGAAACCCATAAGATATACAAGCAGCCCTGTCTAATCAAACAATTTTTATAGATATTTCACATCAGAGATTTACAAGATTTTAATATTTTTTACAGTAATAAGTTCTAACTTTTAAATTGTTGTTTGTAACTTAAAACTGAATTTATAGTTCATTTGCATTAAATTCTTACTTTTACTTTCTCAGAGCAGGGTGAAAATTGACAGGGGATCGTCCCCAGCTGAAGAATGCAATATCCCTGCGTAGAGAAATATTAATTGATCCCTGCTATGTTTACTATTTATTCCCTGCTGAAGAAATGTTAAACTGGTGATTGAAGATTTGGGATTGAAGTCAAGAAGTCAAAATGAAGGTACAGAGTGTTCTAAAAGTTCCTGTACATATGGATTTATCATTCACAAAATAACAAACCTTAAAAAGATTATTTTTATGCTAATGGTAAAAAAGCACTTTTAACATCATTTACGAAAAAATACGGAACTTATATTTATAATAAATGCTCAAAATGTCCACCCCTTTCTTGAAAGCAAAGCTAAACTCACTTTCACATGTTTTTAGAAACTAGTTTTAACATGATGGCAATGACTTCTGGTATACTTTGAATAATGGCAATTTTTAGATCATCTATTGTTTGAGGATTAACTGTATAAACCCAGTTCTTTAAATATCCTCACATAAAAAAGTCTGGAATGCTCAGATCAGGAGATGGAGGAAGCCAAAGATTTTTTGAGATGAGTCGATCCCCGAAAAAATCTACAAGCAAGCCCATGGTTTCATTACTTATATGGCATATTGCACAATCTTGTAGGAACCAGCAATCTTGTTGATTCACTTCTAACAATGCAACAAATTGCTGGATAAGTTCTGTGTATACAGAACGATCAACAGATGATTCAAAAAACAGAAGTCCAACAATCCTTTTGTATGATACAGCGCACCATACAGGGGCGTAGCCAGGGGGGGGGATATCGGGATATATCCCCCCCCCCCCGGAAATTTTTGGATTAGTGATGAAATTCTGTTTTTTTTATACAGATATAAGTTCATATCCCCCCCCCGAAAAATTTTCCTGGCTACGCGCCTGGCACCATATGCCAATTTTTTGAGAATATAAAGATTTTTGCATTAATGAGTGAGGATTGGTCATCACCTAAATGCGAGAGTTTTGTGTGGTCAGTTAACTGCTTAAATGAAACCTTGCCTCATTAGAGAAAAATGCTTTGTCCTAATTAGTGATATTGTTACAAATAAATCTACGGATCCACCAGCAATAATGAAACTGCTTCTCAAAGTCAGGTGGCTTTATCTCCTGTACCATTTTTACATAATAAGCATGAAAGCGCAAAGCTCTTAAAGCCTTATGAGTTTATCTGCAAGATGTGCCCATTTCTTGTGCCAAATGCCTTACGGATTTTTGAGAAGTTTGCAATGTTCTTCAATGAATGTCTTGCAGAAAGGTTGGTGTAGGTCTTCCACTCCTGTGCTTGTCTTCCACCGAATCTGTATTACGAAACCGTCGAATGAGCTGATATAGTGAATCTTTACTCGGTATTGTATCACTTGGATATTTATTTCGCCAAACATCTTTGCATGTTTTATGATTTGCATTCAAAATAAGCCTCAAGCAGCGCAATTCTCTGAATGTGTGATAAATTCATTTCACTAGGAAGAACAAAATAACATAGCAATTTATTCTCTCAAAACTTGAGAGCGAAAAGAAACTAAAGAATTGTCTGCAATGATAGGCAGACAATAAAATTTAATATTACAAAAAAATCCATGGACAATGAGCTCTATAAAGTTGGAGTACAGGAACTTTTAGGACACACTGTAATATGTTATCGTTTGTCATACTCTAAGGTGATTGCCTTTAAATTTCCTCTCTTTTCTAAGCTCAAAACCCTCAAGGGTGGCTTCCAATACAAGTATATTGAATGTAGCTTGTGTATCTGTGATTCCATAGAACAAAATATTTATGGCTTGTGTTTGAAAATAAGTCAGTTCCCAGGCGTGTCAGCGACTGCATTTGTCATGTAATATCATGTAAGGGAAGCATTCACACTTTCCCTCCTTTTTCTTTTCTTTTTTTCAAGTGTCCCCCTGGAGAATGTTTTTGTTCACAACTGGCTCCTTATATTTGTGGGTTTAAAGGATTCATAAGATTTTACTCAGGGTCCCTTTCAATTTTCTGGGTCTTTTATCAATACCATTAGAAAACAATGGAAATACTAGTAAGTTTGACACAGAGATGCACCTAAAAAAAGAGTTATCGAGTATGTCTAACAAGGAGAGGGCATGACCTTGGAATCACCGATTTGAATGAAATTTGGTACAAATACAGCTCATAAGACATACAATCATTGATGCAAATTTTAGGATGCAACTTACACGCGTTCTCAAGAAATCACTCTCCAAACATTCAAAAATCAGCATATGCAGCTTAAATATATTTTTTATGCGATATAAAGCAAGCCTCAATGGCATAGAGTGTAAGCACGCTGATTTGCAATACTCGAGTTTGTGGTTTTGATCCCAGCTGTCTCTGAAATTATTTTGAATGTTTCTTTTTTTTTATTTTAATGTCCAATTAAATTAATTTTAACATCACAGCTTGCATAATTGAATCAATTTCAAATAAATTATTAATAAAATGGTTTTTTTTTTGTATGGTATTTCCAAATAGCATAGCCATTTCATAAGCAAAAAATAATAAAAATAAACAATTTGAGGTAGCCCATATGTGGTCTAAGATATCAATAAAGAGGGCTACAGACATCTGCTGATTTGAAAAAATGCAAGTCCATTTTGAGAAAAAAATGGGTAAAATATGTACTGTAGTGTATTAACATGACCCCTGCTGTCTACCAATTCTCTTCTTCCCCGTAGTATAATATTGCCTTTCAAGCTTAGAACTTGGTTCAATCTTTTAGTTAGTGATATTAAAAAGGATTTAATTCACTCAGCAACATTTCATTATTTCATAAGCATCATTTAAAAGAATGAAATTTGATTTTTCTAATTGAAAAATTATATTAAAAACATGCATATAAAATATACAAAGGAACTTACTCTACCAAGTGACTCAATAATTAAGCTGAAAAACTGATGAGCAGGTGGATAATCTGCAACACGACTTATGGTTTTATCTATTTCATCCATCTCATGATAAAATAGTGTAATGCCCATATTTTTAAGAGAATCAGAATCTTTCTCATTTGCTCCTTTAATTTTGTTAGCTAATGACCTAATTGGAAGATAAATGAACAAATGACACATTTTTTACATGCATTTCAGGAAATGTTTTTAAAATTACATCAGGATTATCAATTTAAAAGATGGGTTTTATATGTAGAAAAGGTATGTTTTGACCCCTAAAGCACAACGATACAGGGTTGTAGCAATCCACTGATTAAATCATCAATAGTAATTGGAGGGTTGGAGGCTTGATTCTTGACTTCTGAATAAAGACCTCAGTGCACAAGCATGCTAAATCTGTAGTTACAAAGTCCTGTTGGTAGTTGTTAGTATTTACCCGTATACTTTTAAAATCAGAAATTTCTCACCTTTTGATAAGAATCCAAATTAAACAGGAAGCCTACAGTAGGATAAAAAAGGCTGTAGATCACATTGCTGCACAGTAAATATTCTCATGTTGTAAGTACATAAAAGCACAAAAACTGCATCTATTATTACTTCATTTTTAAATACCAGGGTGTCAATTCATACATCCTAATACACAGTTTATTATGACCATCTATCTAGCAGCCAGGGGCCTTGCTAGGGCGATGGATAAGTCCTCTGCCCCCCCCCCCCCCCGCCGTAACACACGCAAATTCTGTTAAACTTGGCAAAATTAGATACCTAGTTGGCAAATCTGGTAAAAAAAAATAACGTACTATAATTTACTTTCTATTTCTGGTACATTTGGCAAAAGTATGAAGTTGGTTATATAGATCAGTGGTCCCTAATCTGATACCGGTCAGTGGATCAAATGGTACTGGGTAAATTGAAAATAACACCAACATTGCATTATTTCCATTTTATTTACTGTGGTGCATTTCTCTCAGGTTTTGACTTAGCCACATTTATGCTAATTTATAACTTTGTAACAGAAGGACTCTTGTAACTATTTTAAATTTGTTGTTTTTTAAACATTTCAAGATTATAAGTTAAAATTGTAGTCATTAAAATCCCTATTACCATTCCAACAACCTTATTTGTGTGAATGAGTTCTCTGCATTTGATAGAAACTCAAACAAAATAATGGAATAATCTGGACATAAGCAACACCATTCAGGTGTCATTGACTCCTATTTCCCTCAGTTGGAGCAGATTAGCAAAACAAGCTCAGGTTTCTCATTGAGCATTCTAGTGAGTTAAAATGTTAAATTACTTAATATTCATTTCTTATATAATTGTATATTATTTTGAAGGCATGTTCAAATACAATTAAATTAAAATTACTAGATCAAAACAATCTAAAATGAAAATAATCAATGTTCCCCTACCCCCTCAATGGGCTGTACTAAAATTATCAACTGTTCACTGGCCCACAGAGATAAAAAGGTTGGGGAACACTGCTATAGATGATAAAAAATAAATAAGTTGGTAAAAACTGATATTTGATTTGGCAGTCTGTTGGCATCTCCCCTCCCTTAAAAAATATCTTAGTAATGGCCCTGCTAACAGCCTCTTTCAGCCAAAACAGCACAGTACAGCGTCAATGTGTGCTTGGTAGGTAGAAACAGGTATCTGTAACCATGAGAACAACAAAGCATCACTAAACTCATGAAGATTTTGAAGTTGAGGGATTTTCTATCTGCTGTCAAATGAAATGTACTCAATTTTTACCAGGATTAAAATTCGGGAAATTTTGTAGCCAGGGTGTATCTCCGTCACAATACTTGAAACATGCATGGATAATTTTGGACACATGGCATTATCCTATTGAAATGCACTATCATTTGCAGATACCCAGTTGCCATGTAAGGATGTGCCTAAATTGCAATAATGGATAAGTATGCACAGCTATTGAGGGTACTTTTCGTAGGACATATTGGAAGTAAAACATGCCAAGAACATCACACTGCCTCCATCCTTTCTTGGTGGCTCTGTGTGTTTGTTCTCCTATGTCTCTTGTCGAATACACCAGCCTCCATTCATCCAAGATTAGACTCATCCAAAATAGCAAACCTTTTTCACTCTTTTAGAGTCTAAAGTTTGTACAATAATGTAAATGCATGATATTTCTTGCAATGCACACTTGGCAACATAGGTGCTAAAATCATGACATCTACAGCGAAGACCAATATGTAATAAAGTACATTGTACAGTTGTCCTTGTTAGCAGTCTGGTACATTGCTGATTTATTCAGGCCATCAATGTATCAACGACATTAGTGTGTCAATCACTTTTAACCAGGCATAACAAGCAACACTCATTCCAGTCATTAATGGCAAGTGGTTCCCCCACAGGTTTTGGATGCCTAGAATACCAATTTTCAATCCTTTTACCGAGTTTTAAGAATATAAAGAATAATAATACAAAAACATAACTTTTCTTATGGTTGATTGCAAGATAGTAATGAAATTTGCACAAAATGATAAAGGGTCATAATGAGTTATGAACATTTTTCACCAATATGACAGTTATTTCACAGAACAGTTACTTGTTTCATTAAATTGATATTAGAAATTTAATCATTACTCTCCAAGCATCTACAAAAACATGAAAATGTGAGAATGCTAGTCTGAAAGGGTCAAGTCAGTGGCATACCCAGGCAGAAGGGGTGTGCAAAGGGACATATGCACTACCGAGATTTATTTTCAAAATTGAAGTATTTCAAGGGGGGGGGGTGATTTTTTTCATCTTGAAAGGAGAAATGATTCCAGCTAAATGAATTCTTGAAAAAAGAATAAAAAGTCTTGAATGACTTTTAAAATGTGCCTTTGTGTTCATGGGGCCAACGGTCAGTGTTTGTAGACATAAAAGAGAGAAGGGTGAGAATCCCTATAGAATATCAATGGAATATTATATCTATGAAAGATGTCCTCCTATCCAAACAGTATCGATACTCTGATTCTGTATTCATAAAAATGGTAGTCAGGAAATCTTGGTCAACCTTTTTTTTTTTTTTTTTTTTTTTTTTTTTTTTTCCCCCTCAAACTGATAAGTTCATAATTTTATAATTTTAAATTTCTTTAATGTTTTTTTAATTTTTTGGACTAAAGGTAGCTGTAGTTGTTTAGTTATCTTAACTCAGGTGAAAAAAAATTCCAAACATCAATTTGAAGCAGTAAAGTGTACATTAAATAACAGTTTCAAGTAACGGTAATGAATTTTTGAATGCTATAAGTTTACATCTTAAAGAAAAACTCAAAAACACAAAGAAATTTTGAGATAATTAAATAATTTAGTTACAATGGAAATTACCTCATAACTACAAATGAAAATAAATTAGAAATACTAAGAATGCTAATGATCCCAGTGGCAGAATTTTATCATACTTTTTGCAACAAACTGCATAAATAGAAAAATATTTCTGCAGCACAATATATATTTATGCATGCATGTACACACAAAGATCTGGCTGCATTTAAACATTGTTAATAGAAAATTACAATTTAGTTTGTCAATAACTAGTTTATGAAAATTAGTAATTCAAATAACATGTGATGTTTTACAGTTCAAAAAAATACATAATGTCAGGGTTTAGAGACCTCAGGGTATGCAAGGAATGAGACCCCCCCCCCCTCTTTTCCTTTCATTAATTTTGGAGTAAGCCAATAACTTACAAAATTATGTCTGGTGTCACACACACAGCACCTACTACTTTATCTAAATTTAATAAACATGTATTTCATAGGGCTATGGTAGATAATACTGGCACTGTGTGCATATACCAGCTACAAAATCTACCCTCATCAACCACCACAGTAAATAAACAGGTAGTACATGTTAAAACTGTGGAACTATATGTATGTTCAGTGGGCTGAACGGAAGTTGGGAGAGGGTCTATGAAATGTTTTCAATGTCATCAATAAAAATTATTATTTTCCATAATATTAAAAAGTTTTAAAAACCAAGCTCAGATTATGAAATAACTATTTTATTTTATAAAAAGTTGTTTGTATTTAAATTACTAAAAAATATTTTTATACAAACAGAATTTTTTATAACTACTTTATCTAAATTTAATAAATATGTTCTTATCTGAACACAAAATAAGCAGAAGTTTAGATCTCTATCTAATCTTAATTATTAAAATTTTTTTACAATCAACTTGCGATTTAACAACCTTCACGGGACCTCGACAAGTGGGACATTAAATCAAATGGTCATTAAATCAAAAGTTTATAAAAGGTGCAAGAAAACGGTCAGGTCTTCATCAGAGGGTCGTTAAATCAGGAAGGGTTGCTAAATCATGAGTTGGCTGTATTTAAATAAAAAGTTTTAAATTTATATTTTCAAATAACTAATACAAATTTAAGTTTTTCATTTAGATTATCTCATAAAGGTATCATATTTAAAAAGATAAATTTAAGCTTTGACTGTCAAATAATATTTTTATTTAGTTACAGAAGTTTAGACCCGGAAGTCTAAAATTCATAATTTCCCAAAATCCAGAGATTTTGCTAATGACTTCAATCCCCTTAATATTATAAATCTTCAATCCTTTCTTCCCGAAATTGCAGTAATTAATTGCAGTCAAGTCAATCCATGTATTGTTTTCAGTCATCAATTGCTGCAGTGGGCTAAATGTGTTATTGCAGTGCTACGGGCCATGACAAAAAGATCAAAGATGGTGTCTGGGTTCGTAAACCTTACTATCATGCGATCAGCAATAGATTAATGCAATTTTGTAGGTGGGAGGTGGCTAGTTGGAATTTATGAAAATTTTCTGAAAGTAAAATAGGATCTTTTGCATTTTTTATTTAATTTCTTTTTTCTTGGAATGGGTGATCACCCCCCCCCCCGCTTTAATCCTACCTTTCCCAAGGTATAATTAAATTCAATTAATGAATACTAACTATTCAAATAAATTTTTGCATTGTTTTAATCAAAAGGATCTCTTGCATTCATTAATATTAAGTACTACCATCGAATGTTCTGTGTCAGCTAACATGAAGTCGCATCTTTTCACACCGCTGTGCCATATAAGCTGCACGTGCATACTAATGCATGCTAAAGTGTGCATTTGACGAGAGAAGAATCCAATATGGTGACCACAATCTTTTAATTTCCTGCAATAAACTTCATTAATATGCATGAAGTTAAAAAATTATAGTGAATTTCTTTATGTTTTTCTATCTGTTTACATAACCAAATGAGCAATTTAACTGATTACACATCCAAGGAAAACATGAAAGTGGTCTTCAGAGCATTTTTCAACTGTTGAAGACAATCTGTCTGCAGAGGATCGTTCTGTTTCTACAGCAATGTCGCCGTGTCATCCTGTTACCGACATGAGGCTAATGATTATAGAATATCAGATTTGGAAAAAGAAATTACTGGCACAACAGACTAGATTAACTATTACATAAGCTTTACAAGTGTACAACATTGATATTTCCCCAAATATCCATTAACTTTTAAAAACTTTAGTCACCTTGCCTCTGACAACATATATCAATCTTTTTCAACTATGAAATATTTTAAAAAGCTACTTTAGAAACAATACAGTTAAAATATGTTTAAATGGTCTCTTATAAATTTATAAATATATATATGTAAGTTAAGTCTTAAATATTTTACAAAATCAAACAGGAAGAATAAATATAATCCTATAAAAAATAATACATATAAAATGTTTCATTTTATTATAATCACACCTTATTAATCATTCTTTAAATTGTGGCTGTTTCTTCAATCATTAAAAACTTTTATGAAATTTTCAACAACGTTGGATTCCACAGATTCTGGTAAGTAGGCATTTTTGTAATCATTCATGGTATCTTCACTATTTTCCCATGACCTTCGTCTTTTAAAAACTTAAAAACTTTATAAAAATTATATGAATTCTTGAACAGCTTTAAATGAGAGAAACAAGAAATTTATTACATGGGTGGCCATTTTGGCCATCCATACAGTTTGGGAGACTCATCTTGAGCTGTCAAAAACTTCAGAAATTAATTTGAAAATTTTCCGAATGCTATAAAATTAATTTGAAAATTTTCAGTACGCTACTCCCTATACTGATGGCTGTGGTGGAGGAAGGAGACTCAAAATTCCCCCACCCCATTCCCTATATGGGCACCTATAATAGCACTTTAATATTTACTAAGTGGTACTGAATTCTTTCATGGTAATGACAATATGCATCCCCCCCTCCCAAATTAATTTCTGGGTATGCCATTGGGTCAAGTGACTATTACTTATGAAATGTCAACAAATATTCTCATGTAAGAATGATATTTTGACAAATAGAATTTAATTTTCTTTTCCAGAATCCTTAAATTTATTTTTCAATTACAGTAATTTATGGAAGAAACGCTGCACCGATGAAAATGAGGTTAGTTAACTAGAAAATCACCAGAAACAGCACACCCAACATAAACGCTGCAGCCACGATTGTGTGGGAGAGGAGTAGGGGGTGACAGCAGTCAGAAGTCAATGCCAGATTAAAATTCAATACTTTCTAAAATAATTTCTTAATTAACAAAAAATAAATAAATAAAAATATGCTGCATTACTTAGACTTAATTTATCAAAAAAGCTATTAAGTTGATCGGATATATTTCGGGAGAAGGTGGATAAACAGTAAAAAAATTTCCTTTTTCTTTTCCCTTCCCATAGAATGTTTTAAAGTATTTACTGCTATTTTACAAAGCTTACAATTTCTATTTTCAAATAATCAACGATATCACTGTGTATATTCACAAAGGCGAATTTATAGAAATAAAAAAATAACTTCTAAAACTCTTCTTGCATTCGCAAAAAGTTCGGACAGACTATTATGCGTCATTAAAACGAAAAGAGTGATCGATGTGTGAGGAGAAGAGGCTCCAGTTAAAAGGAAAAAATTTTTCCCCGGATGGCCAGCTGTTGATTGTGCAATGAGCTTGCTTCAGCAAATTGTTTGTTTTGAACTGAATGTTGTGTAATAACTCTTGATGTTTCTATTTATTTATTATTCTTGATATTTATAACATTGGGATTTATTCTAAAAGCACTCAGCATTTCTTGAGCATGCCAATTAGTTGGCAGTGTTTATTCAGTAGAGTGCTCCTGCACATGGCACAAAGCTGCACAGTGGGGAAAAAAAAACTTTTAGATTAACATTTTTATGTGGAGGGGAAGGGGCACAATATAGACTAGTTTTGGGTGAAATTCAATATTTTAAGAACAATAGAGGGTCATGTGAAAAATGGGAGTGTTTAATGGAAGGCAGTGCACTTTTGCGGTATTTTACAGAACTTTAACCCTTCAAAATATATATTCAAACCTTCATTAAAATTTAAGGTACTTACGTATTATCCCGGCGGTCATTCCTGCCAAATTATTTTTTCGGAGAATGTGCCGGCAAACTGTTGCCAATCATATTCGGAAGCATCAATAATTTCATGTGTTCGCGATTTATCTTGGCAAAGAATTGCTTGTCTTGGAGACTGGTGGGATAATACACAAGTACCAAATTTAATTATAGTTCTAAAATGTAGATATAAAAGATTTACTTCTATTTTTTTATTTTTACTTAATTGAGGATACATCGGTTGGATTTATGAAGCCGTCCAATCCAGAGCACGGGACATGGACCCTTCTCATGGTGCTCCGACATCTCACTTTCTCCAAAACTGGATCAAAGCGCTTTTCTATGGGGGTAGGTTCGCATTCTGATTCACTACGCTGTGCTCGCTGAAAAGTATGTGATTGGTGGTGGTGCTATCTTTTGAGACAATTATCAGTAAACAAATTTTATTATTTTTTGTTGAAGATCGGATAAAACAAAATTTTAAATATTGTAAAAGCAGCACCCGGTAGAAATGCCACACTTACTATTTTATAACTTTTATACTCAAAATGCCTCTATGTTTCTTTCATAAATTACGGCAGTGGCGGCTCCTCCATTTGAGCACATGAGCATGTGAACCCCCGAATGAAAAACTAAAGAATAAACACATTAACGAATTAAATTAAAAAAAAATTAAGTACACTTCTAGATTTTTGTGAATTTAAAACGTGAGTTCTACTCTCTCCCCCCACCAAGCCTCACCATGGCACAGTGGTTATGCCACTGGAAATGGTAGACGGGCGATGTGTGAAGGTCCCGAGTTCGGGTCCCATCGCGCGCCCGTCGACCTAACCGTTCAGAGTTTTCCGTAGTTTTCTCCGAAACTTAGCGTAAATACGGGTTAGGACTCCTTAGAAAGACCCCCATGGAGGGCACCCCACCCATCGGCCTAGAACCCCCGCGTAGCTAATGGGCCGTAATCCCACAAACCAAACCTCCCCACACTAATATTAAATAAGCTTATTATGGCAGTTTTTAATCAATCGCATGTGCGAACAGAAAATTTCTCCTCTGAACCGCTCTCTGGGATAAGAAGCGGAGACGACTGGGAAGAACATAGCTGGGAAGAGCTCTGCTGATATTCCGTTTGCACATTTTCACTGTGCATACAGGGCCATTTCTTTTGCGGTATTTCTTCCGGATTTTTCCTTGGTTTGTTACGTTTGGTTAGTTAATTAATTTTTACTTCATTTTCTTATTATTTTCTTTATTTCTATCATTTTTTCACTACATTATTTTTTTTATAAACTAGTATAAATAATTAAGATGGAAGTAAAATAAGTATTTCGGAGCTAAAGCAATGATATTTTTCAATATTATCCTTTGAAAAAATATTGAAATAAAATGAATCAAGACAACAGCTTTACTAAAACTTATCTTGATGACGAAATGTAAGACAAAATATGACTTGTTTTCTTTCAGTTGCGTGCATTGTTTTCCTTTAACTGTGGGAAATGCAAATATAGATTAATTTGTAAGGTGTGTCATATCTGCATATTTAATTTTCGAAATTTGTTTTGTGAACCTCCATTTAAATAACCCATGAGCCACCACTGAATTACAGTAAATTAAAACAATAATATTTAGGAACAAAAAAAATTAACTATAGAATTAAATTAAACAACCTTATGCAATTTTCAATGTACAATGAGGACATGCAAAGATCATTAACATCAAGTTTAGAAAGCTGGTCTTGAACTATTAGATATTCAGCTCGATTATTCTCAATCTTTTCAGATATTCGATCATTTCTTTTGCATTTTTGAATCTATAAAATAAAAAAATAATTCCAAGTAAGTATGCAAGATAGTAATAGTCTTATGTTTTTATTTCAGCAGATCTATAGATGTAATGTCAAATTCAGTAGGTATGGAATAGTTATTATAAAAAAAATTGTCTTTCTAATGATGCTTTAAAAAATATTAAATTCAAAGATAAAGAAGCACATGAAGTTTTAGTTACATAAATAATTTACAAGAATTATATTTTTATAATGTGAACATAATATTGAAAATAAAATAAAATAATATAATAGAAAATAATTATAATATAAAGGTATACAATATTCAAAATGGCCTTTCAACTCTTATGCACAATTGTCATTTTATCATTAACACATTCTACACCTGAATTCTTCAGGTTACATTCAGGTCTATATATTCAGGTCAATAAATTTGTAATAGTACATCATTTTCATACTTTACTGAAAATAAAGAATGAAAATTATATGCTTTACTTTGCATACAAAAATTTCATTATGATCCGCCAAGATTGCATTTGATGGTGAAGCTGAGGCAATTAAAGCTGCATTGTAACATCTAAGTGTTTGTCCTTCCCTTTTTTAACAGGCCATATTTTCTCCGACTCTCAGGCAAAAATTCTAGTTATTGTCAATTCTTGCCAAACTCCTAGTTCTGTGTCGATAATGCAATGTACGTTAATCCTGAGTGAACTGTTTAAAAAATATCAAAAAGCCATTTTGCAGTACATTTCATCTCACAGCAGTATTCCCCAGTATGAAAAGGCAAATTTTATGGCTAAAGTAGGATATCTGTTTTTTTATTTTTTTAATGAAGATAACTATTTTCATGGGGATCCTGTTGTTATCTTTTAAATCAAAATCATTAATAACAAGGGCATCATCATACTGGAAATGATTCGGAAATAAAAGAATAAATTAAGGAGAGGAGGGAAAGACAGACGACTGTGTGTCAGCGAGAGAAGTGAAAGAATGTAGCTGTAGAAATAATGAAGAATAAGAATGAACTGTGTGTGTGTGAAATAGAATGTTAGATCAGTTAACAATTGCGTTACATTTGTTGCTAAATAATATTCAAAAAGTCAATTAAATATAGTTAATAATTTTTAAGTATTTCATTTAAATTACTACTCAGAAAGCCAGAAAATAACAAATCAGAAGTGGTATATAATGCCTGACTCACCTGACGTTTTTTATGTGCTCAAAATGTTTCGTTCCCATGGTACAATTACATCATTTCTTTTCTCTTAAATAAAATTATTTGAAGTTTTCTTTAAAGTGTGAAATATTAATTTAGAAGTATTATTTTGAAGTATATTGTAACATTTATTACAGTATTTTGAAGTAAAGAAGTATATTGCAGTATTCTTTTAAAGAATTACATGTATAGTATTATTTTGATTTTAAGTATATTGAAGTATTATATTGATTTTGAAGTATTAATCTTGAAGTATATTCAAGTATTATTTTGAAGTATATTGAAGTAAAGTGAAGTATTATGTTTCAAGTACAGGGAAGTATTATTTTGATGTATTAATTTTAAAATATATTCTAGTATTATTTTAATTTCGAAGTATTAATTTTGAGGTATATTGAAGTATTATTTTGATTTTAAAGTATTAACTTTGAAGTATATTTAAGCATTATTTTGATTTTGAAGTATTAATTTTGAAGTATATTGAAGTATTATTTTGATTTTGGAGTATTAATTTTGAAGTATATTGCATTATTATTTTAATTTTGAAGCATTTTGAAGTATTATATTGAATTATATAGAAGTATTATTTAAAGTATATTGTATTATTATTTAGAATACGTTAAAGTATTATTTGAAGGAAAATTATATAAGTTTGCTATATGAGCCCGGTGTTGCCCATGCAATGGAAGAGAAATGTGCATTGACCTTAAATATAGATTTTAAAGGGAAGGAATGTGAGTCCTCCTGCTGCAATGATAAAAAGAAGAATATTGCACTTCCCACTGCAACGAAAAAAAATTGAACACGGCACCTGAGAGCGTACAGAGGTTACCGGGAATGGGACGTGGCTAGGCTAGAATGTGAATCCCCCAGCTCCAATGATAAAAAAAGGACATGGAACTTCCCGCTGCAACAACAACAAAAAAATGAACACGGCACCTGATAGCGTACAGAGGTTACTGGAAATTGGGCATAGCTAGGCTTCTCTCCTTCCAGGTGTCTGTATTCAGTCATTTATAGCTAATACCTACGCAACTACTAAAAACAAATAGACTCCAGTCGTCAGTATGAGATTGTACAAGGAAGAGATGTAAATCCTCCCGCTGCAATGATAAGAATGGACATTAATTGTCTAGCGTCCTCAAATTTGCTAAAAGTTCGTAAAAGATGTGTTTATTTTATTACCAGTGCCATATTACCGGCAAGGCAAACGAGGCAACTGCCCAGGGCCTACAGATTTTAGGGCCCAAAAATCTTACATCTTACACTTTTTTAGTTTTAAAATAAAATTACAAAGGATAAAAAAAAATTCAGAAGTTAAAATTTTTTTTTAATTATAAAGTATGAACAATGAAAATAATTCAAATTTACATTTGTATAAATTAATTTAAACTTACTTTTAATTCTTCGAAATGCTCTATATCATAGCTGCCAACCTTCCAAGAAAAAAATAAGGAACACAGCGCGCGGTCATAAAATCGGAAATAAGGAACACAGCGTGTGATCATAAAATGTACGATTAAATGTACAATTTAAAATCTTAATTTAACTTAAACTAAATAATCACTTATATAGATATGATGTGCATATATAATCAATAATTTATAAAAAATAAATGCACTTACCTTGCTGATTTTCTACAATATTCGACCTCAAATGCTTAATGTAATAAATAAATACTTGAAGGAATAACAAGATAAATATCATTCAATTAAATTTATTAACTAACTTACAAGAAAAATTATTAACCAAGTGCTAATGATGTACAAGATTTTGCTTTTTTTTTTAAATTTACATCATAAGATTGTTTAAAACATGGTTCAGTCAGGCGTGATTTCGAGACTATAATGGCTTGTAAAGCTTCAGGCTTCAAAGAGCTTCTGAAGTCTGTTTTATTTCTGCGCACCAAACTAAAAATTCTCTCGCAGGCAGCATTGCTGTGAGGAAATGTTAGAATAGCAAGCATTACACGGGAAAGTCTCTCAAACTTTAACTGTCCTAAAGGTCCTTTTTCTCTTGACAGCATTGACCACTGCTTATCTGCTCTTTTGGTATCTAAAATATCTGCAGGTATTTCTTCCAGCTGGTAGGTTAAAAATTCTGCTCGTAGAGCATCAAGAGCATCAAATCGTGATTCTTCATTTTTTTTAAACAACAAATCAGGATATAAATCAACAAAATAATTTACAGCAGAAAAGTTACTTTCTCCTTGTTTAGATAGATCGGCGACTTCAGCATTTTTTAAGAGTTCTGAATTATGTGGGAAATTGGCAACTATATAATTACAAGATGATACATAATATTTTCTTACATAGGAATAGAACTGTGAAAGTTCAGTTTGTGTTAATTCTTTAATATACTCTGATGTTTCAGATCCAATGACTACATCTTTATCCTCACTCTGATTATCAATCAAATTAAACTGCACATTAAACACACAGTCAGCACTTGTTATCACGGAAATTTTCACAAATCTTCCTAGCAATTCACTAAAAAAATTTGACAGCTCTTTTTTTAACTTGTGTACTTTTGGCTCTTCGCACTGAAACAGTACATTATAGTTTTCAAAAATTGAAATAGAATTTTTCACAAAAAAAGCTATTGCATGATTCAAATTCGAGCTTAGATTAAGAAAAATCCTTTCTTCTCTCTTCAATACAGATTTTCCACTGGTTGGTGATGACACTTTTTTAACAGATGTGGTTCCACTACCTGATGATGCTAATTGTTTAGATTTTTTTACTGATTTCTGTGAAACATGTGTTGTTTTACTAAATGATGATGTAATTTGTTTACCTTTTTTCACTGGCTTCTGTGAAACAGATGTGTCTGCAATACCTGATGAAGCAATTGGTTCTAATTTTTTTGCTGGTTTTAGTGAAACAGATGTACTACCTGATTGCACTCTTGGAATTGTTTTCAATTTTTTGGCCGGTTTAGAATTAACTGATGAGGCTGGTTTTCTTTTTATTGCTACTGGCTGTATACTAAGTTGTAGTGTACTGTTAGTGGTGCATTCTTCTTTGAAATACAAAACTAAACACCTCCACTGTTCCAATAGCCTAGCTAGACACTTTCCTAATGAAAGCCACCTGGTTACACAATGCTTAAGCATGCGTTTCTCATCAGGGGCAAACAGTGTTTGAAACTTTCTAAAATTAATCTTACGCTTTACACTCTTTTTAAAATAATAAAATATGTCTATCAAAATGTCATCAAAAGATACTGGCAAAGTTTTAGCACCCTTTTCGGCAGCTAAATTTATCAAATGGCAAACACAACCAAACACAAATAAATTAGGTTGCTTCTCTTTCAGATATGCACTTACGCCCTTTTTTTCCCAATCATTACGTTTGCATTGTCACACGAAAACGACAAACAATTCCTCCATGGTATGCTGTATGCTTCAAATTCTTTAATAATTAAGTCAGAATTATTTTTGCCAGTACTTTCTTCCTTTAAAATTGGCAATGAAAATAAATTAGTACTCACTTGTTGCGCTTCTTCGTCGAAATAGGTGACAACTAATGGATACATTTGCATTGGATTATCCGTAGCGGCATTACTTCCATCAGTCGCAATTGAAAATGAATTTTGTCGTAAACATTTCGAGATCCGTTTTGATGATTCATCGGCGATTTCTTTTATTAAATACCCTGTTTTAGTTCTTCCGCATGCATATTTTTTCACTTCTGGCGAATTGGGAAACATGGCCACTAATAATTTGGACACATGGTCGGCTGCTGCTAACGGAATATTATGCTTAAGCAAGAATCCCGTAAATAAAAGTTCTGCTTTTATTGTTTGATTATCAGAGGTAGAAGGCATGAAATCCAATATTTTTGAGCTGCCACTCTTTTTATTAAATGCTGATGTGTGTTTTGAAGTTTTAGCATGCTGTATAATGTCACATCGTCCACCATGTGAAACAGATATGTCGCTATTGCAAACGATGCAAAATGCAAATAGATTTCCTCGTGATGATTTTTTAATAAAATCAAATTCTTCGGAATATTTTGGCAGGAAGCTTTAAGTTCTACGTGTTTTAGACATTTTGAAATTCAAAAATGCTTCCTAAGACACTTAAATTTGCGAAATAAATTTACACAACAACGGCTTTGGAACTACACAATTGCACTTTGGCGAGCAGTAGCGTTGCCAGACCCTTTCCGAAAATTTCCCATCTCATGCCTTTTCCCCCTCTTCCTCAAAATTCACCTGAAAATTCCCTCCGAATAGGATAATTTCCCCGTTCTGGATACTGATACGCAGTCGGACTACTTCGCAATCCTTTCTCCCTACCGGCCACTGAAGATTCCGCTGACGTCAACAACTCCTTCAAATAACGAATGCAGAAGTACTATTGGTGGGGGTTCGGGGGAACGCCTCATAGCATTAGAAATTAAATAATGACGTCATTGAAAAGGGAAAGAAGGGAAAACGTGTTTTTAGAAGCCAAATATTCACTGGGGAAAAGCGAAGTAAAAGGGAAAATGTGAAGTAGGCGGGGAAATTGTGACACAGAGGCTGAAAAACGGAACACTGCGGCTTCAAAACGTATTTACGGAACGAAGCTCAAAAAACGGAACGAATCCGTATAAAACGGAACACTTGGCAGTTATGCTATATCGATATAGCATACCAATATGTAAGAAAATAACTAACCACATTTGTAAAGAGAATTTTTAGCGTTAAAAAATAGCAAAATTTTTCAATTATTTGTTATTATAAGAAATATTTACAAAAATGACTAAAGTATTTGTATTCCATACATGTTATGTTAGCAACTGTGATATAGCATTTCGAAGTAACGTTTAACTGTCTGTTTCTTTGATTTCAGATTACTTAACACAAAATTTGTGTTAAGTAAGTAAACCCATTCTATATTTCCAAATATGGAAATTCTTCAAAATAAAATACAATTATACTACGAAATTGATTTAAAAATCAGTCGTTTGTCTCGATTTTGGCCAGCGGCAGTATTGCTCATGAGTGTTGCGAAAGTTTTAAAACATGTGTTGCGCTTAATTTTATATTATGTTTATTTCCCTATTAGTAGAGTCGCTAAATCACACATAAAATTATTTTAATTTTGATGCATCCCATGGAAAAATAAAAAAAAACAAATAACATATCGCCCACTTATCAATCTGGCCAGAAAACCGCTTAATAATTCACTTCAAACTTTAGTCATAGCTGCACAAGGCTCCGGTGGCTGAATGGATAATGCGCTCGGCTACGAAGTGAAAGGTCCTGGGTTCTATTCTAGCCACGGACACTCAATGGAAACAGATTAAAATAACTTAAAATTACAGCACAGAGGGTGAAAATGCGTGGAAAAATAAAGTATGTGGGGCGCGGGCGCCCCGTGTATTTAGAATTTTTTTTTTTGGAAAATTTTTTAAGCTTGAAATTAAGCTTGAAATGTCAAGCTTAATGCAAGCTGGGCAAGTGTAAACTAGAACACTTGATTCAAGCTTGCATCAAGCTTACACGCCTGGAATTTTCAAGCTTAATTCAAGCTTATTGACTTGATAAATCAAGCTTGCTGCAAGTTTGATGCAAGTTTGCTGTGCTGTCTGGGATAGCATATTTTTAAAAGCAGTACATTTTCTTCGAAACAGGATTTCCTTTAAAAAATTCCCAAAAATCGGCAAATGTAAGTACGATTTTGTAACACATTCTATTGAAAAAGAAAACTATGTAGTTTCCGATGATATAAAAAAATATAGTATTCAGACAGAAATTTAGCTCGCGATAACGTAAAATGCAAGAAAAATGGCCAAAAACCTTACAAAACATAAAATAACTCAAAAACTATTAATCCGATTAATTTCATTTTTACGGCTTTAGCTTTCTCTTGTCCTATTTTGTCAGCATGCCAAATTTGGTCCAGATCCGTCGAACAGCCTGAAAGCGTATAGCGAACAAACAAACAAACAAACTTTCCTCTTTTATATATATAGGGACAGGGGTTAAGCAAGTATTAAGAAATTAAATCAAGAATGTCATTTTTAGCAAGAAGGAGGAAGTGTGAATAGAAGAATTAGCATCAGAACTAGGTATAGAAATAAAAACAGAACATCGAATAATTGATCTGAAAGACTTAATAACTACCATGAAGCTTCCAGGAGGATCATCGGAAATGGGCGATTAGGCGGGAAAACAGACCAGGATCCATTTTTCACCGGCAGAGGAGGGATTTACAATTGTTATGAGTATGTTGACGAGCTATATATTTTTTTTTTTATAAAATTAATTATTTCAATCAAAAATGAGTTGAATGGCTCACTGCTTTGCACCTGGATGAGGTAGTGGATATCCCATAAAAAGGAATAAATCACTTGAGAGGGAAAATATAACATAATTTTTCTTCTCAATCACAAACATAGCATAATATCCCAGTATGCAACAAACCCAGCATATTAATTCAGGGATGTGCCAGCTGAAATTAAATTTTGGAGCAATTTGTGGAGCAAGGAAAAAGACATTTTTGGAGCAAAAAGTCACTTTTTGGAGCATAAGAATGTCAATTTTGAAATACAAAATTTATTTTTCGAGGGAAAGAGAAATGTCATTAAAGAATGCCAATCAAAAAAATGAAAATTAAGGAGGTTCTTAAAAACTCTTAGCTTATAACAAAAACCAGTTTTTTTTTGGGGGGGGGAGGGTCAGAAGCTTATTAAATAAATAAAAAATTCAGTTATTTTATACATTGCTATACAAATTATCTATTTTAAATCAAAAATACAATATTTACTAAACTATATTAACCCATCTATGCCTAGCATCACTTTTTTTGGGACGGCATTTTCGCTATCAGTCGTAATTTATATTTCCTAGCTTTTATTCACGAGTATAGAACTTCAACTCCACATAATATTTTAACATGACCCAGTAGGATGTTGACATTTCAATTTTTATACACTATGATTTTAAAAGAAATCACCCCTTGCTCAAGAAGTTGACATCAGAATTTTATCTATTATTGCTGGTATTAGCATAAATCAAAGAAAGTCTCAAAAATATCTGGACACAAATGGGTTAACTAGCATCAGCAGCTAATAAAAAGTTAAATTTAAAACAGAGGTCAATTTTTACTCTTAAGGCATTGGAGGCTTAAACAAAGGATTGCCAAAGAAAAAAATATTCATTTTTAAGATTAATAGAGAAAGACTGAAATTAGAATGCTTAGAATGTGTGATGACTTTTGTAAAAATTCGGGAGATTTACAAACGTTTAAACATATATGGAGAAATTAAAAATGTAGCAGTTTTGCTGAATTTGGAGCAAAAATGTCCCAAAACGATCTTTTTGTAGCAGATTGGCACATCAGGATTGATTTGGCACAATTTGGAGCAATTGGAGCAGCTGGCACATCCCTGTTAATTTTAAATGCTAGTTTGCTGCTTCAGACTCTGACAGATAAATTTCTTGCATCTGTTCTGAAGGAGAGAGAGTGAGAAAAAAAAGAAAAAAAAAAAGGTGTAGAACTCTTTTTATAATTAATTAAATGTGAAATTGAAATTCAATAGAATAGATACAAGTTATTTGGATAGTCCAGAATTATTTCAATATTTAATAAATCCTAATAGAAAAATAAATTTGTGAAGTATAAGTAACTAGTAGTTTCTCAACATTGCTGAAGTATATTTTGATAAATATGTGTGTTTATTGAATTATTATTTTTTTTTTTTTTTTTAACTAACCAACTTTAAAAGACAAATAAAGAAAAATGTGAAAGGGTAGGAGTCATTATATGAGGAATTTTAAGTTTGAGAAAAGACAGGAAATACTTTTAAATTTCTAGCTACTTATTACCATTTCTGTAGCGAACTGAGCTACTGTCACATTGTTTGCATTTAAAGTTTTAAAGATGTGGAATATATATATATATATATATATATATATATATATACACCGGGTGTTGTGAAATAGATGTTAAGGCAATTATTTTTTAAACTGTAAGTGATTGAAACATACTTACAATTATAAAAGTTTGTCAAATTAAGAGTAGCTTTCAAATACGGCATATTTTTACTGGGGGTCGTATACATATCAAAATACGAAATTTGATTTTTATACGGTCCCTCCTTTCCTACCCTTTATTTAGAAAAATGTTGCTCTTTTCCTAAGAAAATTAATAAAATAAATCCGTGTCTCTAAGTGAAATAACAAGCAAAAAAATCTTTACTTAGGGGGACCAACTATGAGTTGAAAAAAGTTAAATAACTATCCCATTGTTGACAATTAAATGAGCTCAAATTTGTGTAATGAGCAGGTTTAGTTTACTCAAACTGGTTGATGTTACTGTATAAAACTTTTTTGAGAGCGATCGACTAAACATATTTGTCTAAATTTATGACTAAATACATTTTGCAGGATATTTACAGGGTCACCAAAAAGACAATACATTAAAATCGGCACCCAACTTTAACACAAATGTGGATGGTCACTGCTTTGGGCCAATTTCCAACTAATTTTTCCCTGGCAGAGTTAGTAGAACTGATTATAATCCACGAATGAGTTGTATTATTTTGAGTAACGTAATTCATTATCCATCTGTGGGTCCTACTTAAGTGTACCATAATTCATTTGCCAGCCGTATTTGTCTTTCTTGTTTCATTATAATGGGAAATAGCATCATGATCCATGCTTTGGTCCTATTTGTCTTCCTTCTTTCTATACGTTAGAAAGCATTTTCTTACAAAAAGAAGTCTACAGAAATGTATACATGTCCTCAATTAGAAATTCATTGGTTTACAGCTGTAACTCAGTGCATATCCTTAGACATTCATACATCTTTCAATTTGTTTGATAGTGAAAAGAACCACTGCCGTTACTTTTATTAGAAATCACCAAGCATACATTTCAAGAAGAATTCAGGCTGAATGAATCTCCAGAATTTGCCTATCTGTAGAGTAAACACTAACATAAATTAACATCAGTTGAAAAGTAATTACATTTTTCTTATTTTGGAGACATCGCCTTATTGCTTGGCGACAAATGCCAAAACTTTTAAATTGATATATCTTAGACTTTATTCAATGTAGAGACATGGGATTTGTTTTATTAATTTTCTTCAGCAAAGAGCAACATTTTTCTAAATATAAAGGGTACGAAACGAGGAACTGTATAAAAATTCAATTTTGTATTTTAATATGTATACAACCCAAAGTAAAAAAATGCCATATCTAAAAGCTACTCTTAACTTGACGAACTTTTCTAATTGGAAGTATGTTTTGATCACTTATGGTTTAAAAAATAATCGCCTTAGTATCTGTTTTAAATCACCTGGTATATATATACAAAGATATATATATATTGCTTTTCTTTTTTATTTATTTAAATTATGGAACTGATGTTACATCATTCTTAGCTATGTAAGAAAGCATAATTATTATTACTTATATATATGTATATACATATATATATTCTTTTTTTTTTAAATAATAGCATGTGCTTCATGAAATTTCACCTTAAATAAATAAAATTCCACTTATAGAAGCTTAAAATTGAAAAAAGATGTTTTCCACTGCAGTCAATAGATGGCACCATCATTGATATGCATAATTTTGGCAATAATCACAGAGTCATAGGAAATATTTTTTCAATATTTTGCTAATTATTACTAAGAATATTTTTGTCAAGAACTGAGCTGTCACATCGTTTGCATGCAGTTTTAAATTGATAATTTATTTAAATTAATCATTTATTTATTAAATTATCAAACTAATGTTACATCGTTTGTAGCTAAAAACATAGGAAAATTATTTTAATATATATGCATATATAATAATAATAAAATATTATTATATTATATATGCATTGTTATGAATTTTCACGGCAACCTACTTTTCTGGGGTTTAAAATAGTTCAAAATTTGTATTCTATGAATCAAATAGTTAAATTTTTTTTGTTGTTGCATCAAAACTAGCCAACTAGAACCGGAGATACGGAGGTTTGGGTTTTCCCCTTGATTAGTATAGTATTTCTAGAAATCTCAAAAAATATTGGTCCTAGGCTTTCACTAACCTCACTTTTGAGGACTTATTTTTGGTGCCAAATTTGACAATATTTCACCAAAAGTCACCAAGCTTGGTGGCATTTTTGTCATTTGGCACGGTTTTCCCAATGGGGCTTGTAAAGTTAATTTTTCTGCATTAACATACATAATAGTCTAATATTACTCTTCTATTATGCAATTAAAATCGAGCTTGTTCCAGTACATTCCACGGATAGTTCCCTCTGGAACCTTTCACATGTTCGTCAAAGACTATAAAAGCGGTGGGCTTCCCCCAGTTTCAGTCAGTCTTGCTTCTGCTTCCGCCAAGAGCAGATGTCTGTGAAAGCTTAAGGCTTTGTATTGGTGCTTAGAAAAGCTATATTTAGCTTGTTTTGGAGCTTTGTTTTTAAGTGCTGTGTGCAAATTCTTCAAAGCTGTGTCTTGAGGGACTGTGTACGATATCCCTAGTATATTTCCACTGAATTTTTGCCAGTAGATGTGTTTTATTTATGTGAGAAATACAGCATTTGTGAAAGCTTCTGTACTAAGTGGACTGTTAAAAGCACATTACTGTCTGATTGTGCTTGTGATTTTTGTACAGCTGATTGTTCGACGTTCTAGAAGCAATAAAGTTCGTTTTCCATCCTGACAAGTGGACTCTTTACTAGAACTTTCTACACCTACTGGACATTAGAACGACGAACCCAGGAAACAAGCAGAGTATTCTGCAACAGTATATATATTAATTATCAGTTTTATTTATTCAAATAATAGTGTATTCTTCATGAATTTTCAGCTTAAATAAATAAATCCCGCTTAGAGCAGCCTAATATGTTGAAACGTTGCTTTTGGCTGCTGTCACTAGATGGCTCAATCAATGATGGGCACAGATTGGGCAATTGTTATACTACATAGCTGGTCTGATTTGAAAGTGTGCCGATGTTCCTCCTTTCCAAGCTTCATGATAACTACAAGTAAATATTATGATGAAGAATTTGCAAATCGAATGTAACAAAAAATTATTATTGAAAGAATAGAAACAGAGAAAATGGTTGAAGAAGTTAAGGAGAGGGCTCACGCAGCTGAACGTGAGGGATGCAATAAAGAACGAAAACATTAATTGGAACTAGAAAAATTGAGAATGCAAAGTGGTCATCCTATCAGGCAGGTAACAAGTACAGCATTGACAGATTCAGTTAAGACTAATGAATTTTCACTTATTATGCAGAATTTATTGAAAATATGCTGCGGGTAATCCCGCAGCATATTTTCAATAAATTGATGCTAAAGAAATGCGAAAGATTTTCAATAAATTGATCAAAGAAAGACAAAAGAAACTCAATACAATTAGCAATAGACAGAAACCAAAACTAAAATTCACTACAGCTATACCTTTTTGCAGGGGAGCTGCTAATAAAATATCAGGATCCCAATAAAACCAAATCAAAACATTTTTCAACGTATCAGATCCAAAAAAGACCAAATAAAACCCACGGACACCGCAGGTATTTATAAAATTAACATAAAAAATAATGAAAACAAAATAGCCGGCTGCTACATTGGGGTTACTAAAAGAAAAATAAAAGATCGCCAAAACTGAACACATTAACGACATTAAATTCAATAGAGAATCTACAGCCTTATCCCGCCTCGCACTAAACACTCCTATCACAATAGATTTCCAAGGAATATGAAAAATAGCTAATTTCAACAACCACACATATGCCTACTTATGCGAATCGTTGAAAATATTATCAACAGAGGGCAGTATCAACGACATGACGCACGCTACGGTAGACGAGACCTGGAATGATGTCATGCGCAGAAAGAACGGCGCGAAAGAAGAGGAGGCAGGAAGCAACATCATTCCCACGAGAAGGATGGACTGATGATGGTTGTGGAGCATGCAACCGAAATATATCTCCGGAGGATAGCGGTATTAATTTTATTACGTTAACTATGGGAATCCCTCCATATTACATTTTAACCTTTTAAAATGAAGTAAAGTCATTTTTTTAAAATGTAATATTTAATAAAATAATACAAATGTCCAATGATAAATACTCAAGGGCTAATCAAGGGCTTATATACAAAATGCATTAAATATCTCACTAGTGTAAATTTGAATATTAATATTAAAAGTACCAATAAAAGAAATCCAATGTTGCAAATACTCAATATCATGCTTATACATTACTACAAGTCACATTCAAGAGGAAATACACTGGAAATAATCTATATATTATTTTGAAACATGTTTTTCTTTCGACAACCGAATCGAGAGAACGGTTGGTGTAAAAACTCGGTTGAGGTGTCTGAAGAAAGGTCTCGGCCCCTAGATGTGCCATCAAAAGAGAAAATCAGAAAAAGCTGTACGGTTTAGGCATGGCGGAACAACAAAGATGCAAATTTTTGCCATAGAAATAACATTGTGGTTTATTAACGCAGACGATATTTTTATTTTCGCCATAGAAATAACATTGTGGTTTATTAACCCCATTGTTGGCAGACGATATTTTTATGCGTAAGCCCCGCAAGGTTTGATTTATTTGGAAAAATATTTGTTAAAAATTGCATCCGTTTGTAAATGTTGTGTGGCAACAGTGTGTAGTGATAATAAATGTGTTGTTCTAAAAAACGATCTTACGTAAACGATTGATATGCGTAAGCTCCATAGCGGAACTTCAAATGTGCAATTTTTCGCCATAGAAATAACATTGTGGTTTATTAAATACATTTTGCTGTCATAAAAAGGCCTTCTTTATTTTAGCGCTTTATCGCTTTTTAGCACTAGGGTGCTATTTTGTTCACGCCCAGACTTTGTCTACTCGATTCTGTCGATAGGATTTGTAGACAGGTTTTGTAGAGATGAACTGTCACGGTGGAAATCTTTTTAAATGTGTTTACCACATAACGCGGAAAGGGGGGAGGGGAGAATAAGTCTGACAAGGTTTGCGATTTTTGATAATTGATCGCCACGTTTGCGGCAAAAAAACTGAAAAACCGAACCATGCCTGGCGATGGTTGTAAAATAGCTTTAGTAGGCAAATTAAATATAGATATTAATTCCAAAGATGTTTTTTATGCAACGAGAAAGACAAATATAGCACACTCATGGATTATGATGCTCATTCCGAACAGTATTTAAAATTGTGAAGTATAGTTGGAATATGCTTGGCGAAGATTGTGTGTTTCAGATTTTTTTCAAACTTTTCTCCATACAAATATATTGTGGTTTGTTAACGACATTGACGGCAGTTATAAACTCCATCTTTAGTTAGCGATTTATCTTTTATTTCTTTAATTTTTCAGTTTTCTGTCTGAGACTGGATCTTTACCATCCAGGGTAGCTTGAGAAAAGGCAAATAAAGCAGGGAGCGTGCGATCGCCATTTGGCGGATTAGACTTTTTTGTCTCTTGCAGAATTCCGAAATTTTTCACTATTTTCACTTCATACTTTTGGCGTTTACCTTTCTGCTCCCGTATTTTCTCATGGAATGTTGTATGTCACTCTGTCAATGGTTAGATCAAAGAATGCTGTGGCAGTCAAGATCATTTAAGAGAATTCACCTTGACGTTTCGTTCTCGATGACTTTACCCAAAATATCGTCTTCAACGAAATGCTCAATTAGAATTTGTAACTGTATTTGCTCATTCGTCATTTAATATCTACTCTTCTTTTTTCTTACTTAATAAAGATAGTTAAAAACAAATTTTAAAGATTTCAATCATTTCATCGTCATTGTACAGTTGCTAAGAACTGGCGTGAAACCTTTTGTTTACTTTCTGTCACAAGTCATATTCAGTCCACGTCGCTCTTTGATTTTTCCTGTTAGTTTTGTTCAAGGCCTTGGTGACATTCTTGATCGTTCCCATTTATTTTTGAATATTACAGTCAATAAAGTGACCGTCGAATTCGACGGGTTCCAGCTAGTTTTCTTTAAATTAAGTGTAACTTAATATGTGCTATTATAATTTGAAAATTACTCCTCAGCCACTGGCAATAAATGCTCATTTTAAAGTTGAATAACTCACTTAATATTTCATTAAGACACATACAGTTATTTGTAAATTACTTTTCAAAGGCAGGACTTCAATATTTTAATTTGAATATTTGAGTACGGTGTCACAATTAAAAATTATTTTTTCAATTTCTCTAAATATGCATTCCCTTACAATATGTATGGCACACAAAATAACTGTAATTTATCGGGAAACTTTTTGTAATTAGAAATATAATGCTAATGTTAATGGCCTAAAAGTTAGGCTTTTGATCAAATAAATTAAAACACCAGGTATTATGGTAATATATTAATGTTATTCTACATCAATATGGCACGTGAATGTATTCATTCTACCAAAAATAAAAAGGAAAATACTTACTTGCAATTTAAAATATGCAGATCCAGAACAAGCATTCCCTTTATGACAAACTTTCTTTTCAACTACCTAATTAATAATATGAATGATTAACTTATAAACATAACAATACAACTGCATCTTACACTAGGATCATACACATATTTACATTCTGCTTTAAAATAATAATTTATAAATGAAAACTGTATTTTATACTTAATTTTTTTGGTTAACACTTTAACACATCACTTTTGAAATAATGTTCAAGAATTATTTAATACACAAATTAAATTATTCCAACACTGATGAGATAAACTAAAACAAAAATATTGTTAATAAATGCATAATCAGGGTGCCCAGCAGAATTGATGGTAAAAATTCAAGCACATTTCAAGTATTTCAAGGACCCTCATGTAACAAATTACCACCTTATTTTTTAAAATATGTTACCCCACGTTAAGAAAAATAGTCTCCCTTCCTTCCAGGTAGCAAAAGAAGATATGTAAGTTTCAAACTTCAGCATACATATTTAAGGTTGACATCTAAAGTCACAATCTCCATTTTTGGTGAGAAAACACTGCAAGACATCTGCTACAGACTAAACCCACCTTTCGAATACCATATGAAAAAATTATAATTATAAATGCAATTCATGGTTTGAAAGTAATTATAAGTACAGTTCTTTTGTCATATAAAAGTGATTTCAAATAAAAATTTTAACACCAATTTTGAACAAAATATAAATTTGCTTTAAGTTATTAATATGTAAGAAATAAAGTTGTAGCTGTAGAAAATATTTAAGTAAAAATAAGATACAGAGTAATATAAAAAACACGACATATATATATCTATCAATAAGTATATTTTAGGAGATGCCTAACCAAGTTTTTTTATCTGGTCTTAAGACTCTTCTAGAATTCTGGCTTGTAGAAAGTCAGATTTTGTTCTAAATGTGCAAAAATCACAGCGTGGGAGCAACAATTTTTATATTTTTCATCATACAACATGTGACACATGTTGTATGTACAACGCAAAATGAATTTTCATGAATCTCACATTAATGAAATTATCAAATACTTTTTTTAATAAATACACATGTAGTAAATATTTCAACCAAATGTGTCTGTAAATAATGGTTTCCTAAATTGAAAAGCTAGCTTTGAAAGATTATTTCATATAAAACTTATCATAATTTATTATTTAGTATAGTTTTGATATTAAATACTAAGCTATTTAATAGGAAAAATAAGAATTGTTTTTATCAATTAATACTACTGTGCATTTATATTGAATATATCAAGCATGTAGCTAGAAAAAAAAAAATCACGGATGGGTCAAAAGGTGAAATCAGTATTTCTAAAAAAAAAAAAAAAAAAAAAAAAAAAAAAAACAGACATTTTGTTACATAAATACAAAAAAAATATTTGTCATGTACTCCAAAATTTTTGGACTGTCTCTTTACAAGGTGGATTATTTATGTATTAGAATAAACAATAAACCTTTATCAGTTACGAAACTTTTAGAAGAAAATTTTTTTAAATCAAAAATGACATGCTTTTTCACATATGTAGTACATGTGTAATCACTTATGTGTACGTGTATAGTACAGCTTATAAAGAATTATCCTGAATTTTTTTTAAGACCTTGGTGATTAGGGATGCACCGAATACCATATTTTGCCAAATAACAAATACCAAATATTCGGTTAAAATTCTAACAGAATATTCGACCGAATACTAAATATTTCGTTAAATTTATTAAATCATTATTAAACTTTGATTGCAATGATTAATTTAATTATTATTTTTTAAAGAATATTGAATATTTCATATGGCGGTTTTTTTTTTCTAATGGCCAGCCTCTGCCTTGAAGGCTTTGGCCACAACATGCCAGAATTGTTGGTCTCTTTATTATGGAGGCACCTAGTAGGTGGACCAACGTCGCCCCCTATGAAGGGATGGACATGACAACCACGCCCAATTGGTGATCAAACCCCGGCTGCCGGGAGTTGAACCCGAAACCAGAGTATGGTGCTTTACCTACCATACAACTCAGTCTGCTATTTCATATGGTATAAAAGTTCAGAAATTAAAATGCTGCAAAATTTAATTATCCTAGTGTTTCCTTTATATAATATTAATAACTTTTTCAAATATTAATGACATGATAATTTTTTTTTACCTGCACATTTTATAAGAAAAATTAGGTGTTAATTGACTTCACATACTTATGAACACTTAATGTTATGAGTTCCCCCCCCCCCCCGGTTACTGTTTCATATTTAAATGAGTTATTAATAGTAAGGTTAATGTAATGTGTCATAAGATTTAAGATAAATTGAAAAGCAACAAAATTTAAATTTAACATCTGAGTGTTTTCTCTTACATCAAAATGACTTTGATTGTGATATTAGTAAGTAAGAACTTGAATTAATTTAGTACTATGGCACTATACCCTATCTTTCATTCATGATTTAAAAAATATGTATTTGTTCACTAATTGTCGAATTCTTAAATTTGTTTACTATTCGGTTGCCGAATATTAAAGTATTCATCCAAACCGAATAGGAAGTATACCCAATACCAACAGAAAATTCGGTGCATCCCTATTAGTTTATTTTCATTTATGCAAAAATGTGAAACAGATTTTGTTTCTTCGACATATACTCTTTAATTATTGACATCCATTTAACAAAAACCTAAATTTTAGGGGGCAGATAGTGCTAACCTTTCTGATATAAAGGGGGGGGGGGGGCAAAAAGGCGGTAACGGGCTTTAATTCTTTATCTATTACAGATAAGAGAACAGTAGAAATTGAAGAAACATTCAAAATAAGGTCGGAAATAATACTGTTAACAAAAAATTCCTGCTGTTAATTTTACAAAGTTACACTTTTTTAATTTGTACAACACAATTACCAATTAGTAAAATGTCCCTCATACACTCATGAGGTGACATACAAAATTTGAGAACTATACCTTAAAAAGTGTCACAGAAGGTAGTCAGAAGGTCACAGAAGATAAATATAACGCTGACTTAAACCACTTTTCAATGGCTCTTGAAGGAAAAAAATTACGTTGCATGATCACATTTCAGGGGTTGTTGGGGAAATTACAAAAGAAAATATTCTTTTCCCCTATTGCAATAGACGTTTAATTTCAAAATCATGTATAGTCCCTGATCATCTTTTTTTGAAGGTATCTCTGCGACTTCATATGATGAAAGTCTCAAATTCGGTACATCACCTCATTAGTATATGGGGCACATTTTACTAATTGGGAATGTTTTTGTATGGGGGTCGCATAAAAAATTAGAAGGTGTAACTTTTTTTTTTTAATTAATGAGAGGAATTTTTTTTATAAAGGAGTATTATTTCCAACCTTATTTTGAACAATTTTTTCTATTTACATTGCACATTTATCTCTAAAGAATTAAAGCCTGTTGCCATCTTTAGGGGACCCCCTGTATCAGTGACATAGCCAGAAATTTTTTATGGAGGGGGGGGGGGGGGTACAACTACTGTAACTAACATATATGTATACGTGTGTGCAGTGGCGCACCCAGGATTTTAGTTTAGGGGGGGCTGAGCTGAAAAATACTGGTGAACTCGGTTATAGTGAGATCGATAATAGTTACAACCCTCTTATAACGTCAAAATATTCTGTACCACTTGATTTGCCCATACAACACAAGCCCACAAGCAAAAACTCATTATAGAGTCATAAATAATTATCTGATCTTTTCAGTGATATTGTAACCAACTTTAACAGTGTTTCATAAACTCTCTGTAAGTATTTATTTAAAAACTAACATCTTTTTAGGTAAAAAATACTTTAGAAATAATTTGAAGACAATAAATAATAATAATAGTAATAATTCATTAGTGATTATTTTCTTTTTTTTAAGTTTTTCACTTCTAACTGCACACCTTTAGGGGGGGGCTTGAGCCCCCATAGCCCCCCCCCCGTGGGTGCACCTATGCGTGTGTGTGATAAGTGAGTGAAGAATGTACATTTTGTATGGAAAAAAATTCTTCATGTGTGTGTGTGGGGGAGATTATGACCTTCCCTATTCCCCCTTCGGCTACGCCACTGCCCTGTATATATGTATATTTATTACGATAGCCATAATGGTCTATTCATAATTTGGCAGTATCCTGCTGTATGCAGGAGCAGTCAAAGCTATTTTTTATTTTTTCAATTTTTCAGAAAATAGAACTGAAAATCTGCTGAAATTATTTTTTTTTCTGACAAATTTCAAAATTTACAAGGAAATAAAGGAAGAAAAAATATTACTCTTGTATCCAATAATTTTAACAAATATGAATATCTTTCTTTTTTTTTTCGGGGGGGGGGGGTGTTACCTGATAAAATTTTCTTAAGCTTTGAAGATTCAGTAGATTTATATAAGCTGTCTTCATGGTTTTTCTTCTTTCTTCATGTGTTGAAAATTCAAAAGAGAAGGTTTTTGTATTTTAAAATACCAATTTTTCACTTAATATAATTTACACTTTTACAAAAGTTGTGTAAGACCATCATTATGTTTTATTTCAACAAAAAACAAAAACTTTAAGTTTTGTAATAGCAAAATAACAAGAATCTTTCAATTTACCAACAAATTTTCTTAACTCAAATTTTTTAACTGCAAATTTTTTAGATCCAAAAACTACCGAAAACATTTTATTTTACATTCAAATTTTTATCATATTCAGCATCATCTTCAATTTTTCTCAATATTTATGCACAGGCCTGCAACTAGGGCAGTTCAAATGGAACATGTGCCCCTGGTATCATGCTATTACATCAAAATGAAAAGAAGTGGATGCAAAAATAAAGGTTTGTCCCGGGCGACATGATCTCTAGTTGCAGCACTGTATATGCATAATATTTACATGTAATCTGTAAGAGAAACGCCAGTTCAGTTAAGATGTGTGCAAAAAAGAAAAAGGGGAGGATTGATAGTAGTTCCTATTGTGCACGATGACAACAGAATTTCTAAAGAGGCAAAAAGTCTTAATGATAATTGTTGTGTAGTAGTTTGTAATTACATAATTATAAAACATAACACCTGACACTTCAGAGATCAGAAAGAATTTGACTCTCTTGCCCAAATTTGGAATTTCCCAGTTGATGAAGTTAAAATATTCTCAATGGCCCACCACTGCACATTTTCACACTGTCATTTGGGCTTTTCCTGAACATGGAGTACAGTGAAAATGAGCATACTAGAGGCATAACTTGCATTCTCCCAATCAACGATTTCATTTTTGTAGGGTGGCTACTAAACAGACATAAATTTTGTTTGTAACTTTAAAACATTAAAAACTACACAAATAAAAACCCTTCGGTAACAGCCACCACCTTCTTCAGCACCACTGTTTCTTGCTTGCACTGATCACCACTGTTTCTTGCTTGCACTGATCTCTTCCTCAATGTCTCGCCCCATCCCGGATCGATCTGTGCATGTGTCATGTCATTAACTGCACCATCTGTAGTTAAGATTTGAAGTGCCTCCATTTTAAATGCGTAATTCAGTGGTGGCTCGTGGGATACAGCAAGTACAGCCGGGCTGCACTTGAAATTATCAGCACATACTTTAAAATAATTTATTCTACTAATTTTCCTAAATTCAGATTAGAATTTTCGAATTTGTACAGTAAATTAAAAAAATCTCCAAAAAAACCAAACAAAAAAAACGTATTGTGGGCGGATCGCTCATTCAGAATAAAAGCACTTTAATCTTCCCGCAATTCAATTGGGAAAATCTTTGGTTTAGCCCAGAGCACTGATAAGAAAATTGGCAGCACCGTTGCCATGACAACGACTACGTAAGCAGCCCCTCCGGTATAGGCTATAATGGGGGTACGCAGCTAAGACTCAGCTCATGAAAGATTTTGAAACGACGGCTGCACTTGTGAATTCGACAAACTGATTGGCTCGAGAAGTGAGGGAGGGGGGTAAGGAGAATATATGTTCGGAAAACTCTCGACTTTATATTGCTGAATTTATCAAGAAGGTAAGCCTGAATAGACACTTATGAATGGACAATTACCCATCAAAGCAGTATTGTTTTTAAGTAAGCAAGAATTGGCATTTAGAGGACATGGCGAGCAAGAAAATTCTTTAAACATGGGAAATTTTAAAGAGCTTTTAAAATTATTGATATCTGAATTAAAACGCCTTTTTATAAGGGCATCACTGACCAATTTGCAAGTTTAAAAGAAAGGAGGATTGATTTGACTTATAAAAAATAAGTAAGTTTTCTTTTTTTTTTTTCTTTTTTTCTTTTCTTCTCAAGTTATTGTTACAAAAGAAAATTCTAGTAACTTCGAATCAGACACGAATTAATGCAATTTTGAGGATAAGAGCGGCTGGTTGAAATTTATGTCCATTTTATGGTAGTAAAATAGGATCTCTTACATTTTTTATGTAATTTCTTTTTTTTTTAATCCTGGGTGAGGGCTTAATCCGCCAGCTTTCAAATTCAGTAACAAAGATTTTCCATTCCTGTCCGGAGGAAGGCTCATATGCTTCTGGCTGCACTAACAGTTTTGACCACGGGCTGCCACTGGCGTAATTGATATTTTTATAGTCGGCTAGTTTTTTTATTTCATTAAAATTAAAAACAGCTGCTTCACTATGGGAATCACCGTTGCATGTTTGTTATCATAGAGAATAGTTTTTTCCTCCCTCGGAGCTCCGCAGAAAGAAAGCAGGGAACGTTAATTTCGAAGGGTATGTAGCGTATAGTGTGTCGTTCTGCTCGCGGAAGATATCTAGGCTCAATAGTAGTTATTATTTAACGATGATTTTGAGTGAAGGGTATTATGATGCGCAAATGGCTATTTCAATAGACAATAGAGCTGCTGACATTTGGTTGGATTGATACTATCTGATAGAGCAAATGTTTTATTGGAAATAATAATTTAATATATGTGCGGTACCATGTACATTAACCGTAGCTGGTGCATGTAAAATCTGCCGTGGCTCCTAAGTCCCCCATGAACTATACCGCTGGAGGTCTCTCATAACTTAAAGGAAGATCATGGTCATCCAAGCTGCCAGCCTTCGGCATCAAACTTATATGTATGGTTTATTAGACTAATTACTATAATTAATTAACGTATATCTTGGAAACTATCCATCAGAGCGCATTTTTATTGATTTTCGACCCCCCCCCTAGACTCTTCACCCCCATCATTACATAAAATTTTGAATGCTTTGACACCAAACTTAACCTTTTAATCTTACAGGCCTAGGGGGTTGTACGAAGCTCCCCTGAATTTTTAATTTGGGCATTTTAAACGCTAGCTTCCTCCGGCGGCATCTCCAGGGTGCTCCAGGGGGGGGGGGGGGGATCGTCCCTGGCTGAAGAATGCAATATCCCTGGCTAGAGAAATATTAATTGATCCCTGCCAGGGATACTGTTTATCCCCTGCTGTGTTACAGAGACATGTTAAATGAATCTCTGTCCCTACAAGTTCAACAGTACCTAACGATATTAAGTATTGATAATAGAAATTCTTCTTTTGTTTACTAGACAAAGGAGCAAGTTACAAATATCCCTTTGAAATAGATACACATGCCTGATGCCACTTCTCATTCTGCAACTGGGGTCAGGTTTCAGAGAAAAACTGCGAAATGAACAAACAAGCACTGCTCTGCCGGGAGTCGAATTTGAGGGTAGGCGTAGAATCGACACAGGCAGGAATATGTGTGCATAGAAAATCGAGGGTCGACTTTTGTTTGAATTTAATACCCCACTTACATTCAGCCATTCGCACTTCTCTTCTCACTGCTGCTTTTATTCCAGGAAATACTTTTGCGGCAGCTCCAAAAGCAGTGAGCGTTTTAGATGCAGCTGTACACACCTTCTACTGTGTTCTGCTTCTTACTGCCTTCAAAATCCCTTCAAGGGGGAGCGTTCGCTGCAGGGAGGTCAGCACGGAAGGTCATGGCATGTGTAGGATGAGTGAGGTGTACACACTCCTGTTACTTACATTTGTCCTGCTCACTGCCTCGAAAGTGGGCTGAGTGTAAATGAGGCATAAGTCACTTCCCAAACACGTTGGCGACTGCATTTGTCATGTAATTCCTAATATATTAATTATGTGGTGAGTGGAGCATTTACATCTTCCCTCCTTTTTCTTTCTTTCCAAATGTCCCCTCCTGAAGAATGTTTCCTTTCAAACATCCCCCCCCTGGAGAAAATGCACAATTCACACCCTGGGCATCTCCAAAGCCTGGAAACCATCCCAGAGCCAATTTCTGCATGTTTGCAGTCCTTTTAAGCCTCAATCATGGTTAATTAGTATATCTTGGAAGCTATCCATCGGAGCAGATTTTTATTGATTCTCGACCCCCCCCCCAGACTCTACACCCCCATCGTTACATAACATTTCGAATGCTTTGACACCAAACTTAACCTTTTAATCTTGCAGGCCCAAGGGGTCCCAAGTGGTCATACGAAGCTTTCCTGTATTTTTATTTTGGGCAGTTTAAACACTAGTTTTACTTGACCCACCCTCCGACGGCATCTTCAAAGCCTGCAAACCGTCCCAGAGCAAATTTCCACATGTTGGCATAGGGCTGGGCCAAAAATCAATATTTCCCGAACTATCTGATTTATTCCAGCATAATAAATTCGATCTTCCCATTTTCATTTCAGTGAAATCTGAAAATGAATTCAGAAAAATACAACTTTCAAGAATTAATTACTGTATTTACCTGCGTATAAGTCGAGAAATTTTGGACAAAAAAAAAAAAGGCTTTAAAGTGGGGGGGGGGGGGGGGGGGAATGACTTATATGAGGGTACTTAATATTTTTTTTAAATCGGAAGTCAAAATGCCCCTTAGAAAGACAATTGTTATGTTCCCGCATTCTATAACACAGTGACGTCGATTTTCATATTAGGAAGAATGTAGCGATACCGAGATTGGAAAGGTGTATCATGATGAGATAATGATGACGAAGGAATTTTGTGAATTGTTTGGCGAGTCCAATACTGAATCGGATCTTGAATCAGTTTAACTTTGTATATACTAGTGCTTTACCCTATCAGTTGTGTCACATTATAATTATTAATTATCAGTTTAATTTTTTATACTACTTTTGTATATTATCTTTATTATTGTATATTTAGTACTTTCTTTTTTTTCCAGATAATTTTTAATAAATGTATTTTTGAAAAAATTTAAATTTAAAAAACTTACAAGCGGGATCGACGTATACACGGGTAAATACGATATTTAAATAAGAAAAAAAGTTTGTTCTGTGGTTTCCCTAATACAAATGTTTATGATAATATAATTACATTTAAAAATAAAACTCATTTCTTAAAGATAGTAATAATGCTGTAATGGGAGAAAATTAATTTTTATATCAATAGTTCAATGTTATTTGAGTTTGGACAAAGTTTACTTTCAAAGCAGAAAAATTTATTCAATTTTCGCAGATACATAAATCAGATTGATAAGATTTATCACATCTGTGAGAAAAAATTATGTGTATCATCAAAGTTTGCATCTATGATCAGCAGTGATTGATATGCCACCTCTAAATGTGTATTTCATGCCATAGAAATTTAGATACGCCTTAAGAGTTTTGGAATGCATATTTTTACACATTTCTTCTCCATTTATAAAATTCCGTTTTATGACGGACGGTTATGCCAACAATTTCCCATGAAAATTATTTTTTTAATATAAAAATTATCAATTGAAACAGCCTTTTAGTATAATTACCATCTTTGATATTTGACATTTTTTTATCAGATTGTGGCTGCCCAAGATTACCTTCACACATGCTACACCTCGGTAATTGAAGGCTGGGAAAATGGGTATCTTTTACTCGGTCAGATAATGACTCAATCCACCATGCAGATTTTGCAAAGAACAAAACCAGTCCTCGCCACATGCTTCTCTTTTCATCGATGACACAGACAATGAACTTGCACTCTCCTCCTCACCTGCAGAGACAGATGGCATCAGCATCGACCTCATCCATCTCTTGCTCTTTCAAGTCAACAGCACATAGCAGCAACATCAATGTCCATAGCTCATGGTAAATTCCATAACACTTGCAACATTGTCAATCAGCCTACGACTGACTCTCTACAGGAGAGTAGTGCATACTGGGTGACCTCCGTGCACGCTACACCTTGTCAATAGAAGGAAAGGAAAATGGGTACCCTTTGTTTGGTCAGATAACACCTCAATCTACTAAATCGATTTCGCAGGATCAAAGCCAGTCCTCGCCGCATGCTTTCACTAAGATGTTGGTTATCATTCTCAAAAGCTGATCAACCTAGCACATTGCCTCCTCTGGGATATTTGTTTATAATACTGATGCAAGGGAAAAATCTGGTCAGCAGAATCCATGCATTTTGCTTTGAGTTAGAGGAGAGAAAAATATGGTTAAGATTTTCTAATCTACACATTCTGAGGTGGTTCCACTATTCCAACTGCTTGTCCTCAAAAATCAGTAGTTACATCTGATAAATACATACTGATAAATACTACGTAGTTGCAGATTATTACACAACTATTATTCCAGACTTGTCACCAGCTGTAATACACATACAGTTATTCTTATTCAAGTTGTTTTTAATTTAATCATAATTGTTCATTGTCTTAATTACTTCTTATGGCACTCAACCGAAATTTGCCAAATTACCACCAAATCTTTGTTTACTTTGTATCTTTTGTTTACGTAAATCATTCAAAGGAGTTTATTATTTAATTTCAATAAACAATTCATTTGCTATTAAATGACTACTTAAGATGTTTGCTGGTAGCATTTGAGTTAGAATATTTCCATATTATTTATATATATATTTATGTATTTATTTATTTCTATTATATTTAAAAGCAATTACCCAAATAGTAAGCCGTAATTGTAAGTATTTGTGCTGTACTGAATTTATTAAGTGTAATTATTTTTATTATCTGCTCTCTATTTTAGGCCGATAATTGAAAATTCAAAATTTGAGACATTTTATGTTTTATATGTCAGTATATTTAAACAGCAAAATTATTGAAATTACTCAATTTTTTTGGAAATTTGTCAGCCTTAATTATTTAGATTTTTTTTCTTTTCGCTCCTTCTCTCACAAATACTTTAAGTCGAATTAATAAGAACATTCCGAAAAAAAAGCAACAGCTGATATATTGAAAGAAATACTAACATAAATAACAAATAAAAGCACACCCACCTGGCAATCTTCAATATCATATTCCTGTGGAGTCATGTTGATGAAGTTGAAGTTTAACTGCTTCAGTTTTCTCATTTGTTCACAAAAATAACTAAAAACATATACATTATTTTCAAGAAATCATTTTATCAGTTTTTTAAATTTAGTATTAAATGTATTAGGTTGTAACGAAAGTTTCCCGCCACAGCAAACATCGCCAGCACACAGTTCGCGTAGGCGTATTTGCTCATATCTTGACAAACGATTTTTGTCATATGAAAGAAAGAGACTTACTTTAGAACACTGTGTTGTGAAATCTGTAAATAAATATAGTTATCATTAAGTACAAGGTGTCTCAAATGGAACTATCCCTCAAGCGGATTAGAACCAACATTTACTTCCAGTTCTGCGAAAGTTCAAAAACAATTACTATGATCATTCAAGAAGCAGAGAGCTCTGGCTGGTCCATTGATGTTGGTGAGACCAGCCTGCGAGAACTTGTAGAAAAAGATCAGTAATTAACCACTTGACAATTATCTAGGGAGTTAGAAGTTAGTTTTTCAAGAAGATTTGGCAGAAAACTTTCGTTACAACCTGATAATATTGATAAGAAAAATTCATATCATCTCAACAACAATAAACAAATAAATAATCTTACATCAGCATTTCAATTAAAAAACCAACAGCTCTAGAAGCAAAACAATATTGCCTGTGCAATATAATGTGGACATTTTTCTCAGATTTAGAATCAATCATAAAAGAGAGAGATCACAAATTTTTCTAAATCTTTTATTTTACATTTGGAAAAATGTTTCACAAAATTGCAACAGTCCTGATTTTACACTAGAAATATTTCTAATTTTACCTAAATATTGGGTAAATGTTAACATTATATTGAAATTATTGTCCATGTAGCCTGAACAAATAGCAAATATTTCTAATACCTAAGTACTGAAGCAATGCCTGGCTTATATGCAATATTGTTTTGCCATCAAGTGTAATACCTTAAGAATATTAGGAGAATGTAAAACAGTTTTATAAATTTACGGCACACTATAAATCATATCCAATTAAAATTGATTGTCTGTAGTTCTGATATATATATATATATATATAAACTACAGACAATCAATTTGGGACACCCTATATCTATATATATATATATTGTGGCAAAGTAAGCTCTCCTGCCCACTAGGGGGGGAAAAGCACTTAGCAGCATGCTTTGTGCGAGGCCTGGAATGTTCGAGATGGTTTGAGCTGTCACGCCCCTCAAGCAGGTGCGACCAGGCTGATGTCAGAGCGGTGCACCTGGTACAGAGGAACCCCACGAGAGACAGATGATGTTTGGACAGCGAAGAGGTTGGTCATCGTCTGAGAAGGAAGCCCGCTCTCAAGTCGAGCGAGGACTGAAATGCTAAAGGCCAGGGAAAGGCTGTTTCCCACAAAATTCCCTTCTGTAATTAGTAAATGTTTGTACATAGTTTCGACACTGTAAATAGTTTAAATATATTATTTAGCCAAGAAATTATGGACTTGTTTCATTTGTTATAATCACGACTGAGAAGTGTAAGTTTTCCGGACCCACGTGGTTGGGTGAAATAATGGATGTGGCTGAGTGACGACGCCACAGACAAACTGGTGGCAGCTACTGGAGATGTTGCTTTAGAAATATTAAAGCACGGACCCGAGCCAGCGACGGCTTCAACGAAAAAGACTGTTGAATTTGACTTTCTGTGGAGAGTGATCAAGTGTTGCCTCGACTTGCCTGGAATTCGTCAATTTGCGTGGAATGCGTCGATGCCTGGATTCGTCGGCTTGCTTGGAATCTGAGGGATGTAAATCTGAGTTCTGCTTAAAAACAGAAAGACGCCTTGGTCCCAGAAAATCTGATGGACGGTTGGGAGAGATAGTCCTAAAGGCCCTGATAACGACAGAAGTCTACGACGGAGGACATTGCGTCATCTTCAGAACGCGTAAGCCCCATACAATATTTCATTGCAAAGTCGAGAGACAAATGTCTGAGGGTTTTTTTTTTTTTTTGTGTGTGATTTGTAAAAATATTTGAAGTAGAGAAAGTCTGAAAATTCATATTTAAAAATTAAATAAATAAGTACTGAATGTTATAAAGAAGGAGATAGTGGAGTTGATAATATAATTAAATGTTCAATTGCTTAAATTAAAAGATTTAAATTAAGTGGAGAATTGAAAAAAAAATTGTTTTATATGCTATCATTTTATAATAGTTCAAAAATTTAAATGACTTTTTACAGTGCTAAGTAGAATATTGTTAAGTTGTAAAATTTTGGATATTCAGTATTTTTTTTTTTTTTTTTTAATGTGTATACTTTCAAAATAGGTCGAACGGCCTGATATGCTCAAAAATATCTTTAGCAGTGGATGTTAAAAATCTAGAATAAGGTTATACATTCATTTCATAATTCCAAGAATTAGCTGAAATTGTGTTTTAAGTTGTGTGTAAATGTATAGTGTCTTTTGGAGGGTCAAAAGAAAAGTATATTATCATCATTGTTATTATTGTATTTTGTGGTTAGGAAAAGTGCTTCATTTTAAATTGAGTATTTAAGTATGGCTTTCCTAAGGAGACAAAAAAGGTGCAACTCGCGGAAGAATTTGAGATTCAAGTGGGAGTTAAAGAAGTGATTAGGTCCATTATTGATAGAATAGAAAAATCGGATGGGTATGATGAGAAACAGCTAAATTATTTTTGGAAAGGATTTTGGAGGAAAATGAACAAGAGCGTCTAGATAAAATTGCAGAACAAGAGCGTCTAAATAAAATTGCAGAACAAGAGCGTTTAGATAAAAAGGCAGAGCGAGAATTTGAATTGGAAAAATTAAGAATCACTAACAGTGCGGAAACGAGTAGCAATGGAGAGAATAGCAATCTAGCGATAGGGGAAATTTATAGGCGGGCTAGGTTAAAGGATCTTGTCCCGAAATTCAATCCAAAAATTCTAGATATAGCTTTGTTTTTTATGATTTTCGAACGGCAAGCTGAAAAAGAGAAAGTAGACAAAGATTGTTGGGTGTCCCAATTAATCCCATTCCTCCCACCGGAAGTAGCAGAAATTATAGTGAAAGAGCCAGTAGAGCTTAGTGATAATTACTCGCATATAAAAAAAATTCTGCTAAAGCGGTTCAGGCTAAGTGCCACGGCTTTGAAATTAAAATTTGAGGAGCACAATAGGAAATTGGGAACTTTATGGTCTGACTTGGTTTACGAACTTAGGGGGTACTTAGAAAGTTGGCTGCAGTCAGTCAAAATCAAGGATTTTAATTCTCTTAAAGAGTTAATGCTCACCGAGCAACTCAAAAAATGCGCCCCCTGTGAGGCTAAAGAGCATTATCTTGATAGCTGGGAAAATTTGAAAGATGCTTCGCAGTTGGCGCAAAAGTTAGACGAGTTTGAAAGCGTCAGGAGAACTTTTCGTTGAAGTGAATTTATGAAAAATAGTGGGAAACGCGAGTTTCGCAAAACAGATTCAGGAAATTCCAAATTCCAACCGAAAACTGAGGAAAAGGTGGGAAGGAAGGAAGAGATGGAAAACACGTTTAAGAAGGAATCTAGCAAAGAAATTGGAAAACGAAAACAAATAGTGTGCTATTTTTGCAATCAGGCTGGTCATATGAAAAATGCTTGTGTGGAATATAAGAAATTTAAGGCCGAAGGAGTGCATAATTTGTTTTCAGAAACGGGATTAAATGACAGTTTCGAACCCTTTTTGAGCAAAATTTGTGTAAACAGGGAGTTGAGAAATTGCTTAAGAGATAACGGGAGCAGCATTGATATATGTGCCAAAAGTTGGATTCCTCTCGAAAGTTTCACGAGAGAAGTCACGTGGGTTAGACAACCTTTGGACAGTGAATGCAAATGTCTACCCCTCGCGAAAGTAGTCTTAGAAGGCGACTTTGGTCAGGTAATTACTAAGGTGGCGGTGAAACCTAATGAGCTAGATCAATGGTTTTATTTACTGGGAAATAGAACGGCAAAATTAATTGAAGAAGCCAGGAAAAATCCATCACTTATTAACTCAGTGATTACTAGACAACAATTAAAAACCGCTCTCGCACAAGAGTCAGGAAGGGAGGAGGCAGAAACGGCGTTAGGAGATAATGTGTCCCGTGGGGAAACGGATGATTCGCTCCCCACCTCGGATAAGGGAGACATTTCTTTTCACGAAGAAAACGAAAATCTTGGTTTCCCTTCCTCTGTGGAGAAAAAGGAGGTAAAAGAACTATTGTTCAAAATTGAGGCAGAAAAATTTAGGGTTGAACAAGAAAGTTGTGAGACGCTTAGGAGAGTGTTGGAATAAAGCGAAATCCGGAACGGATAAAGAATTTGGGATTCAGAATGGGAAACTGGTTAGAAATTCGGTGTCAAAAAGGGGGATTAATAAACTTCAGATCTGTGTTCCGAAAAGGTATAGAGAACAAATTCTAAAATCGTGTCACGAGGATTTTAGCGCTCACCTTGGAGTTACGAAGACTAAGCACAGATTGTTAAGTCATTTTTTTTGGCCAAACTGTTATGTGGAAATAGAGGATTTTGTGAGATCCTGCAACCCATGTCAAAAAGTGGAGAAGAAGGGAGATAAGAAAAAGGCTCCGATGCGGTTGGTTCTGATCATTACCGAGGTGTTTTCAGAAATGAATATTGATGCTGTGGGCCCTTTGCCTATTAGTGCAAATCAAAACAAATTTCTGGTCACTGCGATTTGTATGGCTAGTAAGTACCCAGATGTCGTTGCGCTCAAAGATATCACCTCGGGTAGTGTCATAAATGCTTTGTTGATTATATTTCCGCGAATGGGTTTTCCGAAGGAAATTCAGAGTGACTTGGGAAAATCTTTCAAAAGCATTTTGACTTCGGAGTTTTTTGAACGTTTTGGGATAAAGGTTTATCATAGTTCTGTCTGCCACCCACAATCGTATCCTGTGGAACAGTTTCATTCTCCCATTAAGAGAGTGCTCAAAGTCTTGCGTTTAGAGAAAGGGGGAGACTGGGAGGATCATGTCCCTGGTGCGCTTTTGGCACTCAGAACGGTTACGCACAAAAGCATTGGGTTTAGTCCGGCTGAATTGGTGCATGGAAAAAATTTAAGAACCCCACAAACGTTGGTGTATGAAAATTGGTTGCAGCCGGAAAATTTGGACCCAAATGTCGTAGAATATGTACTTGACCTGGTAAATAGGTTTAAAAAATGCATAGTACTGGCAGGAGAGATTAGTAAGGAAAATCAAGAAAAAAGGAAAACTTTGTATGACAAGAATGCAGCGATGAGAACTTTCAAAGTAGGAGACAAAGTTTTAGTGCTAGCCACTTCGAAACCGCACAAAATGGATGTCAGTTGGTTGGGACCGGGAGCAGTCACAAGTAAAATCTCGGAAACCAATTAGTCCGTCGATCTGCCTGAACGAAGAGATAAATCCATGATTTATCACGTAAATCTCATGAAGTTGTATCATAAACGACTGGAGTGTGTAAGTTTAGCGATAGAGGAGAGGGGAGGAAGAAATCGAGCAAGAAGTGCAAATCCCCTATCCTATTGCGGATGCTACGCAGTTTAACATACAGGAGATCATTAAGACGAATAATTTGGAGAACAGACTGACCGAGACTCAGGTGGAGCAATTGGGGACGAACAGTCGCCTTACGAGATGGGCCTTATGCTTACAGCAATATAATTTTAACATCATGCACAAGGCGGGGGAAAAAGAATGGGAATGCCGACAGATTAAGTAGGCAGGCGGAATAATCCGGAAAGAGGGTTTTAGTGTTGCCCAAAAGCATCGTCTTATTTTGTTTAAAGTATTTCGGAGAGCAATATTTAAAATGTCAAAATGTTAAAAAAAAAAAAAAAAAAAAAAAAATGTATGTTACATATGTCTTGGAGTTCCAAAACTGAGAGTAGGTTTCGACTAGTTATTATGAAAGAGTCTGGGTATGATTTTCATTTATAACAGAATTTTTTTTGTTTTCTTTTCTTTGTAAGTTGGATGGCTTTGTCTCTTGATTTTGTTGTGGGGCTACCCAACTGAACTCTTGCAAAATTTTCCATGTGGTACTTGGAAATTTTTTTTTTATGGGGGTGGGCTGTGGCAAAGCAAGCTCTCCTGCCCACTAGGGGGGAAAAGCACTTAGCGGCATGCTTAGTGCGAGGCCTGGAATGTTCGAGATGGGTCGAGCTGTCACGCCCCTCAAGCAGGTGCGACCAGGCCGACGTCAGAGCAGCGCACCTGGTATGGAGGAACCCCACGAGAGACAGATGATGTTTGGACAGCGAAGAGGTTGGTCATCGTCTGAGAAGGAAGCCCGCTCTCGAGTCGAGTGAGGACTGAAATGCTAAAGGCCAGGGAAAGGCTGTTTCCCACAAAATTCCCTTCTGTAATTAGTAAATGTTTGTACATATTTTCGACACTGTAAATAGTTTAAATATATTATTTAGCCAAGAAATTATGGACTTGTTTCATTTGTTATAATCACGACTGAGAAGTGTAAGTTTTCCGGACCCACGTGGTTGGGTGAAATAATGGATGTGGCTGAGTGACGATGCCACAATATATATATATATATGTAATAATAAAATAAACTTTTCTAATTTAACCTAATTTAATTTAATGTTATTTGAAAAATCCTTTTTTAATCTTTTACTCTTACTGTAAAGTTTGTTTCTCGGCCATACAAATATTATGCTTGGAGACGTTTTTTGAAGTTCCATAAGGAGAAAATTGTTGATTCAGCAATATCTTCACTTTCCTGTGGTTTCATTAATACGTGCTTTTAGAACTCCTGGGTAAACAGGTGTTTCTCATGTCTTGATTGACAATCTAGTTAACTAACTACGTTTGAGAGTAACGCCTTCGTGATTGTGCTGCACCCTGCCAGCAGGTGTAGTAACTAAGGAGTATTTAAGCAAGAGTGCGGAAATTTCGAGAGCTTCGTCTTAACTTCGCGCTTAGCTTTTTAGGAGTTTGGAACGTAAAGCTTAGCTTCGAGCCTTTAGACTGCGATGTAAGAAGATAACCACGGAACGAATAAGTTCGCCGGCCCGACTCCTGCCTCTGTCTGAACTTTGAAATAAACTATTTAACCTAGAACCCCAATGGATTTGCGTCAATCATTCCAACAAGGGATGACATAAGGCCCATTCCTTTTATATATATATATATATATATATATATATATATATATATGTGTGTCTGTGTGTGTGTGTGTGTGTATAGGGTGTCCCAAAAAGGTGGTAACAGGCTTTAATTCTTTATTGATTAGAAATAAGTGGGCAGTGTAAACTGAAAAAATGTTCAAAATAAGGTACGAAATGAGACTCCATTAAGAAAAAATTCCTCTTATTCATTTCCAAAAAGTTACACATTTAAATTTGTATACGACTCCCATACAAAAAATTCCCAGTTAGTAAAATGTGTCTCATACACTAATGAGGGGACATAAAAAATTTGAGAATTGCAGAAGAACCTCATTACTGTAGAACCTCAATTAACCGAAACTCTCCATTAACCGAAGTCAGTTTCTTTACTTTTTTTTTTTTCTTTTTCATGAAAAAATTAATTTGTGAAGAAGATTCCGAATCTGGTGCAGTTTCAATAATTGAGTTTTGGAAAATTGTCAATATCAAAGACTTCATTTATATGATCAGTGACGCATGGGAATCTATGACGCAATCGAACGAACTAACGCGTAATAATCGAACGACAAAGTTGGCAAAAACTTTTGCCGAATTTTTCAACTAGTGCAGATGAAAATGCTACAGACATTGTGAAATATGGTGTTACTGACTTTTCAAGTCTTTTTAGCACATGAAATGTTTTGAAAATTATGGGGATAGAGAAATCACAGATTGGTTGAATTGTGACATGGAAGATGCAGGCTTACATTTGCTCAATGATGTGGAATTAATAGCAGAAATCCAAAAATCTCCAAAAGAAGATGATGATGAAGATGAGAATGATTCTGGAGTAAATAAGATCAGTAACAATGATGCTTAAGATCATAAGATCAGTAACAATGAAGGCCTTTTGAGTGTTTCTCAAAACGCCTTCTTTGGTTGGAACAACAGGAGCAGTGCGATTCCTCTGAAATCATGCTTTTAAGAAAACCTCGGGATAGAGCTGCACGGAAAAGGATGGCCAATTTATACCACATGAAGCTTCCATTTAAACCATTGTAAGTTTTTGTTTAAGAAATAAATTTATTTTTCATTTATAATTTTAATTTATTTAACAGTTAAAATAGTCATAACAACAGTTCAATGATGATACTACATATTAAACTAGATGATTATTGATGAATTCTCGATTATCCGAAGTAGGTTCAGTCCCAATTGCTTCAGATAATCGAGGTTCTACTGTATATCTTAAAAAGTGTGAGACATATGAACATATATATATATATATATATATGTTCATATGTTCATGTATATAACGCTGACTTAAACCACTTTTCAACGACTGTCAAAGGGACTAAATTACATAGCATGATTGCATTTCAGGGGTTGTTGAGAAATTCCGAAAGAAAATCTTCTTTTCCACTATTGCAATAGACGTTTACATTCAAAATCATGTTTAGTTCTTGATCATCTTTCTTTAAAGATATCTCTGCAACATTGTATGATGATAGGCTCAAATTTGGTACACCACCTCATGAGTGTATGGGGCACATTTTACTAATTGAGATTTTTTTTTTTCATATGGGGGTCGTATACAAATTTAAAAAGTAACTTTTTTTAAATTATCAAGAACAATTTTTTCTTAACGGAGTCTTACTTCCGACCTCATTTTGAACATTTTTTCAATTTACACAGCCCACTTAGCTCTAATAGATAAAGAATTAAAGCCAGTTACCACTTTTTTGGGCCACCCTGTTTGTGTGTGTGTGTATATATATATATATATATATATATATTATAATGTGCCTGCAGGTCTTTTATACAGCCAGAAAAAAACATGGAAGATATAATTATAAAACAGAAAAAATCAAATGTGTGTATAGAACAAGATCATATAAAAAGTTGAACATATTTCACATAATGATAAATTAAACTGTTTACAATAACAGTAAAAAAAAAGTTAACTGATGTAAACATAAAAACTTATAATATATTTAAACATTAATACTAACAAGGGTGGTAAATAAAATTACTTTATTAAAAATTAATGAGAAAAACGTTTGCCAATTTTTTACACATGTAAACAAATTCTCATGATTAAATTAAGAATCATGCACGAGAATTAAAATCACATTTTCAAACTAAAATAAGAAAAATAAATTAAAATGTATATGTCAAATAAACAGAAAAGAAATAACATACTGTGCTTTATCAAAAATGACCGACTGATTTTGTTTTATCATATGCACCATTGTCTCAACTGAGGTAAAAACTGAACTGTTTTGTTCAAAAACTATAGCAGATAGTGGTTCAGTTCTCACAGTTGGTAAAACACGTTCATATTTTTCAATGTGTCTTCTCAATTGATCAGGCACTGAAATATAAATACAAGAATTAAATATGTGTGTATTAACGTAACATAACATGGACTGGGATAAAGTAAATGGCTATTCAAAATTCTAATTTTCCCCCCTTTTACATTGCATCTACAAATTCGAAGAAATATAGTTATAATATTCAAGGACTATCTAAAATTGATTTTTTGATATAGTATTATAACACATCTTTGTGATTTTAACTGAAATTTGGGTATGGAAATCACATGATGAATTTTCATTTTAATATGCCAGAGAAAACATGCAGATATAAACACTTACACTTTGGTTAAACAAGAGGCTAGACCACTTTATCGCTATGCTGTCTGCCTTCCTCCACTCTATCTCTCTCACCAACAAAATAAATTTGAACAAAACTAAGAGCTCTTTTTTCAATAGTTATTGCATTTTCTAAGCTGTTCAGTACATTATACAGTGGAATCCCAATCTATTGTTCCCGTATTCATCGTTTTCCCGTATTGATCGTTTTATTTCTAGGTCCCTACACAAATTGTATTTCCATAATGTTAAAGAAACCTGCATGTATTGTTTGTCAAAAAGTGACATTCCTGCATTCATCGTTGAAAAATTTTACTCCTGACCAAAATGAATTGGAAGGTTAAGTGGATCCATATGGTATACAAACTTTAATTACTTCTTGGTATGATTTCTTGTTTTAATGATAATCAGATGAACAGTGGTGGCATGTAGCAGAGGGTGTGTATACTGTGAAATTTGATGATATTTCCATTAATAAAGACGTTGCGCATGCGGTATCCTAAGCATGGAAGAAATGCTTATTTTGCAGAGAATGAAAGTAATGGCGAAGCAGAGGATATTGCTCATGCCGATGAGGCTGAGCCACACTAGTATTAAGCTTCTCTGAAGTAATAACGGTATTTGAAACTTTATGGACTTTTTATACAAACATGAAATCACAGAAAATTACCAGAAAAGTATCGTAAATCTTGAAGATTCGCTGTTTAACTTAAAAAATGCTGAAAAACCTAACATAAAATTACTGATTTTTAAAAATAAATATCACTTATAATCTTCATCTTCGATTTATTTGTTTTATAATTTTGTAAAAATTAGCATTTGTTGGTATCGGCCATTGTGTGTATGCATAAACATTGTTTTCTTCATATTTTGACTTTAATCCTCATTTGTCGTTTTCCTGCATTCATCGTTTTTACCTACGCTTCCCATGAAAAATGAAGGATCGAGGTTCAACTGTATATGCATAATAAAAGAAATAAGTATTTAAGTAGGATGATTCTGTTATACCAGATATTACAACAGGATGATAATATGCTTTAATATATGTGCAATATACACGAATGAGGTGATGCACAAAATTTCAGAATTTCATCATAAAATGGCTGATATATTTTTAAACAAAGGTGGTCAGGAGCTAATATGAATTTAAATCTAAATGCTTATTACTAGAGTCAAAAATATTGTTTTCTTTCATTATTTCTGTACTATCTCTGAAATGCAATCATCCAATGCAATTTTTCCCCTTTGAGATCCATTGATAAATGGTCTGAGTCAGCTATATTTAGCTTCATATCTCTGATACTTTTTAGGATATAATTCTGAAATTTTGTTCATCACCTTATTAGAGTATGAAGCACATTTTACTAAATGGGAAATTTTTTTTGCATGGGGTTCGTATACAAAATAAAAAAGTCTTTCTGAAAATTAACTAGATGATTTTTTCTTAATGTAGTCCTCTCTCCTTCCTTATATTTAACATTTTTTTCATTTACCATTGCTCAGTTATCTCTAATGCATAAAGAATTAAAATGTGTTATCTTTTTGGGCACACTGTGAGTACATATCTTACTTACAGGATTCTTCATTCTCTTTCACAATATGGGATGATGGAGATAAAGCTTCTGGCTCAGTTTTCTTGGAGAAACACCAAGAATGTATCTTTTGATCTAATTCTTCTTTAAGATATACACATGATACAAGATCAAACCATATGCTCTAAAAAACAAAATATACATATTTAAAATAAGCCAACTGGGTATGCTTCATTGGATATAATTTCATATACATTATTTAACAAAAAAGAAAATAAGACTCTTTTACATATTATATATACTTTTAATTTCTTAAGAAACAGTACACAAATTGATCTGTAACTTAAAGTATATCAAAAGTATTGTTAGCATTGCTTGGTTACTAATCACTTAATTTAAATTTATTCAGAATTATTTTTAACCATGTTCCCTTACATATATAGATTTTTAAAAATCTTTCAATACCCCAAAGAAAAAACTGTAAATAGTTTTATAAATGAAGATTTCACTATTGAACTTTTAGCAGAATGCTAGAAATACCTGATAAAACTTACTTCCACACAGCTTTATGGCCTCACTTATTGAATTCCTTAATGACCCTTATAAATACAGTTTTCACTCCCTCCTTTCCAAAAAACTCTTAAATTCCTACTTACTAGGGTCAGATAGGATAATTGTTAACAAAGAATAACAATGAGCCAAACTGGCTGCCAGGATAAATTAAGAGCAAGATAACTAAGAAGTGAAAGGTTACAATACAAAGACCAGACTGATGATCCCAAAATTTGAATGCAACAGATTACATGTAACTCAGAAAGCACTGCTGGATATTTAGTTCTTTAAAGTTTTTACTACAAATCATTTTTTAAATTTGTAGTAAGGGGAAAAAAATGTGTTGATTATACTGTAGTTAAAACAGATTATTGTGACTTCCGAAAATATTTGTCACGTAACAATTTAATATTTACAATTACTCTAATCTAATATGAAAATATTATTAAATGATTAAAATTTGAATACGGAAATACCTTAGTAATTAGTTAAAAACATTAAAAAGCCTAAAATCTCCGTAAAATAATTAAAACACGCACCATGAGCGCTTTTGACAGCCTAGCCCGCTGTCATCATCAGAACTGAGCTGCTTGGCTCGTTCACCGCTTCTTCTTCACCAAGGCCTGCCACGACTGCTTGATCTGCGCATGCACCATGTCGTTGACAGTTCCCTGGTGTCATTATTTCCAATGCTTCCCGTCTTAAGCCATAATTGTGGTTATTGTAATTAGCTATTTTCTTGACATTTATGAAATCTATATTTATATTTTCCTTTAAGGCTAGGCGGGATAGAGCGGTACTTTGTCTATTGTATTTTATGTCATTTATGTGTTCTTTAATTCTATCTTTAATTTTTCTTTTTATAACACCAATGTAGTATCAGGGAAGGTTGGAATCTCTATAAGTGAAATTTATTTTATAAATACCTGTGGTTTCTAGAGGGTTAATCTTGTCTTTATCTGACCGGATTCTTTTAAATATATTGCTATTGGGTTTAATTGGGATATGAAGGTTCATTTTACGTGCCCGGTTGGATATTTTTACAGCGAGACTGCAACAGTAGGGAATCGGATGTGTAAAGGTGGATTTTTCTTTCTGTGCTTCATTGATGATGTTGAGTTTCTTTCTTCTATTTCTGATTAGGTGGAGGGATGATATTGCTGGGATAATTAGCTTTGCGCACAAGTTGCTTTATGAATTGTATTTCTTCCTTTAGTAATTGTTGGTTGGAGCATATTTCTAGGGCTCTATTGACATGTGAACGTAAGATTGATATTTTGTAGTTATATGTAGTTTTTGAGGAGTAATTGACTATTTTATTATTATTGGTGGGTTTACGATAAACTGTAGTTTCTATATTGTTTGGGGTGGTTCCACTGGTGGGTAACATACTGCTGCTGGATAACCGGATATCTGGTTGAAAGTTTGGCTGGATATTCGGTATCCTGTATCCGGCCAAATTAATATCTATTGCATCACTAATCATACTATACATTTTTTCACTTAAAATATGATATTTGTATTAATTTCATACTTCCCTCATAAATAATTTCTCTCTAATATGTTTTCATCTTACAGGTTTAGCAAGGTTTGCTTTTCATTAATTTGGAGAATGTGGAAAACTGCTACATACACTTATCTCTTGGTGTCAAAGGCAGCTTTAAAACAAGAAATAAATTTAAACAGATAAATAAAAGGTTTCTTTCTTTTGGGGATGAGATGAGATATTTAAGTAGGAAAATGCTCCAGTAATGTAGAGGACAAAGATGCCAAGTTTGCCAATTCAAATGCCTCAGAGCTAGAGTTGGGGAGTATCGCAAATGCATGTATTTGAAATACATTCTCAATGTATTCTGCATTTTAAAAATACAAAAATACATTTTGTATTCTGACATTAAATTAATTGTTACACCACAGATTGCTCAGATAGCATGTGCAAATGAAATCATAAAATTGCTGATATTCACTTTTCCCCCTCTCTTGGTGTAATTTATGAACTGCGCTAGAATTACATGTGGTATTAAAACTGAAGAAGTGTTAGGGTTTTAAGGAGCATTAACGTTACATATGGAGTAAAACATCCCAAACTCCAGACCATTAGAGTAACAGCTTCCCATAATAAGATGGTATGAATCAAACTTTCATTCTAGATTATTTTGAAACCTTTTGTACAATTATTAATGGAAAATGTTTCCAAATTTTGTCTGTAGATGCAAAAGAAAAAGTTAAGGTAGAATGTCAACTACGGAAGCTGAAAACTTAGATAATATGCAGAACATTTAAATGTACGATAAATTTTAAAACTGAATTAAAGACAAAACTTGACTTTTATAGTAGGTTATGATTTAGCTGAGTATTCATGTTCAAACATTCAACTGAAATCAATAAATAATAAATATTATATGTAGAGGTTTATTTTATACACAACGTGACTTGGAAATTAAGGTTTTTATAAACAATTTTGAAAATAACTAGTATACACTGTCCACATGTTGAAATTATATATGTTAAAATTATATATGTTGAAATTATATTTCATTGCATTTTGAATATTATTGCAATTTTTCAGAAATGGTCTGCTCGGATCCTTACAGGAATACAGGTAAAATTTTGAAAGGTACTGTTTTTTAAAAAAAAAAACAAATAAGACCTTTTCCTTAACACAGCTATTAAGATTGCTTTTGTTATTCTTGTTAAAATGTATTTAAATAAAATAAACTGAGATCTTTGGTGCAAAATTTAGCTTCTTCTCAATTCAAATCCTTTAAAAATTTTATATGTATTTGTATGTATTTTGAAAATACATTTATTTTGTATTTTGCATGCTTTTAATCCAAGAAGTATTTTGTATTGCAGTGTGTTTGAATCAATGTATTTTGTATCGAAAATACACTTTTGATGCATTTTGCCCAACTCTGCTCAGAGTTCTTTATTTTCAAAGTCAAGAAGGACTGACATTTCTTATGCATCTATTTTTTTCATGTAATGCACTCAACTGCCATATACACATTATTTAATATTTAATAACTACATGGTATATATACATTTTCACATACAGAGAAAAAAATTACAAAAACAGAAACATGTTTAAAAACTCAAGAAGCATTTTACAGTTCTATATATACAGGGTGTCCCAAGAAGGTGGTAATGGGCTTTAATTCTTTATCTATTACAGATAAGTGGCCAATGTAAATTGAAAAAATGTTCGAAATAAGGTCCGAAATAAGACTCCATTAGGAAAATATTTCTCTCGTTAATTTTCACAAAGTTATACTTTCTTAATTTGTACACGACCCCAGTACAACACAATTCCCAGTTAGTAAAATGTGCCTCATACACACAAGAGGTGACATACAAAATTTGAGAATTACACCTTAAAAAGTGCCAGGGATAAGAAGATAAATATAACGCTGGAGGATAATACCGTAAGCGGGGGCAGGTCGCCAAGTATATGGAACTCCGCCAAAATATGAAGATGGGTAAAAATGCTTACGACGGCGTCATGTTCTCAAGTAAACCTAATGCGGAGTTGAGGTGTAGTTGGTTGAAGGAAGAAGTTAAATTGTGATTGGTTGGGAATCTTGACTGTTAACCAGGGTTGTATGAAGGAATTTTGTGATTGGTTGTAAGAATTTAACTGAAACCGACAATCCGAGGGTAGTTTAAAAGTAGATAATCGTTCCGGAGTTTATTTGGAATTTTACGGAATTTGTTCTTTGCATCGAAGGTTTTGGGGCATTTTGTGGATTGAAATTTTTTGTCTTAATTAGGTAAGTTGGCTTTAATTTTGTAGCTATGCATCCTTTGCTAGTCAATTTCAGCATTTTTACTATGTTTGTCATTCTACAAAATGAAGAAAAGGTAATAGAATGGATCTTGAAACGGGAGCTTTGGCCCTACATAAAGTGTTTTGTTCACCCAGAAACTAGTGTAATTTGTTCAGACAGCGCTAAACAATATTCCGGTGTAGAAAAACTTTTAAAAAATGCAGAACACAAAGTAACTAACCATTCGAAAGGCGAATTTCTTTCAAAAGAGGATCCTACCAACACTATCAACGATTTAGAGAATGAAAATAAACAGTTAAAAAGCCAACTTAAAGTACGCAAATTTATGGCACTATATTTTTACAGGAGAACGCAGTTGAATAATTTAAGAACAAATGGCGAAAAGATATTTAAATTTCTATGCGATATCAAAAAAGTGTATCCGGGACCGTCAAAAAATGGTTTAAAAATGAAGGAATTCGTTGTACCTACCATGGAATCAGAAAATTTAGTGGGAGTATTACCCGTATGTAGTGAAAAAAAATCGAATCTGATTTAGAGGAATTTGACGAAACAGACTGGGATGAATTTTGATTTTTATGGTTAGGGTTAGGATATCGAATTTTATATTTATTGAGTTTTGCGTGAGGTTAGTGTAACTTGTGTTGTTTTGTTTTTGGGTATTTTGAAACATGCTCTCTGTGTTTTTGTTTGAAATGACATTTTTTGAAGCAGGGAATAACCTTACGTATCCTACAGCTACATTTTTAAAGTTCTTTTTTTTTTCAAAAGTTGTATGGCTTTCATTAGTTTCTGAAGAAGGTAAAAGGTAAGTGATTTTTGTTTTTTGTTTTTTAAATAGTGGATGTTTATCGGAGGAAAAAATCTGGCGCGAAAAAAAAAAAGCGCCAAGGATTACGTTGTTGGCGACAAAAAAAAGTCGCCAAATCAGCTTGCCCCCGTTACAGTATTATTCCCTAACGCTGACTTAAACCACTTTTCTATGGCTCTTGAAAAAAAATCATGTTTAATGATTGCATTTCAGGGTCGTACAAAAATTATGAAAGAAAATCTTTTTTTCCCACTCTAGCAATAAATGTTTACTCAAAATCATGCATCGTCCCCAATCATCTTTCTTTAAACATATCTCTGCGATGCTGCTTGATGAAAGGCTCAGATCTGGTAAATCACCTCATTAGTGTATGGGACACATTTTACTGACTGGGAATGTTTTTGTACAGGAGTCATACACAAATTTAAAAAGTGTAACTTTTCGTAAATGAATGAATAATTTTATAGTATTTTTTCCTTAACGGAATCTTATTTCTGACCTTATTTTGAACATTTTTTCAATTTACACTGCCCACTTATCTCTAATACATAAAGAACTAAAGCCCACTATCACCTTTTAGGGACACCCTGTATAACTTGTCTCCATTTCTCATAAAATAAATCACTCTTAAAGGAACAGGATTAAATTCATAGCAACTGTTAAAAGTACATAGAAAATAAAACAAATCAATAATCAATTTAAAATTTGCATGTTCATGATAATAGAAAATACCTTATCTCCATTCAATATAAGTTCTAAACGATATGGACAATACTTTGGTTTTAAAGCAGAAAGACATAGTCCAGATTCCAGCAATGATTCATCATCAATCCATAATCTAAATGCTTCAAATATTCTGAAATGATTTTAAGAAAACTTTTTGATGTTTTAAGAATGAATGGTTCATACATGTGACAGTATAACAAAAATATACCAAAACAAGCTAATTTACATGAACTGAAGAAAAAATCTAGATCACATTCTCACAGCTTGGATTTAAATTGTAAATACAGAATCAACTTACTGTATCAAGTAATTTAGCAAATATATATATATATCTCCATTTATAATTTCTTTCTTTCTTAAAATCTATATGTGTGACAGTAGATCGGTGTGAGTGTTGCATTGTGGCAAAGCTATGCAAGGGCTATTTGCCAAAGAGCAATGCAAGGGCTATTTGCCTTGGTTGCAGGATTTTTAAAGGGTTCTAATGGCTATTCACATGATATCTGGAGATAACTGACTAAAACTCCAGACCATTAGATTGACAGCCATATGATAAACCAGGCAAGAATGCTGGACCTTCACACATCAATCATCTACTATTTTCAGTATCTTATCCACTCAGCCATAGTAGAGCCATCTGATAGCAGAATTAATTACGAGTATTCTAACTTACATACTATGACTTCCTTACTTATAAATTTACAAACATAGATGGTATTAGAAAATCTAGCTTATAGAAGAGGTCATATTGACACTTTACCCTGATGTGCTAGTTTAAGGACAAAGTGGAAAAATTAACATAACAGAATCAGAAGGCAGATTGGCCCAAATGATCATCAGGAGATCGAAGATGGTCGGTTCAATAAGGCGTATTCATATATGCAACATGTGGAGACTGTCCAAAAACAATCAAGTTTTCTGATAGTGTTCTGTAACATTTATGTGAAAGGTTTAAATTGAATTTTATCAAAGTCACGTTATTGTGATATAGACAAAAAGAATCCTTCAGTAGGTAGCCAAATGTGAGACAGTACTCACACTTTCGTATTTTCTAGTTTATTAAGTAAAAGCTTGGTTTTAGGTTTTGTAGACATTTTTTATTTATGAGAGTATTCTATTTATATCATAAAAAATAAATTATGTAGATATATCTATTTTCTGTATAAAAGTAATACTTGCATTCAGAACTGTGCACAAAGAAAGAAAATTTCAGAAGAGGTTCAAATGCTGAAAAGGCAGAATTCCAAAAAGAATTCATCATCATTTTTTTTTAAACAAAAATCAAAATTTGGAGAGGTCTGGATATCTAGACCTCCCCCTTAAATATGTCTTTTTTTATATTCAATGAAAATCTTAGTATTTGGTGGTGAACACAGAAAGATAAAAAAAATAAACTATCTGTGCACATAATTCAAAACTATCTCTAAACTCATAACAACCCAGAATAACAGAATATGTCAGGCGTAAATGAACATGTGTATACATACATATGTATATGTAAGGAGCTTTAGCTATAGTGGCATTAAAAATATTTCTTTCAAATAACTATCAATCATTAGTTAAAAGATGTTAAAAACCTTAAAATCTGTTAAAAAGAAACAAACCAAGCATTTACAGTCAAGCACTTTCAGTTGCTTCTCCCGCAGCCATCTTCAGGACTGGCCAAATCCACCTCCTTTAAATTGAATTTTATCAAAGTAGTTGAATTTTATCAAAGTAGCAGCAGCATGCCGCTCCAGTCTTAGTGATTTGTGCATGAGTCCTGTCATTGACGGCGCCCTCTTGTGTTAAGATCTCTATTGCTTCGTGTTTAAAAACACGAAGCAATCAAGTGAGTTTGGTGAGTTCCGAGATCGCATGAAGGCACAGTGTTGATACTAATCAAAAACAACAATAACAATACCAGCCAAAAAAAAAGCAAAAAACTTTATGAGAAGAAACTAATATACTCAAAAAATTCCTATACACTAGATAAAACAAGAATTTGAGAAGTGTACCTAATAATTAGATCACTTACTACATTTTCACATCTGGATGATTTTACCTAAGGTTGAAACTTCTGGATGTTATTGGAAAGTCCAAGCATTTGAGTATGACTGAGGAATTCAGAATTATTCACATCATCTCACAAACATAGAAAGCATTTAAAATGAAAAGGACAACTGTCTTGACGATTTAGTGCTGGATAAATATGAGCAACCACAGTAGCAGGGCTGATCCCATGGCGGAGGGGAACCCTACCACACTTAAAATGCAGTTTGCAAAATTGCTATTCCCGACTTCCAAAACTCCTCATTTTAGTATAACCTTTGGTTTTTAATCGGCACTTTTCCTAACTTTTGTCCCTTTGAATCCTACTTCCAATGCATACAAAACCGAGTAAGAAATTCTTTTCTTATTGCATCAGTCAAAAGAAAGAAGTGGGAATGAATAACAGAGCAGTCGGCACTAGGTGGCCAGGTATACAAAAGGGGCAGTTGACACCACGCCATACTTTGTAATAAGTCTTAGCATACCTTGATTAGAAGAAAACCTTCTTTAGCTTTTAAGATATAATTACTGCTTGAATTCGATAAAAATAAATAAATAAATAAACTCTAGCATTTAACAAAATGAAATAAAAGTTTGCTGCAGTGTGCATTTAAGGCTGAAGACTGAAACCAGTTGCAAAAAAAAGACAAAAAGAGCAGTGCACAAAATGTGATATGTAATTGTTTTAATAATGACTAAAAGAAGATGTGAAATAACAGTCATAATGGAAAGAGAATTTCCATACAAACTGTTGGAGCTCCATCAAATCTATTCTCCAAGAAAAAGATCATGTTACCAATTTGGTAACTATATATTTAGATTATATTTGTAATTTAGATTATATTTAGAAAAATGGTGGGCAAGTTATAATAAGAGATAAAATGCAAGAGTATAGATCACAGGGCCATTAAAATAGGAAGACATGGCAGAGCATATACTAGGGGTCGTGACCTTAGGAGCTTGAAAATAAATATACATAACAGGGTTGGCAAGTTTTTGACGCATGACAGTTTTAACCATGGTTTAAACTGTCATGTCAAAAACCCTATATCAAAAACTGTCAAAAACCTTAAGCATTGCACTTTAAAATATATGCAAATTACACGTATTAATTAATTTTAATACAATTACTAATATTAATTGATTGTTATTGATTATTAATATTAATCTACTACAAATATTGACTGTAGTAAAAATACTAATCAATTTCTTCAAAATAACACACATTGTGAAATAATATAATATTAACTTTTAAGAAATATCGTAAACATTTATAATTTTTTTTATCAAGCATGTTGTCTAGAAACAGAAAAGAGAGTGGAAAAGTAATTTTACTACATATCCAATATGTTCAAAACATTATTCTTGCTGTTATAACATTAAAATTCTAAATTATCTATCTGCATCAACAATTAGGACTGTCCTTAAAATCTTCCATGGCTTGTAAGTTTCCCACGTGTAAAATACCAATACCATTTTGTGATAAATTTCAATGCTGCATTACATTTAAAACATTGGTTACATTCAATAAATTGGTAATCTATATTGAATGGGGGTTCTATTTTCAATGGGAAACTTTAGTATACTGATAATTAAAGGTGCTGATCTTTATTTCATTGTATTTAAATAACTGAAATTATGTTATTTGTTTTTGCTTAAAACCCTTTCAATTTAGGTATTTAGATTAAATAAGATTAATATTTGCTTCTACAGGAAATGTTTAGCCATACTTCAGTTTGAAAATTTTGAAAGACTGCTGAACATTATTTATATATTAACTCTCCCTCCAAATTATATGTATACTACTGAATTAAATTTTAAAATTTTTATCCTATAAATGGTATTTATTTATTTATACAAAGAAATGCACACGACAGTTTAAACCAGTTTTTGATGCTTGTCATGTAAAAACCAGTTTTTGACATCAAAAACCCAACCTTGATGCATGATTTTCCATTTTCTCTTGAATCACGAAAAAAATTAACTTTTTGATCTAGAATTACTTTCTTTATTCGAATTTTTTCCCCCTTTAAGCCTCACATTCTTTTTTTAAGCCTTTATTTTTTAACACTTTCCAAAGAAGTTGAAATTTTTATTCATTCAGTTTGTCTGTCTGCCCATACTCTAACTGCCGTAAATATGCATCAATTGAATTTTTATATGATAATGAAAAGTACCATACCATGTACCCTATTGAAAAGGATGTAGGTACCATTTATAGTTCTTTTACAGGAGCACAGAAAATAATTCCGATACATTGCAGCCTATGGGCAAATAATGTTTAGAGTACATTTTAGAAATGTTCATCCATTTCAAGCAAATAAAAATTCGTATTTATTATTGAGGTTTATGAGAACATTCTATCCATCAGCATGGGTGGATGTAGTTTTGATACCTATACAAAGCTAACGAAATAACACTCATAGATTAGCCTTTAAGAGCAGTATTTAAAAAAATATTTTAGTTTCTTGTTGGCTTTAACCTGTTCACTACCATCATTACTAAAATGCAATGGCAGAAATTCGTACCTCTTGGGTAAATCGTTGCTTCCTGGCTTGGGTCTTTGAATGGCCTGGCATGGCCCAGCCATGTGTTTATGCAAGGCTGTGGCAAGAGAAGAAACATTCTAAGACTCATGCCAGGAAGCAACGATGGACACAGGAGGGAAGAATCTCTGCTGTCGCATCTTTAGCAATGTCGGGAGTGACCAATTAACTGTTTGTCATGCAATAGCATTTCTGTCAACATCTAGTGAAAAAAATCCAGTAGATTTATGTGGTATCATAATCTTAAAGTCATAAATACTTGTCTAGGTCACAAAACACTCTTCAAAATTTTTTCACACAATTTTGCCATCTATTCTACGTATTATTTTTTTAAAGTACATACCTGCCAACATGCAATTTTTGAAAATCTTACAATACCACGGTGTCACGCAGTAACGCAATAAATATGCCTATGTAATCAAACACAATTTTTTAAATTACTATTCAGATTTAGTACACTATTTTTAATACATATGCACATATAGGAAAGGAGGGGCATTTATTTGGTATCTTTAGAGTACAAATGTTCATAAGTAGCTGATTTGGCTGCTTTTAAAAAATCCTTATCAAAGTCTTCCTCATAGCAATGGCCATTGAGTTTACTTTTTGCAATTAAAATGTCTTCCAAAGTTTCATTAGACAAAAAACTATGAAATAGTGTTCTATTTTTCTTAACACTGCTAAACAAACGTTCACAAGCAGCATTACTGTGTGGTATAGTCAATATGCTTAGCATATCATTCGATCATATTTAAATTTCCCACTAGCAGCTGTTAATTTTCTCAATCTCAATCTCAATTTTTAGCCCATTTTTTGTCCATTCTTTCTTCTGATTGAACTTCCTCGGGCCAAATTATCAATTTGCAAAATTGAGATTGAAGCTCATCCCCGATTTCATCTACTGGCTTGCAAACATCATTTCCACATACTTCATGTGAGTACATATTTGGAAATAAATTTAAAAAATAAACTATATCTGAAAATGATTTGGCCTCACCATGGCACAAGTGGTTCTGCCACTGAAAATGGTAGATGGCTGAAGTGTGAAGGTCCCGGGTTCGGGTCCCATCGCGCGGCTGTCGATCCGGAGTTTTGGTAGGTTTTCTCCAGATGTAACGTGAATACGCGTTAGAACCCCTTAGAAAGTCCTCCTACCAAGGCACCTCCCCCCTGGCTGATCGCCCTAGTGTAGCGTTGCCATAATCACACACAACAACTGAAAATTATTTGTCTGCAAGATTATTTATGTTTGATACTTAGCAAGATTATTCATGTTTGATACGCAATTTTGATGTCGGTCCTATACACGTAGCAAAAAGCAAAATTGCATCCCCTTCGCGATTTGACGATACAAGGATATTCCTTTGTAAAAGAATCAAGGAAAACTTTATTATATTGTTTATGTTTAATTTTCGACATTTCAAATTAATATTTCACAACTTCAAACTACACTGGACAATTTCATCAACACGTGTTTGTGATTGAAAGTTATTCTTGCGCTTGCGCTTACGGATGGGAGCCAAGCGGTATTGGGAGGGAGATATTTCTAAACGAATGCGCATCCACCTCCGTGCATGCGCAGCAACAAACTTTGCCAAAGCATGGACACTCAGCATATCGATTACGAACGCTCCCATCCCACTTCTCCTAACACGTCACAAGCCAAGCCGCGGGTGGGAGGGAGAAAAAAAATCTGTGAGCCAATCATAGCTTTCGCAGCATCGGAGATCGGAGGGAATTCCTATTTTCCCTCTCGGGTTAACAGTAACACAGCGTATCAGTGGAAGAAGCATAAAAGGCATAAAAGGTAGGGGAGGGGGGAGTTAGCTTATATATGGGAAATAAAACGATCTAGTGTTTTTACGTTCGACGTAACGTCAATTGGTGATTTAAATTTTAAAATACTCCACAAAACCACTAAATTTTGAAACATAGTAAATAAAATCACATTAGCCTAAACTTTGCCAAAAAATCGTACAATTTTGCCTTGCGGCCGTATAACCGTACAACTAAGCTAAAATCCGTACATTGTACGGCCAAACCGTACAAGTTGGCAGGTATGAAAGTATAATTTGGCATGGCACGACACAGTTATGGATTTTAAAATGGAAAGTGTGCTTTTTATAACAATTCATGTTTGAAATTTCAATGACACATAAGGTTGTGATAAGTAGAACTTGTAAAAGACCTCAGAAATAGAAGAATTCTTTTAACATAAAATGAATAAAACTTCAATGTTTCTTTACGTTCGCAAGTTTTTTCTTAAATGTTTGAAATTTTATAAAATATCTGCTTTTTAGACTAAAAAAAACTAGTAAAATTTTGGGACTTTGAACTCTCTCAAAAAATGTTACGATTAAACAATTTGCCATCTAATTCTGAAATTTCCAAGAATCCTTCACAAATGAATAATCAATATAAGTAGAAATCATTATTGGACCAAAATACCATGGTATATTGGTCCATATTGAATGAATAGACCCAGAGACTGGTCATCTTTCAGAGCTGGTGGGGTAATAAATGTATCGATTATTAAAGCTTCAAAATGTTTGAAAACCAGATTTTAATGTAAAATCGAGAGACCAGGAGAACCATCAAAATCCAGTAGTCTCCTTAAAAATCCAGTAAAGTTGGCAGGTATGAAATAGTATATACGCAAATAAGACAGTGTTGGAAAGTGTTTTATAAACAGTGCTCTTGGTATGGCTTCCTTTTCTTTTCTTTTAAGTAAATGTAAAGACTCCATTCAGCCCCTAAACTCATTACTGCCAACCCAAACTATGGCACTGATAGTTTTGTCGCATACGGATAGGCAAATATTTTCTTCATTCCGGAGAGAACATTTTATGACCAAATAAAAAGCTATGAATATTATTTGAAAATTTAACTAAATTTAATTACTTGTAACAGAGTCAGGAATGTAACCATCCCTCCCCAACAAAAATGGATTTTTGTGTGCAAAGTGATAATAATCGAGCCTTTTTGTGGAAAATTTTGCCTTTTACATACTCCCCCTGCAATTTATTAATGTAATACTAGGGTGGTCACAAGAAATCAATTTTTGAATTTTTTGGGGGACATCCTCCCCAAAAAGTTGCCAATAGGCTACAAAATGGGATTGGTAAAGTTTCAGCTCATTTGCATAATATTTACTTAAGCCGCATTGAGGTTAAAGTTTAGAAAAACTGTGGTTTCTTGCAAAAAAACAGTTTTTTTTTTAATCATAAAATGGATAAAATTGAGTCTAGAAACATAATGTTGGTCTCGTTTCATAAAACAAATTCTGCCTTGATGAGCCACACATAACTTTTATGTTAAAACTTACAGATTTAACCCTCCAAGTGGTTGTGATGTCAAATCCTGTCCACTTTATTCCAGTTTTCACTGTAATCCATCTATAATATCAATCATCTATAACACTGAGATATCATAAAATACGTTTTGCCATTAAAGCTTGTATGTAATTAGGAGCCTTTTTTTTAAATACAGTAGAAGATCTTTATAACGCAAACCTCAAAACGCGAGGGTTTGCATTATATAGAATTTTGCGTTATATAGATCATTTTATGCGTATCATCAACTTACTTAGAAAATATGGCAAAATATATCTGAAAAAGATGAATATTAGTGCTTTAAAATAATTTTCAAGTACAAATACTACTAAAAAAACACAAATACATACAATTAAATATTTAATATGTACAAAAAAAAAAGTGAAATTAGTATTAAAAGTGTTAAATTTAAGTTTGTTTGTTAAACAACACATCAATTGTGCTTTGTTTTAGACTGTGCAATCTCTTATCAGATAATTTTTGTTGCAGTCTGTGCACAGTTAATAATTCGTCTTCAGTTACACAGTTTTGTGTTTCCAGGAATTTGGAATACTTGTCCCCTAAAGAAATTCCTTCAGACATTGAGAATTTTTCGATTTCCTCTCCAGAATCTGATTCTGTTTCAGAATTGGTACTTTTTTCTTGGTTCAAAACAGAGGAAATGATTTCTGCATCTGTTAAATGGTTAGCAATTTGCAATTCATCATCTGTTTCTAAAAATTCAAGGATATTTTCTTCATGTAGGTTTACTAGCTGGTTACAACTATTTCGTGCATACTGCATTAATTCAGCAGCTTTGATTTTTGCCAATGATGGCTTAAATCCACGAAATTCTTTTTCATTATTTTCTGTTCCAAAAAACAGTGATTCTGGCCATAATTTGTGCCAGGAATTTACAAGAGTTTCCTGGTTTACTAAATCCCAGGCATCTCTCAACATATACAAACAATGCCGTATGTTGAACTCTTTTTTGAATTCGGCAATCATATTTGGACGAGCTTCTGAGTTTAGAAGCCTTCTGAGGAAAGCACTTCTATAATTGCATTTCAGGCTGTTAATCACCCCCTGATCCATAGGCTGGATTAAAGATGTGGTGTTGGGCGGAGCCCCCGGGAAGGGAGGGGGAGAGTAGACAATTACAAGGCGAGCCTGGGTACTGAACGCGTGGAGGTGTTGTGACGTCACAAGAGAGGATGGACTTTTCTCCGTTAAAAGCATTAGAATCATACGGAAAAGTAGAAGAAACTAAGATGTTTTGTGCCTTTTATGGATACTAATGGTAAGTCAGCAATCTCTATTCTTAATACGACATACTTGAAAATAGTTATTAAGCTATAGAGTACATAAAAATATAAAATTGCCGTATTTTGCGTTAGTTTTATTGATTTCTGTTCTTTTGTTCTAGCAATCATTATGCTTCCGTTTGCTGCGTCCCAGGCTATAAGTAAAGCTAATTACAAAAGAGGAGAAAATGTAAAAGTTTTCACTTTTCACAAAAAACGAAGAAAAGCGGGCCGAATGGACTAAAAATATTCCAAGAAAAAATTGGTCCCCAGGGAAAAATGCGTATGTTTGTATTGAGCATTTTCGAGATGAAGATCTTTTAAAAGACGATGCTATTTTAAAATCAGATGGGGCACTTTTAACTGTAAAAAGAAAGCATTATAAATTAGAACCGAATGCTATCCCGTGCATTTTTTCGAGCTTACCAGCCTATATATCCGATATTACCAAAAAACAAGAAAGAACTGATCCTACTAAAACAAGAGAAAACGTTTAGGAAAAAGATATTGAGGAAACCGAAAAAAATAATGCAAAGGAAAATATAAATTCTTTTGTAATTAAGAAATGTATCAAGAGTTTCATGGCAATTCTATGTTAAGAAAATTTCACCTTTAATTATAAATTAAACGCAGATCCCCTTCCACTGCACATACCAAGTAGCTTAAGGTTCAATGCGGATCTCATGGTTGATTTATTTATTAAAAAAAAAAAAAAGAGAGAGAGAGAGAGAGAGAGAGAGAGAGAGAGAGAAATCTATTTGCTGGATACTTAGAAAAACAAAAATATAGAAGGTATTTATTAAAGAAATATTTCCAACTAAACGGTTTATCGGAATTTGTTGAAAATTCTGAAATTAAGTATGAACACAGATTTGGAAATTAACTCAAAAAAGAAAATGTATTACTGCAATGCTAAAAACAATAACAAAAAAGTATATGTATTACTGCAATATATTTTACATGAAAACCCCTGAGAGCATTTAGGCAGTTTTACATATTCAAGAGTTATACTCACTAATTTTTAAAAATATTTAATTATGTATATTTCAAATGTCTCAATGTGATATTTGAAAGTCTTATCTAGAAAAAATTAAAGCAAACACTTGTAGTGCTTTCATGAAAAACTTTATAGTATTTGTAAGGTTTGGGTAAAAGCTTTTACTTTTTATTTTCTTGTTTTTTGTGCTTTAATTGCTTCTAATAAAATTTGACATTAGGAGTCTGTATAACATAATTATATATAGTATGTATTGTACAAGTTTTTAAAATATTAATTGTGGAAATTTCTGATTATATTCCTCGTGCTACTAGTGTTTATTGACATTATTGATCAGATTTCTTCCATAGAATTCAATACAAACTCTTTGAAATCCCATCCTCTCTTGTGACGTACGAAATGGCTTAAGATGACTATTTATGAATCTGGATATTTTTAACATCAATTCTTTCAAAAAGCTTATTAAAACGAACCAAAACTAAATAATGTATTTCAGTTTTTAAGTAAAATTAATAAAAATTATTATTTTTACTTAAAAATATATTTACTTACTTAAAAATATGACTTTATGCTTATACAACGTATAAATTTAATCCATATACATATTATTTTAGATAAATGATAACATTGAGTAACCATTATATTATTTCGAATGTATTTGCTAGCCCGAAATGCAAAACATACTGCATACAATGCTAAAACTGCTTTAAATTCAGTACCAATTTATTTCATTAATTTCTGACAAAAAATATTGTTGATTCACTATTATTTAAGAACAAAGTGTTGTAAAACGAAAATGCTATTTCAATGCGTCATAAAAAATTAAGCTACTCGTATTTATTGGCATTATTAATTCCATTTCTTCCATTGAACTCAATGCAAACTGTTCCAAATCCCATCCTTTCTTGTGACGTCACGAAAACCAGTACCCAGACCCCCTCTTGCTTTCTCCTCTCTCTTTCTTCAGTCGCGGCGACCCCGTGTTGGGTGGCAAAAACAATGTTCTTATATTAGGGGCTATGAGCTCAGGATGAGCAGTGCAATTGTCCATCAACAACAAAATTGTGCTGTTTGCAGGTAAGCCAATTTTATTGCCGTGCTCCCTTAACAAAATGATTTTCGAACCATTCGGTGCACAGTTCCCTTGTAACCCAAGCTTTGGTATTGTGCTTGTAAATCACAGGCAGAAGGCCACATTTTTTTAGTGCTTTTATAGGACGTGGATTGGCACTTTTCCCAACAACAAGAACTCAACATTTGTGGGTGCCTGCTGCATTACTGCAAACAAGCACCGTTATCCGTCGCCTGTCATCTTTAACTGTAGATGGTTCCTTTTCATCTGCACATACAAATGTATTTCTAGGTATATTGCACCAGAAAAGGCCAGTTTCATCCATGTTGTAAATCAATTCTGGCGAAACTTTCTCCTCTTCAACTATTTTTTTGAATTCTTCAATAAATTCTTCTGCAGCAATCTTATCAGCAGAAACTTTGTCTCCGGTTGCTTTTAAGTAACGGATGCCGTGCCGATTTTTAAATTTTGACAGCCAACCAGTTGAATATTCACAAGGAACGTCAACATTCAATTCCTTGTGCAGTTCTTTCGCTTTTTCACACAACATCGGCCCCGTTATCGGTATATTTTCTGAGCGCCGCTGGTGAAACCATTCATACCGAACAGCATCTAAATCGGCCGACTGTGCTTCTCTCATTCGTTTACGATTGGCAATTCCTTTACTGCTGTCCGTTTTCGCAAAATATTGCAATATTTTATGACGATTGTCGCGAATGTCGTAAACAGTTCGATTGCCAATTCCATAGCGATTTGCTATATACTTTGCAGTAGATCCTTCATCTAATAATTTAAGGATCTCAACTTTTTGGAGAATGGTCAGGATTACCCTTTTTTTAGTTTGTCCTTTCGACGATTCACCGAATTTCGAATCCATTTTTAATTTCACAAAATCAATAAAATAAAATTAATAAAAGCGGCCGTTGATATTACACTTCCTAAAATCTATAAACAACAAGTAGTAGCAGATAAATAACAACGTGGTGGTCGCGCGGTAAATAAAAGCTAACGGGTTTTTATTGCCATTTTATTGAAAGTAACTTTGTTATCTTGCCTCCCGTGATTACTCCTTCCGTTTCTGCTGCTCCGTTTCGTCATCTGCACAGCGCGTGACGTCACCTTTCAGTAGGCAAAACAACACTAACAATTTTTTTAAGTAAAAGTACTTTTATACATTTAAAATTTGTTAATTAAAAGAGCAAAAGATTAAGTCATGTCTAAAAATCAATCCACTAGAGAATGCAGTTTTAAAAAAATGCTGATTGTAGAAATTCCTTAACAGCGATTTTCACTGTTTACATTCGCGATGTTAGTGCGGTTTATGGAAATTGCGGTATATCGATCTTCTACTGTAATTGCAAATCTTCCAATTAATTTTTTTATTTAAAAATTGCATGAAATTTTTACTGTAAAAACAACTTGAGATTATTTGCCATTTCCAAAATGCTCAGAGGGTAACATTTGAATCATACCTAGTAATTAGTAAAGCATTGATATATGCTTTTTTCAGGACTAGATATGATCTAAATACTAAAAGCTGTATTTTTTATGAAAATTCAAAAAATTCTATTTCATCTTTCCTCTTTTCTTTTTTCTGTACAAAATAAAGTTTTTAATTAAAAAAATTCTGAAATTTAAAATTAATGAAGTTTGTAAAAGAATTAACAAAAAATAAGGTCAAAGAATTGAGAACAACTAACATTCAGATATATTTGATTATTAAAGTTACGCATCAAAAAGGAAGCACATTATAAAGAAAATAAATTATTATTCTTTACAATTTTTTGTTAAAGTGGCAAGGCTTAGATAATGTGGCTTTCAAAGAGTCTGGAAAAGTTTTTGTACATTCAGATACTACCTATAGTAAAAACTGCTTTTGTTCTTCATCTTCAGTTAACAGGAATTGAATTCTTGAATAAAATTTACTCACCTTACATCCATTAAGAACCTTAAAAGCTTTCACAGTTTTTTTTTTCTTTCAAATAATACTGATTTTCACACCATACATTGGGATCCATATTCAAAAATTGGACATTAAAATTAAATCTCTTTCTAAAAATTACTGTTTGAGATGAAATAAAAAACTAACTTCTTTGTCCAATAAATGATTCATTTCATTGAAACATTGTTACTCTTACATCTTTTATCATCATCATCATTTTCTTTTTCAAATGCAATTAATTTTAACGCCATGCTTATTTTGACATTTTTTGCCAAAGTGTCATCAAAAAATGAAAATGCAACATGTTCAAAGTAAAGTTACCAAAGATGGCTTATCATTTTATAGATTGCATTGTTTGCAACCTCTTTACACAATTTTCTGTATTGAACAAGTAATTTTAATAATTTTAAGTCATGATTGGGGCTAAAGTCTGAGTGGGAACGTTGAACCATGCCTTTACTCCTTTTTCTAAATCTCTTAGTGAGACCTGATGTCTGGAAAGAAGTATTTTGAGACAATAAATTGCCTTAGACATCCACCTGGCATGATGAACAGCACCAGGTACTCTGAAAGAAATGTCTATTTGGGGAAGACTCTTATAAAACTTAACCCATTTGTGCCTGGATATTTTTGCGACTTTCTTCGATTTATACTGATAACAGAAATAATAGATAAATTTCTGACGTCAACTTCTTGAAGAAGGGATTATTTCTTTTAAAATCATTATGCATAAAAATCGAAATATCAACATCCTACTTGATCGTGTTAAAATATTTTGTAGAGTTGCGGCTCGATACTCAAGAATAAAGGCTAGGAAAAATAAATAACGTTTTCGACTAATAGCGAAAATGCCGTCCCAAAAATGGGACGCTAGGCATAAATGGGTTAAACAATGTTGGATTAATTCTTTATAGTTATATGAGACCTGATGTCTGGAAAGAAGTATTTTGAGACAATAAATTGCCTTAGACATTCACCTGGCATGATAAACAGCACAACATACTCTGAAAGAAATGTCTATTTGTAGAGACTCTTATAAAAATTAAACAATGTTGGATTAATTCTTTATAGTTATCCCTGAGTTGTTGATTTCTTAAATATTCTGGAAGAAAATTTGAAATTTCTTCCAAATTTTGTATTCTTTATGTAATAGTTTCATCTTGAATAGCTGTTTTGCACTTTGTCTTGTGCAACTTAGACCAACCAATCTGAAATTTTTTTTTTTAAATATCTGCATGAGGAGCAGTAGTTTTGCCCACTTTGCAATCAAAACAGATTTTAGCATGACTTCTAAAATATGGTGGGGACAAGCTAAATGTACAAGATTTCGATCCAGCAATTGCTGCAACAAAAAATGCACGTTCCCCTAAGGCAACTAGTGATATCAAAACACATTGCCTGGATTTTAAGAACTGCCTCCCATTCTTCAACTACTGAAAATACAGCTGAGTTACTCTCATACTATTTTCAAGCTGAGGAACTCTTATTAACTGTTCTTTATCGCCACAGCTAATTAAAATCACTATTCTCTCTACATTTTCTTTATTCAAACTATGAGGAAGCATTTTTCCATCCCAGTGAACAACAGTATCCTCTAAATCAGAATTTTAAATCTGCTTTTTATGAGATCATTTCTTTGTTTTTGAAATTCTTGTCTTCAGAGTCTTACTGCACATCAAGGATCCTACACTAGAAAGCAGTGGCGGCTCGTGGGATACAGCAAGTACAGCCGGGCAGCACTCGAAATGATCCGCACATACTTTAAAATAATTTATTCTACTAATTTTCCTAAATTCAGATTAGAATTGTGGAATTCCTATGGTAAATTAAAAAAATCTCCGAAAAAAAAAAAAAAAAAAAAAAAAAAAGCTCATTCAGAAAAAAAGCACTTTAATCTTCCCGCAATTCAATTGGGAAAATCTTTGGTTCAGCCCAGAGCGCTCAAAAGAAAATTGGCAGCACAGTTGCCATGACAACGACTACATCAGCAGCCTCTCCGGCATAGGGAGTATGCAGCTGATACAGCCAATGGAAGATTTTTCTAACGGCGGCTGAACTTGAGAACTCGACTAACTGATTCGTTTGGACGAGAAGTGAGGGAGGGCGTAAGGAGAATATATGTTTGGAAAACTCTGGACTTTATATTGCTGAATTTATCAAGAAGGTAAGCCTGAATAGCAGTGGCGGCTCGTGGGATACAGCAAGTACAGCCAGGCTGCACTTGATTATCAGCACATACTTTAAAATAATTTATTCTACTAATTTTCCTAAATTCAGATTAAAATTATGGAATTCCTACGGTAAATTTTAAAAAATCTCAAAAAAAAAAAACCAAACAAAAAAACCATATTGTGGCCGGATCGCTCATTCAGAAAAAAAGCACTTTAATCTTCCCGCAATTCAATTGGGAAAATCTTTGGTTCAGCCCAGAGCACTGATAAGAAAATTGGCAGCACCATTGCCATGACAACGATTACGTAAGCAGTCCCTCCGGCATAGGCTATAATGGGGATACGCAGCTAAGACTCAGCTCATCAAAGATTTTCAAACGTCGGCAGCACTTGAAAGAGCGCGGTGAATTCGACCCACTGATTGGCTCGAGAAATGAGGGAGGGGGTAAGGAGAATATATGTTCGGCAAACGCTCGACTTTATATTGCTGAATTTATCAAGAAGGTAAGCCTGAATAGACGCTTATGAATGGACAATTACCCATCAAAGCAGTATTGTTTTTAAGTAAGCAAGAACTAGCATTTAGAGGACATGGCGAGCGAGAAAATTCTTTAAACATGAGAAATTTTAAAGAGCTTTTAAAATTATTGATATCTGAATTAAAACAACGCCTTTTTATGAGGGCATCACTGACCGATTTGCAAGTTTAAAAGAAAGGAGGATTGATTTGACTTATAAAAAATAAGTAAGTTTTCTTTTTTTTTCTTTTCTTGTCAAGTTATCGTTACAAAAGAAAATTCTAAGGAAACTTCGAATCAGACACGGATTAATACAATTTTGAGGATAAGAGCGGCTGCTTGAAATTTATGTCCATTTTATGGAAGTAAAATAGGATCTCTTACATTTTTTATGAAATTTCTTTTTTTTTTTTTCCCTCGGTGAGGGCTTAATCCGCCAGCTTTCGAATTCAGTAACAAAGATTTTCCATTCCTGTCCGGAGGAAGGGGGGGGGGCTCATATTCTTCCGGCTGCACTAACATTTTTGAACATGAGCCGCCACTGCTAGAAAGTTATTATGTGTTAGTGTTGAACCACTTCTATGTTACACCAGTATATAAATCATAACGATAATATGGGAGCTAGGTTAGGCATAGCCCCTCCCTGCCCATATGTATGGGCACCCATGTTCATTCTAAAAGTAAATAAGGATAACAGATAAAAAAATAGCCTAGTAATAAAGAGAATTTGAGAGGTTTGTCTTAGATGTGCTTCAACTGAAATACAAATCAGGATCTTTCTTCTGAAGCACAATGCTTACCAAATAAATAAAAATATTTCACGAATTGTAGTTTAAGTTATGAAAATTCTTGATTTATTTTTGTTTTTTTATGCAAATAATACAAAAAACGGTCAAAATTATTTAAAATCCTTAATTTGTCTTTTTCATTAATTTTACAAAAATGCAGATTTGATGGTAAGATTCACAAACTGACCTAAAAAATAGTGAATGTTATAAAATATTGGTTTTGATGAGAGTAAAAGTTCACAGCAACAACATTTTTTATGAAATAAAACAAGAACCAGGCTTGTAGAGCTAATAGTTTGACTAAATGAAGGAAAAACTAGATATTTTCAGCAGAAATTGTAATTTTTCAAGAATTCAACCTTGATGCGGAACGGGTTAATATTATGTATTGAGCTAATCTTTACCAATCTCATTTTCTAGTCAATTGGCAACTTTTAGGGGGTGCCCGAAAAAATAACATTAAAAAAGTTTTCCCCCATATAACTTGTGACCACCCTAATATAATACGCTTTATTAATGTAAAAACCAGATTGATCATTAATGCATTAATAATGTGAATCCTCTGAGATTCGAACGTTTTTGGCTCCCTCTGTACAACTTACAGAGATATTTATGCTATTTCTATGTTATGGGCACTTTCTATTCCCTGGAAAACTGCCCAATATAGGAAAGTATCCAACTTGGGAACTGAATCGGCAAATCTATTTTTTCAGTCGGCAATTTACCTCTCTTCACTACCCTAAGATTTTCTACTGGGATCGGCCCTGAACAGTAGTGGATGACAAATATATTGTGTAACCCTTTCAAATGCACTGGCTAGACATTCTAATCAAATAATTGTAACTTCATGCTCTTCATTTCAAATATTCAGAAGCATTAGTGAATTTTCCTATGTCTATTAATCGTATAATAATGAGATCTATACAAAATGGTAAAGGGTGACGAGGGCCCAATTAATCTCTGAAGTGAGGGGAAGCTCAGTCTCATTTCGAGCCTCCCACCCCTTTTATGGAAAAAGTAAAGTTTTAATGACTTTCTTTGATAAAATATTTTATTAGTTAAAATGATATTTCATTGATTTAATCAGTTCTAATCACTTCCTTTGATTAATCTTCATAATAGTTTAGTTCATTGTAATGAGATTTTACAGTATTTTTTTTAATTACTTTAAAAAGTAAACTAAAAACATTACCTTATTGGAACGTTAAACTTTATTTATTGAGTTGTATTTTACATTAGACATGACTTTTTTCAGGAACTCTTTGTTTTAATGACATCATAAAAATCACAACATGAAAGTTCAGAATTAGAAGGTATTTAACATTACATATTGAAAGTCTACCCCTTTCTGTCGACCCAAATTTCCACATAATAGAAAAAACTCTCTCAACTGGAGCAGATGTCCCAGGCAAAGTAAGACATCGCAGACTGGATCAATATTAGAAATGTTAGGACATGAAGTATCAGACTTCTGAAAAACCTTAAAAATAGCTTTTCACTTCTCTTCATTAAGTCTTTAAAATAACTTAAAAGATCATTTAAAAACAAAATTTTGAATTTTTATTGCAGTTTTTCAGTCATTTTTGGGGGCCCCTTTAAATTCTGAGGGGAAGCTTAAGCTTCCAGAGCCTTTTCGGTAATCAGGCCCTGAGGGTGACAAGGTGTTGTGTGTACATTTTTCACTAATGTGACAGATACTTCACAGAAAAGTTATTGATGTTGCAATAAACTGTGCAATAAACTGATGTCAGAATTTTAACTATCATTTTAGGCATCAGCAAAACCTGAAAAATGCGATAAAGCTGCTTAATGGATGAGAAGGGATAGACAGTAGACAGCCAGAGAAATTGTTCGACACTTGCAACTGACTAGTGGACAATCAATATTCCATTTTACTGTCAACAGGACACAAACATGGGTGGTCTGTGTGATGACCAGTATGGTGTGCCATTATAAAACCTGCTTATTGGAGACTGCATTTTATGTCATGGTGCCAGGAAAACTGGACACATCTGAAATGGGTGCTTTTTATAGATGAGAGCTGCTTTAGTCTAACTAGCAATTCTGGGCATGACAATACATAATCACCCTTCTAACATCAGCAAAAGGGTCATATTAGGAGGTTGCAGAGTTCTAGTTTCAGGAGACATTATGTTTGGTAGCTGTACTAATGTGCATATTTTTCAGGAAGATTCAGTCACTGATGCAAAGTATTGTATAGATATTCTTTCTCATTGTAGGTTTCTTTTTAGAGATGCTGTAAGTTTTCAGTTTCTCTTCACGGATAACAGTGCTACACTTTATCATCCAGATGCTGTTGCAGAGCTCTTGGCGGAGCACAAGGTCTCTAGGCTTAAATACAATGAAACACATATGAGACACTCCTGGAAGCCATTTGGCAGTTCATCACCAGCCTTCCACAATGATTCCGCAGATACAATTAAGCATTACAAAAGAAATGAATGCGGTACCCCCAAGAACTCCTTCACAACATAGTAATCATTACTTATAGATGAAACATATCCTGCATTGCAGTCAGGGGTGATCATATACCCTACTAAAAACTACATTTAATTTTTTTTTTTTTTTTTGTCAGTCACCTGCACATGGACCTGTCTGTCTTCTGCCTACTTTTACTCAAATTTAACTTTTTAAAGCCCTATAAAATGATGATGAAACATAAAAAGAAGCAAACCAGTATAGTACTATAGTATTTGCATGGTACAACATGGATAGTACCATGCTTCATACAATGCATGTAGTGCCTACTAGATATAGAAAATAAAGTATCATGTTTAGTGATAACAAATGCAAACAATATGTTTTGTATCATATTTAAAATATTTAGCATCACTTAAGAACATCTTTTTTTCAATAATCTTCAAATTTTTACTGATATACCATACATTAAATAAATATAACAGTATTATTTTTCAAAGAATAAATTTGAAATATCTAATGTTCAGACTCCTTTTAAAAACAGTAAAAATACAACAAAAATATTCCTTTGCAACCTTTTATACACCTTTATATTCCTAAAAACAAACTTTTAATGCTTATTTTTGCAATCTTTTAAACATTTATATACATAAAGCACAGTGTGGGTGCATGACTGTGTGTATGCTGTAAAGTTTAGTGTTGCCAGAATTCAAATATTTTTTTCTAAAGTCACCATATCCCATAAAATTCCATTCCTACACCCTCTCAAAAATGAATCCAAGTATAAGACAAATTTCCTATATTAGTTTCACGCATACATTAAATACTGTTCTTCACAAAAAGGGAATCATGTAGTAAAGAATAACTACTCATGTTTCTACAGTTGTTCAGTTTTCAAATGATAAACTACTAATTCCTCAAGTCAAAATAGGATTAAAAAAAATTTTTTTTTAATTATTTATTGAGTGGGTGTACTGTTTTTGTACTTTCTCACCTTAACCCCAGAAATCAACATTAAGAGAGAAAAAAAACTACTTACTTTAGCAAATTTGAATAAAACAACAATCCATTTTCCTTTCCATTTTTACTTTTGAAAGATATTTCAGATGCATACTTATCTTCAGACTCTAAAACATATGAAAATTCACTTACTTTATATTGCAATTAAAGGATATCAAAATTTATAGAAGACAACTTAAAACATAAGTTATTATTAACAACGAGGTAGCAAAATTTTTTTTTTTAATTAATTCTCTGGAAAGGCAAACTAAAAAAAGATATGACCCTTATATTGCTTAATGATCAAAAATAATAAATAAAATATAAAACTGTTTATAAATCAAAATTCATTTAATGATAATCTTTGGATATTAAAAAACAAATTTGGCAATATTGAATGTGTAAAACAAGCATCTTTTACAACTTTCTTTGAAAAAATTGCACTGAGAAAATAAATCTCCATTTGAAAACCAAGTTTCAAAATTTTGGAAGTCAATAGGACATAAAATCATAAACATCGTAACTCGAATACCTGTAATCTTATACCATCATTAAAAAAAGACTATAATGACAAAAACAATAACTAAAATCAGTAAAGCTTAGTTGTTCTATAAAGAATGATCAATAATTCAGTAGAAATTATCTGAATTAATTCTCCAAATTTCAAGTCTTTCTGAATATATTCCTTACTACTTACAAAGCACTTATGTCAACATTTCCCCCCCCCCCCCACATACACACCAGCTCTAAACACATGCTAAAATCCATTTTTTGTTACGTTCTACAAAATTACCTTCACAGTTTTCATCAGACATAGCAAAAATAGCTTCCCTGCAGGTATTTCATACATTGTGCCAAATTAGAGCTACACACAGTATGAAGAACATGTGATGTTAATTTTTTTTTAAATTTGGAGTGACTCTACTCGGCTTTCCGAACACTTACGATTAAGATCATTACCAAGCATTTAAATAAATTTTAATCGATGGATAATTCAAACATATATACCAAATTGAGGCTCAATCGAATGCACCATTTAAACGCTTGTGCACTTTCAAGAATTTCTCCCCATATGCCATAATGTAAAAGAAATCTCTGTCGTAGCCCTGTAGAACAACTCTAAGTCCTATACACACCAAAACAAATACCGGTCCTATGATGGTGGTTTATAACATATATACCCAGTTTGAGCTCAACCGAATGTACCGTTTAAACGCTAACGCACTTTCAAGAATTTCCCACCATAGGCCATAATGTAAAACAAATTTTTGTTGTAGCCCTGTTGAAAAACTATAAGTTCTATACACACCAAAATCAATACCGGTTGTGCGATGGCGGTTTATAAAATATATACCCAATTTGAGCTCAATCGAATGCCCAGTTTAGGAGCTATCATGTTCACTCACATACACACAAACACACATACATACATACATCTTGTAAAAACTGCATAAATGAATTCAGAAGACCTCAAAACGTGTAAATACACCAAAATCTCGAAGTCGAATTTTTTCATGATTACAATACTTTCCTTACATGGTACATGTTCAGAAAGTATAAATACTGAACAGCAAGATTTTAAAGCTGCATATTTTCTGTTGTAAGTCACATCCATTTTTGTTATAAGCAGAAGTGGAACTACACACATACAGTGTGGTTATAACTAAACTTCTCTCACAAACAGCATTTTGCATTTGAAACGTATGGCAGATTACCACCAAATTTTGTGTATGGACTTCATAAGATATGAGCTCAAGGAAGTTTTTTTAAATGTTTAGTTCAAAAAATGTCCATACGGTAGTGCTTTGCGTGATGAAATCAGCTAAAAAAAATGGACTCAAATTAGTTAACAAAAGCTCAAAAACTGAGAGTACACTGATAAAAATAATAGAGAAGTCCCTAGTTATTTAAGAGTTTATACCTTTTTAAAAAAAAATTCATTGATTTAAGAATTAAATTAACAATTAAATGCAGTATGCAGTAATTAATCATAAATAACTTTTTATTAAGTGACATAACATTAAATAACTAAAATATTAAATTGCTCTCCATAATTTATAATCTCATCTTCCTAATGCTTTAAAAAACATGTGTAATATACATGGAACATAATTTTCATTTGCATTTGCATTACTAAACATTCTAGTAATTCCTATAAACACATGAGGCAGATCCCCTCAAAATGATATTCATCAAACTCTATCCATGAATCTATCTCTCAAGAAAATAAGAATACTAATATATTTTTTTTTCTATTGAATTTTATGCCCATGTTTGTATTTTAATCATTAATCAATGAGTAGATCAAAAATAAAATATGCAGAATTGTCAACAACAAAAAAAAGCAGAATTTAAATAAAAAAAACTTATGCTTGTGGACATCCTCAAAATGATCTCCAGTCATGTCATCTCTCTAGAACAAAATACAGCTCTATTTTAACCTAAATTTAGTTCAAGTGTTTCAGTAAATAATCATGCCCATAAACAAAAAAAAAAAACAACATCTACAAATCTAGACAATGAGGTATAAACACATGCTTTTCATTCTCAAGTAATAAGCTAAAATCTTTACTATGTTAACTTTCTGACTTTGGCAGTACAACAGTTGTACCAAAAAATTGTGTGGTCAGTGATATTTGCCCCCTACCTACCAAGCAAAAGACAAGGTGTGCTCTTCAGCTGAAAAGTAGGGGAATGAAATCTTAGATGCTGCCATTTTCTGGGATAAAAATTTGCAAGAGTGAGCCAGGGCAAAAAGGTTAAGGAGTCTTTTCGTTAATAGGCAGTTATAATTATTTTTTTTGATATGACAAAATGTGAAAAATAAATTTTGCATGGGCATATGAAAATCAACATTGACTAGTTTATCAGCCTAACTCATGCAAAATATACTAACAATGACTTAATATTTTCTGTAAAAAACTTTATTCAAATAAAACTTACCTTCATAGTGAAGCAAACCATACATGATTTTTAACAATATGCACTGGAATTCATTTTCCTGTGTTTTTTGCGTTAGACACGTTTTCAAGTTTTAGACTTTTTCTATATTTACAAATTTTCTGACAAGCTTTGCATTTCCCAGATTTTCTGGTTCTAACACTACTCTAATGATATTCAATAATTGTGCAAGATAGAAAAACCAAAAGAAAAGTTACCTTTGAAATCAAGAGTAAAATCAGTCTGGCTGGTGAGAAAACAACTCGCCAATCCTAATCATTATTGCACTCAAATAATGACAAAACAATGACTAATTACATGCAGAGATGTGTTCTGGAAGCATTTTAACATAAAAAGGGATTGCTTTATTACATTTCCCATTGGAGTCAAGGATTATGCAAATAAACCGGTAAATTTGATAAATATTCAATAATTTATCCTATTTACCAAGTTTCCAGATGATTATGAATAATCACTGGTAATTATAAATAAGAACCAGTTTATTACAAAACTGAAAGTTCAACAGTGGAAATGGGTAATTCAAAATGTACAAGCCCAACCAGTGGCCGAACATTTACCACTCTGAACTGAAAGATGGAGGATGCCTGGTTCAAACCTAGCATAAATACAGATTAGAACCCCTTAGGAAGATCCCCCTCACGAAGGGCATCCCACCATATGCCTAGATCCCTCATGTAGATAATATTGGCAGTAATCCCACAACCAGCCAACCAAAATGTACAAACAAGTTTAACATTTACTCAAGAGTTTTTGAGCATTTATTAACTAATTAGGTCATTTTTGAGCTGTTTTCAACATGCAACGCATCACCTTGGGGACATTTTGCATGTTGAAAACTGCAAAATGATGAACTACTTTTCAAAAAGCTTATTTGAGTGCATGGGGTGTACTGTTGGTATGCCAAATTTGGAGGCAATCTGCTCACTCATTTCAGCTGTAGAATGCTGTTTATAGGGAAACTTCTCTCATAAACAGCATTCTGCATTTAAAAAGTGTGAGCAGATTACCACCAAATTTGGTGCACGAACTTCATAAGATATGAGCTCAATTCAGTTTTTTTTAAATGCCATCCTGTACACAGAATTAATTATATGTTAAAACTAATGCATACTTTTATGATAGAGAAAATTACAAAAATTAATTGATATGCAATTTTTAAAAAGACTGAAAAAAGCAGAAAACAAAGTGCTTAAAACAAAAAATGTTTGTTTAGGCAAAGGAAAAGAACCATCTAATTTTGGGAAAGTCTAATAAAGGTTTGACCAGTTACAGAAGATTACTTCAGTAACAGAAAAATATAAATGAAACAAAAATAGAAATCACAGAAATTATACACATCTCTAATTAAATATGATTTTTTAAACAAATAGTACACAACACTATTGTTTAAGTAGATTGTGTAATAAATTAGTTACCTTGGCATAATTTCTGTTATGAAATTGAGAGTAAAACTTTAATAAAGCATTTTTTTTCCAAGCATTTGCGGACATTATGAAACCTTGTCAAATGAAGGTTTGTATTAATGAAGCACGACAGGTACCAGAAAAAAAAATTAGTGCAAAGTCCAGAAGCGTTCAGTTGGAGTAGTAAAGGTTTCTCAATTCAATTTACAACTAAATATAAAATCAGCAACTTTTATTTCTACACCTTAGAAAATTTTTGTGAAGTTGGTGTTTTTGAACTGATCTGGAAGTGAAAGGTGCAATAAGAATAGTATACTAAAGCTAGAGCCCAGAATGTTTTACACAGGGCTACAATAAGCTAGTGCACTGATGAGGCGCACACCTTAACATATATTATTGTCAGAAAGTAATACAAAATGTACTTGTGTGAAATTTAACAGCATTGAGAAATGCATTAGTAGAATCTTCCACATACAGTAAAAAACGTTTAACACAAAACGGAAGGAACCAAAATATTTTTCCTTTTTAAAAGAATTTCGCATATAGGGATTCGTAATAAAAGAACAAAACTTACCAATATTTTCAATGTTCTTATATTTTATTTCAACTTCCTGCTAAACTACAAGTAGGCAGGGTGCGAATTGACCAGGGGGGGGGGATGCCGGGGATCGTCCCCGGCTGAAGAATGTAATATCCCTGGCTAGAGAAATATTAATGAATCCCTGCCAGGGATACCATTTGTCCCCTGCTGAAGAAATGTTAAATTAATCTCTGTCCCTCCCTACAAGTTCAACAGTACCTAACGATTTTAAGTAATGAGAATAGAAATTTTTCTTTTGTTTACTAGACAAAGGAGCAAGTAACAAGTATGCCTTTGAAATAGATATACACATGCCTGATGCCACTTGTCACTCCGTAACAGGAGTCAGGTTTCAAAGGAAGACTGCGAAATGAACGAACAAGCACTGCTCTGCCACCAGCTGAATTTCAGGGTAGACGGAGAATGGACATAGGTAGGAATATGAGCATAGAAAATCGGGGGTAGACTTTTGCTTGAATTTAAGTCACTTTTCAGACATGTTGGCGACTGCATTTGTCATGTAATACCTAATATATTATGTGAGTGGAACATTTATACCTTCTCTCCTTTTTCTTTCTTTTTTTTTTCTCAAATGTCCCCTGCTGGAGAATGTTTTCTCTCAAATGTCCCCCCCTGGAGAAAATGTTCAATTCGCACCCTGCAAGTAGGCTGCAACCATTGAGAAGGAAAACAAATACAAAAAAATATTATTTTGGAGAAAAAAATCTGTTATCTCTTGTGAAATGTATTTTTCAGAAACATATTGTCCATAAATTTTTCAAAATCAACAATTTCTTTATTCATCTCTCCATATGAATGTGAATCTAAATAACTGCACATACTTTTAATCATTTTCTGCACTTCTGAAGTAGAGGAGACCGGAAATGTATCATTGATTCCGTTGTCAGAATCTACATAGAATCTTTTGGATTATGAATGATCTTGGGTACAGATTCTATTCATTAGGGGAATGGAGAGAGATTTGGTGGATGACACTATTGATACTTCTAGGATGACCAAAGGAAGAGAAACCGGTTTCCAGAATTTAAACAATTCCAAAAATGTGTCGCAGTGACTTGTTGCAAACATGCCAATGAAGATCAAAAACAAACTTTTTTCGTGTTAAACAATTTTTATTTCATGCAAAAAATGCATTAAATTGCATAATTTACGATCTGGACTGCTGTGCCATTTTGTGTTAACCGATTTTCATGTTAAGCGTTTTCGTGTTAAACGTATTTCACTGTAATTGTTAATAAGTTAATATGTGGGTAAAGATATTTAATAAATATTACAATGGTAACTTTTTTTCTATTAGCAGAACACAAAAAATAAAAACAAACATAAAAGACAAAAATGATTGATATTTTTACCTATATTTTTAAGTAAGTCTCTATAATAAGTCTCAGTACTGGCTAAATGTTTCTGCATCTTTTTAAACAATGCCAGAAAGTGACCACTTTTAAAAAACTTTATTCCATTTCTTGCATACACATCAAGCTTGTTTTCAGGTAGAGAACTATGATATATATTAACACACATAAATAGTTAAAAGGGTTACAATATAAAAAAAAAATTTCAAAAGAAAACAGTTAAGAAATAACTGACATAACTAAGATATTTTATAACTGCTGCCAAGAACAGAATAGTTGTAAATGATTTAATTTTTCTCTTTCTTTATTCCTGACTTGAAAATTATATAATTTGATGAAAGAAAATATTTTGCCAAGCTGTAAGTGGTTTAAAATATTTTCAGAGATGAAATATCAGAGTTTGTAACTAAACAGAATTAATTTTTTAACATAAAAAAAAAATACAGTCACAAACATGTTCTTCAAACACTTATAATATTTTTTAAAATGTATTAAATGACAGTCAAATTTATAGCCCTTTTGCTAAGCGTTAATTAATTTTATTTCAAAATTCTATACACCAAATTCATATAAATAAGCACTTCACCAAAAAAGTGAAGGTTCAAAGTTTTGCCAAAAGACAGATACCATTTAACTTTGGTAAATGTTAGTCATTTGTAATGACTGTATATAACAGTCTTAATAATTACTGTTACATACAATCATTTTTGCCTTATGAGGATCATGAACATGTTTAAACAGAACTCATGTTTCAAAGTTCAACAGTGACCCTTCCTTATTACTTGATATTCAGTCAGAATGGAAAGGGAAAAAAAATAACCTTTTCAACAAACAATGTCAAAATTATATAATGCTAAAAAATTACATCTTTAATATTAAAAGGTTAAAACTACACAAATAAAATCCCTCAGTAGCAGCTTTCGGTGGCGGCCACCACCTTCCTCAGCCTTCGCCGTTTCTTGTCTGTACTGATCTCTTCCTCAATGCCTCGCCCCATCCCGAATCGATCTGCACATGTGTCATGTCATTTACGGAGCCATCTGTAGTTAAGATTTGAAGTGCTTCCATGTTTAAGTGCGTAATTGATATTTTTATAGTCGGCTAGTTTTTTGCTTTCATTAAAGTTAATTTCAATGGGTTGTTCTTGGGTTATTTTAGAGAGAGCTGTGCTGGGTTTATTGAATTTAATATCGTTAAAGTATTCCTTTTTTCTTTCTTTAATTTTCCTTTTAGTCATTCCTATATAGCACCCAGATTTATCTGAATTATTAAAGGTAAAATTTATTTTATAGATTCTGGCTGTTTCATTATTATCTATTGGGTTTTTTATCACTGCGTATTTGTTTGAAGATAGTTTAATTAGGCTTTATAGGAATTTTGATATTTTTCTTGGTGGCTTCATTGGTTATTTTTATTGCGTTGTGAGGCGTTGAGGAAGAGATCAGTGTAGACAAGAAACGGCGAAGGCTGAGAAAGGTGGTGGCCACCACCGAAAGCTGCTACTGAGGGATTTTATTTGTGTAGTTTTAACCTTTTAATATTTTAATGCAAGTCCTTCTTACTACTTTTAATTACATCTTTAAAGAGAACTTTTAAACTTTAAGCAATAATTTCTAAAGTACAGATAGAAATTTATACTTTATTTCAAATATAACTTAAAATTAAAGTAAATAAAAAACTTTGTAATAAACACACATAAGATGTTATAGGTAAGAAGAACTTAAAATTGACTAAAAGAAGAAAAATTACTTTTCTGTGGATTACAAATTTATGAGAGAAGTATTTTAAAAGTTCAAAAATAAGCTCCAACCTATTATAATGTATCTTTGTCATTCAATATGTTTCTTCTCTGTAAGGGTAAGGGGGACACAATGAGACAAGATATTTTTTTCCTATGATTTAAATGCTCAAGAATTAGAAAAGTATGCCATAATTTAGTTCACCTTTATTGCAACTCTGTGGAAACTAGTCACTGTCACATTTACCTTGCACAGAATTTGCAGCCATTTTTGTTTCTAATACCACTGTTGGAAAAATCCAGTAAGTTTTTCTTTTTTTTTTTTTTGGATTTGAGAAGTAAATTAAAATCCAATAACCAACATCATTATATTAATTTATAGCTTACAATTTTGTAATTGCATGCATGTAATGTTCTTTATTCTATTGATAAATTTTGTGCAACTTTTGGGTTTAGATTTAAAATTACTTTGTGGGGATACAGTGGGACATGTTTATTGGGATAAAGTGGAGAGTTAAATACAGTGCCCCACTGTCCATGTCCCATCATTTCCCATAAAAAGGTACAATGGGACAACTTGAGTGTTGTTGTTGTTTTTTTGTTTTTTTCTCCCCAAAGTTGATATATTCTGAAAAAATTACTATGAAGTTGTCAAAATATTGTTGTGTGTTTAATTGTTATTTTTAATTTTAAAGGAAAGAAACTATTTTGTTATTTTTCTCCAGTCATCCTGGTCGCTTCTATTTGTATAACATAATTTTACTGGTCAGAAAGAATATTAAATTTTTTTTTGCCATTTCATCAAAAATGTCATAAATATCATATTTTCTAACTGGTAGGCATCACATTCACAAAGTAACTATACTCGGGGCAAACCTAACCTGATTGCGGAGGGAATGCTGCAGACCATGTGATTCCGCCATTCTCAAATAGTTCTTTCCATTTGCTCAGCTTATTATTAAACCAAAACATTTTTCATTGATTAAAAGCTAAAGTAGGGTGTATGTTATAAGATAATTGCGTATTTGTGTTACTTGAATACAATAATTAAAAGAATTAAGAAATTAAGTCAGAAATAAGATGTAAGGCCTTCACAGATGCTTGACCAATGATAGACCTCTTTTCTGCTGACGGTAATAATATACTGCAGATTTCTAAGTAACCCTGTATTTTCGCCAAGGGACAGGGAGGGAACTCTCTGCTCTGTTTTTCCCATGCTTTAGATCATTCATTCATTTGTATTTATTTGAGCTCATCTGTTAATCTTTTGTTTCGTTTACATTTGTTATATTATGGCATCTGGATCCAGTGTGTTGAATTATTCTTTCCAGTTTGACAAGGCTGGAAAATCACTTGCAAGTTCTGCTACGGTTATCATAATGAATGTGTACACGAAGCTCAGAGAACAAGATACAGTTAAATCTAATAATGATTGTTCAGCTTTGTTCTGATTTAACTGGTGTTTCAACAGCCAGTATTTACAGAATGAAGACTGAGGTAAAAGCGAGTGGAAAACTTACGACTCTTGGAAAGAAAAGTCCATTGAAAGTTAATACTTAGAGGAGAATTCAGATTTACAATGAGTTCACTAAATCGGTTATTCAAAGAAAAGTGCATTCCTTTTTATTCAAAAATGAAATTCCTACCACACGTAAAGTAATGCTGGCAGTACATTAAGATACCGGCCTCCCAAACCTATGCATTAGATCGGTAAGAAATTTAATGAAAGATTTGGGATTTGTCTTCAAAAAAGAACTCCCTCTTCTATGTTATTAGAACACGACGATATCCAGCAGTGGTGTTACAAGTATTTACGAAGCATTATGCATTATCGAGAAGAAGGAAGGAAAATTTATTTTACTGATGAGAAGTGTGCAAATTTTGGCTATGCTAAAGACTGCACATGGCAAGACACAACAGTGAAATCCCATAAGCAAGCATTTCTGGAAGGCTTATCTCCTGGACTGAAAGCTCCGTCTGGCAAGGGCTCCAGATTAATTATTTTACATGCTGGAAATGAAGACAGTTTTGTATGAGGGGCTGCCGAAATTTTTAAAGCCAAAACGGCAGGCGACTACCATGGAGAAATGAATGGTCAGAGCTATGAAGAGTGGTTTGAGAAAAAACTTCTACCACAACTGCAGCCAAGAAGTGTCATTGTAATTGGCAATGCCCCATACCATTCTGTACATGTTGAGTCTATTCCCACAAGTTCCACAAAAAAAGCAGAAATTCAGAAATGGCTGAGTGAAAAAAATATTGCTTGGGATTCTGACATGTTGAAAGTTGAACTTTTGAAACTGGTGGCTGATAAAAGAAAATTTTATGAAGCCTACTAAATTGATAAAATTGCTGAACTTCATAGTCATGCTGTTCTTCGACTACCTCTGTACCACTGCGAACTAAATCCCATTGAACTTGTGTGGAGTAAAGTTAAGGGACACGTCATGGTGGAAAATCACACATTTAAAATGCAAGAAGTTATAAAGCTTACTATTGAAGGCAGGGGCGTAGCCATGGGGAGGGGGGGGGAATATAGGGATATTCCCCCCCCCCGAAATTGTTAGAATAGTGATGAAATTCCGTCTATTTATACGCATATAAGTTCATATCTCCCCCCTCCCCCTTCCGAAAAATTTTCCTGGCTGCGTGCCTGATTGAAGGCATTGAAAAAGCAGCATCTTCACGGGTTACATGTGTCGAGCATGTCATCGAGGAAAAAAAAAAAGAATAATGCTTTTAGACAGCTTAGCCGAAACCCCCGTTGAAACCGTTCAGTTTGATATAGGTGATTCTGACTCTGATATTGACGGTAACCTTAGCGGAATAGAAACCTTAAATTCTTGAAAACAGTCCTTTTCAGGGCTAAAAACAGACCTTTTAAGGTCTAAAAGCCCCTCTTGTGGCGAGATAATATAAAAATATAATCATTAAAAACACACCTTAATAATATTTGTCTAATATGCAAAGTTTTCAGATTTGTGTGTCAAGGACTCCTGAAGTGTGCAAATGCCATTGTTGCTTCCTGACATGCGTATCTGAATGCGTCGCCGTGGTTATGGGCAAACGCAAACACATTGCGCTATAGAGGGAGCATTTAAAGACTCATGTCTAGAAGCCACGAAAGACATAGAAGAAAAATCTCTGTTTCTGCATCTTTGAAATGATAGCAGCAAACAGATTAGAGCAAGTAAGATACTAAAATAGCTATTTTTATTCTCTATCCTTAAAACCTGAGTTTTTGATTCGAACCTCTAAGAACTCTATAAACGTTATATGTACAAATTTTGATGAAATGTATTCTTTTATGATTCATTTTTACAGTAGAACTTTTCAAATCTGGTCTTCTGAACTCTGAAATATCTATAACCCGGATGAAATCGGGCCTTAAATTAGCAATAATAAGTAGGTATTCAACCAAAATATTTTTTAAGATTTAGTAGACATATTAAATTAATAAAATCTTTCTGTTCTGTAAATTCTTCAATAAATGCGTTTTTTTTATATATATATTTTTTGTTTTATTCAAAAAACTTAGTCCTTAAAAAAAGAGCTTTACCTAAATATTAGAAATTTTATAATTTTTATACATTAATTATTATTACAGTATTTCTATAATCTGGAATCTTTATAGTCCCACAGATTATGGATTTGAGAAAATTTTACTAAATTAATTTTGTTTTCTTTAACAAAATGTCTCTTAAGTGCACTTAAAATAGACCTTATTGAGTCTCTTAATGCCAGGGCCGTTTCAGCTGTGTGCACACAGGTGTGGATGCAGACGAAAATTGGGTCCGTTTTACGGCCCTTTTATAAAATTACAATCTATTAAAATGGCCCCTTCACAAAATTACAATCGATTAGAACGGCTTGTTCACAAAAATAGAATCAATTAAAACAGCCCTTCATTGACATTTTACCCAGGGTTCCCACACTTTTTCGCAGTATGAATTCCAGGAGTTTTTAAAGAGTTTTCCAGGAGAAAATATAGTTTTTCCAGGAGTATACATAAATACCTTTTTTAAACAAGCATCATTGAAAACGCATTTTCCACCCAGCATCTTTAGGCAAATTGAAAAGGATGAAAATCTCAGGATGATTTAAAATTTTACTACTGTCACACGCGTACAGATTATTTCCAACACACCGCCGCAAACGGCGAGCTTTGTAAACATGTACCCCGTGTACGAAAGAAGAGATAAGAGCATACAGCTCATACACCAATCACGAGATACTTTCGCAGTGACGTAAAAGATAGTAGTTAGGGATAAAAGAGTTTGACAATGCCAACGGGCTTAGTTCAGGAACGAAATTATTGAATATAAGGAGAGCAGGGACGAATGTCTACAGTGTATTGCGCCACCATTGGAACTTTTTGCAGTAAGCTTTCAGCTCACTGAAGTGATTACAATCTTTGTCTCAGAGTCCGTAGCAGGAACGTCAATAAACATGGGGGTGGATTATTACACTTTAAACATGAGTTGGAAAAATATTTTTTTTTTTTTTTTTTTTTTTTTGCATTTTAAATTCTAGAAAGAAAACTACAATAAACAATATTTCCAGGAGTCAATACTAAAATTTCAGGAGTCTACAGAAAAATTAGTAAAATCCATGAGTTTTCTAGGGCCCTTAATGTTTTAAATCGAAATCCAGGAGTTTTTAAGGATTTCCAGGAGGTGTATGAACCCTGTTTTACCCTAAATTTTAATCTGTTTTATCAAATATTTTAATTTAAAAAAAAAGTGACTTTTATAAAAGATTGGTACGAAGATTCACAAAAATAAGCATTGAATTTGACAAAATTAGTATTGAAATTCACACAAAAAAAAAAAGCAATTTCTACAAAAATGGGACCATGGAAAAAAATTCCTGGATTGACCCCTCGTACAAGGTGGGCACTGCATGCAGGCAGTGTTAAGTAATCTGAAATCAAAGAAACAGATAGTTAAACGTTACTTCGAAATGCTGTATCACAATTGCTAACATAACATGTATGGAATACAAACACTTTAGTCATTTTTGTAAATATTTCTCATAATAACGAATAATTGAAAAATTTTGCTATTTTTTAACGCTAAAAATTCTCTTTACAAATGTGGTTAGTTATTTTCCTACATATTGGTATGCTATATCGATATAGAGCATTTCGAAGAATTAAAAATAAGTTTAAATTAATTTATACAAATGTAAATTTGAATTATTTTCATTGTTCATACTTTATAATTAAAAAAATTATTTAACTTCTGAATTTTTTTTTTTATCCTTTGTAATTTTATTTTAAAACTACAAAAGTGTAAGATGTAAGATTTTTGGGCCCTAAAATCTGTAGGCCCTGGGCAGTTGCCCCATTTGCCTTGCCGGTAATATGGCACTGGTAATAAAATAAACACATCTTTTACGAACTTTCAGTAAATTTGAGGACGCTAGACAATTAATGTCCATTCTCTTTCACAGATGGCGCCATCAATGCTCCTTTAAAAAGGAAAAATCAGACGAGTAGCAATTGCCAAGCTTAAATCAAGCTGTATTTAAGCTTGACAATTCAACTTGACTCCTGCAAGCTTGCTGCCAGCTTAGAATGAGTTGAACTGTCAAGCTTGCATTAATGCGTCAAATTCAAAGAAATTTCAAGCTTGATTTAAGCTTATGTGCTGTCTGGGATATACCTTAATAACGTTACTCCATAGGAGTTCAATCCCGTAATGCAGATGCAACTAATATATTTTTATGCCATTTGATAAAGAAATAAAATTAAAATAATATGTTATATGGTATACAGGAAAAAAAAGCATGCAAATACTTCTTGATAATTCTCTCCACATTTTTACATGAGCCAAGATATATTTTGCTCCAAATTTACATTAACCAAAATAATGTGGTCATGGACAAATTTGTCAATGTCTAATTTTAATTGTTTTATGAGGCTGCTCTTATGAAAGTACATCATACATATGTTTATCCTTAGCATTACAATAAATATACCGTAATAGTACAGTATTTTTTTTATTTTTTATTTTTTATTTTATTTTATTTTTTTTTTGTGAGTCATAATAGCACTCTCAAACCTGACTGCCTGTGTAGAAGAAAAGAAAGGTTGAAGGTGACTGGGCGACTGACTGGAAAAAAGCTCATCGGGAAAATTTTTTTGCTAAGTTGAGCTATCTCCCTTGATTAAATGCCAAATGTTGTTTTCCTTGTGTTGTTGACAGCCAAGTACATGGAAAAGGAGGAACAGGTGTCGGAGCATTACAAGTGGAGAGGAGTGAAATGCCCCTCTAGCCTTCCACTCCACAATCAGGTTAGGTTTGCCCCGAGTATACCTCCTTTCCTTCAATAATTTTTACAAATTTCTCTAAGCGAGAAGTATTAAAGTACCTTATTTTTAATCTTTTTGATATTTTGTTAATATTTCTCAATTAAAGAGGTTCATAAAAATTACTGTAGAAAAGACATTACCGTAATTTCTACAAGAAACGCTGTGGCATTCAAGTGTTTAAAACTTAAAATTTCAGTGGGTGTGGCATTTCTACTGATGTAGCACTTACCTGTACTAAAAAATATTCCAGACACATCATGAAGAAACATTAACTTATCACTTTGGTGCAGAAAAGGCTCAGTTGTTTTCTGCAATCTTCGTTGTGTTTATCTGGTGTCAATATTTTTCACCTAGTGTGCTGATTCTGTTATTATTTTCGGTCCCTAGATGAATCTTTTCAAATCCATCCCCTCCCCTGTCTTTCTATTGTAAATCTACCATGATTCTTTGCAAATGCTGACATGATTTCGCCCTTGTTGTAATCGCAGGTGCAATAGCTCTATCTGTGACATTCTTTCTCGCCCCTTTTTTTTAATAACATAATATGAGTATTAATGATTTTTTTAATAACACAGTATGAGTATTACGTATACAGATTTCTTTAGAAAGCAAATATAAGTACATTCATGAATGTAGTACATTTTGATAATTTCTTACCTAAAAACTTATTTTTCTGTTAAGATTTTATTTTATTCATTTCTCTTAAATGGTATGCCATACATCATGACACAGGGCAAGATTTTGTGACTACGATGTATATGGCGATGTCACATGCAATTTAACTTGCATGTGACATTGCCACATGCAAGTGCAGCAATTGTGTGCAATTTTAATTATTTTTGTGCAAATTTCTTTCAGTGTAGCATTTATGCTGATGCGGCACTTCTTCCGGAAATTACAGCAGCTACTTTGTGAATGTAATACCTGCCAGTCAAGAAGAATCATGCATTAAAAGTATAAAAATAGATAATATATATCTATCATGACAGCTCAATTTTCATAAGACTAGCATGAAAAATTCTAAAGAATGAAGTAGAATAAGTACTTTTATCAACAAGATTTTGTTATTTTAATACATTAAAATATAATTTTTGTAAAAAATTGATACTTGCAAATAGGTTTAATGTTCATACTTTGATAAAGGAACTCTTTGAAAGTAATACAGGAAAAACTGTTGCCAAATTAAAGGTAATACTGGGTGAGACACAGGTGTTCCTACAGCTTGCAGAGCCCAGCGATATATTGGTAAACAATCAAGTTTGGTAGTTTTCTAAAAAGAAATTTACACAGTTTAAACTTCTTTATAGGTTGGTGTAATTTATAAAAGCACAAAAATTAAGATTTCTAAAATAAATTTGTATGTAATAAATGGTTATGAGTTGGATATCTTCATTTTATAATACTTTAAGTAAATAAATTACATTAAATGATGTATTTACTGACAGAAGTAAATTTATAAAAATTTTTTCACAACATAAACATAACAATTTTTATCCTACTTCAATCACATTTAAATAAGTTATAAGAAATTTAACGTTCTTTTAAATTATGACTAGAAAGTTCATAAAGCTGCAAGTCAACACCACCCCACCTCGTCTAAATTAATTCAATTTTTTAAAATAATTATATTTCTTAACTAATTACACTGTTATAAAATAATTTATAATTTTTCTCTAAAAATTTATAAACACGGACATAAGGCAGATCACACAATTCTAAAAACTCATGTATAACAATTCATAACATTAGAAATTAACTTTAATTTATTAATGTTACTGCTAAAATGTGGAAATCATTTATTCTGCAGATCATCTAGCTAACCTGAGGATTAACTAAGGTGATAAAATTACCAAGATAATCTGAACATTACATACTAGGTACTCATTAAAGTGAGAAAAAACTTTATTGTTTATAATATTATATAGATTTAAAAAAAAATTGGTATAACATATTATTACAATTAAAGAAATTAACATTGTTATTTACTTGTTTTTCAATATCTAAAGAATAATGTTAATAAAATCAACAAATTAGTTGATAGAATTAATAAATTAATATAATAAAATGAACCAAACAGTTTAAAATATTATTATAATTAAGGAAATGAATTTGCAAAATGTAAGCTAAAATTATGCTTACTTATAATGCTATTTTCACTTGAGAAATAAACTTCTGAACTTTAATGTTACAAAAGCCATTAATGAGCATATTGCCTAGGTCAAATGCAGAAAACTCTTGACTCTGCACTTTAATTGAGCAAATCTGTTAATCTGCAGATTAGCTAGGTAGTGTAAACATTAACAGCTTTCGAGCTTTAGTGATAACATATATATCAACTAAACAACAATGTGCATTAGTTACGATTAAGATTGTCAGTCCCCATGGTATTAGACAGCCTACAACTTCTGTTCTATGATGAAAAGAAAATGATAAGAACATTTGATTTCTTTATTTAAATGTGAAAATGTTTTTAAACCTAAAATGTTAATTTGTTTCATTTAAAAGTAGAGATGAAGTGTCAGTGAGACAAGAACAATATGCAAAATGAAGCATATTGAACATCATAACTCTTATGGTATTTTGCAAAATACAGAATAGTATTGAAAACAGTGATTCTTTTATGAAAAGAAAAAAAAAATCTCCTTTAATTTACAATTTCAAGTGGCCACCAAATTATCATTTGAAAATTTCATGATATTTTCCCTAATACTCCATATCATTTCAGGCCAAAAAGCATGGTATTAAACAGACTATCATTTGTGAAATTCTTTATTTTTACACAAGTTTGGGTGAACCTTTCCGACAAACTAGGAAAAAAAATTATTTGAAGAGAAAGGGGAATAATTCAGCACAGCAGTTCAAATGTAATTCAATTGACAGTAAATTGCAATTTAAGTGTTTTTACTAATTAAACATGTGATATATTAATGATAATTAAATCAATATTATTATTTTATAAAAGTAAAATATAATTAAAAGAAAATTCTAATAGAAAAAGTTAATGTTAGAAAAACAATGACTGATTTTAATAACTGAAAAAAAGTTTAAATGCCACAAAGAAAAAATAAAAAGCAAATACTGTTAACATTTCTAGTAATAAAATAAAACTAAGAGAAAAAAAGTTGATATTAAAGACAAATAGAAAACTTTCATACATGTTTCAAGGGACACCTAAGGTTCTCTTTCATGAAAAAACTAAAAACTTCTCTTAACTTCCCATTTTTTAACTAAACTCCAGGCAAATTCCTTGAAGATTTCCTGAACAGAGATGCCAACCCTCAATGAGACTTCTCAGTAGTAATTGTAAATATTTTCAGTAGTTTCTTTTTGTGTGTGTGTGTCCGTAGTCAGTCGCATAGGCAAAATTGTATTTTTTTTTTTCCTCAACTATAAAAAAAAAGTTTAATTATACCCTAAAATTTATCTTAATGAAAATTAATAAAAACTTACCAGAATGAAATCTATTATTGACCCTTGGATGTTAGCGTGGCAGAAAAGAGACAAGTTCAAAGCCTAAGAAGGGGGGGAGGGGAGAGTAAGAATGAAGAGAGGATGCAGAGAAGTCCAGACTCAACACGTTTTCTCTTTGACCGGTGCCAAAATTTGTGCTGATTGCATTGACTAATTGTTTGTTTTAGGCTTTGGGTGTTGTGCAATAACTCTTGGTGCATTTTTTAATCTTTAAAAGAACGTATCTTTAAAACATTGCAGAATAAATCAATTTATATTTAAATTTCTATAAAAATATGCACTTTCCCTGTAGTCCATAGTAAACCAAATTAAAAAAAAAAAAAATCCGCAGAAACTATGGAGAATTTGTAGTAGTTGGCATCTATGCTGATACTTCCTAGCTGGTGATCATCTTGAGTTTAATTTTTAAGAGAAAAATACACTGGCATACAAAGTGCTACTTATATTTATGCAAAAATGTTTTAAAATCTGAACAAAAAATACACACCTTTAAACATGTGATATAAGTTTCACCTTGTTTAGTCATTTCAGTTTGAACTTTCAACCACAGATCTTCAATATCTTTTTGCTTTATTTCAGAATATAAAACATACCAGCCAAGCCATGGGTACTCAGGTATAGTATCTCTATTTAAAATAACATACTCAGAAGACGTTGAACTGAAAAATCTATTCCATAAAGATGCTTGGGGTGCTCTCTCTTTAGGCAATTTCAACATCTAAACAAAAAACAAAACAGTACACTTTAAAAAGAATGAATTAAATATAGTCATTCAAATGCAAACATTTTACTATTGAATTATCAAAATTTAAGAAAATTGTATTTATTTACTGTGGTTAATTTTGAGAACACATTAAATAATTCACTTAAAGCATTTTGATACTTGCAGTATTAAATTTCGAGTTGATGAAAAGTAAATGATGATCCCCTAGTTGGAAAATGGCAATTAAGCGCATTCAAACATGTGAAATTAACAGGTAGAATTTTACCTGAAGTGATAGGTACTGCATTAAGAGATTATCGATAATTTAGTCTAGCGGGTTATCCACCAGTTACATCAAGCTTCTGGAGAAGAATTGTCAAAGTGTAATGAGAAAGTAATTGTGTAGGTTAACTTTCACTAGAAACTGCCAAACATGCATTATTACAGGAAAATTCTACCTAAAATAGGATTTCAGGGAGTCAATTGTAGCTATCGAATGGTCATTAACATGAATTAATGCCAGTTGAAAAGTAATTTTATTTTCTGCACTTTTCAGACATCACCTTAGTATTTGGCACAACAGATACTAGAATTTTTAAATTGTGATATCTTGGTATATGATCTTGGTATCTTGTGATATCTTGGTAAGTATTTGACTCAGAAACAAAGGATTTTTGTATTTACCTTTTTAGACATAGAGTAACATTTTTGCAAATATAAATGATAAGAAGGTAACATTTTTCCAAATATAAATGATAGGAAAGGAAGGACCATATAAAAATTAACTTTTGTATTTTAAATACATACATAGGCCCTAGTAAAAAAATTTATATTTTTGAAAGCTACTCTTTTTTTAGATGAATCTTTATAATTCAAAGTATGTTTCAACCACTTATGGTTTAAAAAATAATCACTTTAACATCACATTTTGAATCACCTGGTATAATTTTCCTAGACTGAAATACGCAGGCCTCTGAGCAAATTTTCCACATAAAAAGGTGCCATTTCTTTAAGAGAAAAGGACTATGTTTAAAAGAGATCATTTTTGAAGAACTCTAATTTTACAACTCCCACATTTAATGTCTTTATACCAAAGTCTTCACATAATGTATGTCTCACACCCAATAATTACAGTGGAACCTCGATTTTACGTTTTTCACGGGACCAGTGGTAAAAAACGTACGAAATGGGAAAACGTATAATCGGGGTCCAATAGAAAAAAAAAAAATGAAGAAAACAAACACACAAAAAAACTTACCAATGCCATATTATTTTAAAAAATCTGTTATTTTTGACTGCTTTTTCCTTTCAAGTGTAATTTCACATATACTTTTTTCAATACATGCAAGTTTTTGCAAATTTGTTTCTTGATTTTCATGTCTGGTTAAAAATTTCTTTAAGGTATTTAAACTCGCAATGGCCTCTGACGAAGAAGGCATGATTTCTTCTGGATCTTCACTATCTGAGTCTTCATCAATATCGTCCTCACTTTGATACTGCGAAATCAAATCGGAAATACTCTGAATGTCTGTAGTAGCGGTAACATCTTTATCACAATCAATGTACTCGTCAAAATTGATGTCTGCAAGTTTAAATTCATCCTCTTTATTATAGTCTTCCATAGTGGGCTCTTCCGGGGGCACTTCACCGTCGACGTGAGATTTGGAAAATCCTCCCTTCAAAAAAGCATTTGAAATGCATTTTTTATCGACACTATTCCACGCTGATGAGATCAAATGAAGAGCTTCTAGCACGTTTATTTTCGTTTTCCAAACATCCTGAAAGTCACCAGAATGAAGTCCAGAAAGGGCTTTTCTTACCAGTTGCTTCCTATAATGCATTTTGAAGGATCGAATTATTCCCAAGTCACAAGGCTGAAGTAAGCTGGTACAGTTGGGTGGGAAAAATTCCATTCGCACGTTCTTTAAGTTTAGATTAACATGAGCAGTGCACTGATCCACGAATAAAATTATTTTTCGCTTTTGTAAGCGCATTTTCGTATCCAATTTTCTTACGAAATCTTCAAAAAGATTTTGTGTCATCCAAGCTTTTTGGTTGGCATTGTAATCTGTTGGCAAACTTTTAACATTTTTGAAGCATCGGGGCTTCTTGGATTAACCAATCACAAATGGTGTTAGCTTCTCAGTTCCATCCACATTGGTACATAACAAAACACTTAATCGCACTTTTGATAGCTTTCCACCGTGACAGTTTTCTCCTTTCACCGTGTATGTTCTATCAGGGAATAGATTAAAAAACAGTCCGGTTTCATCGGCGTTAAAGATGTCATTTGGTGAATAATTACACAAAATAGAAGGTAATGTTTTTTCCATCCACTCCTCAACGACAGCAGTATTTACTCCATTTGCCTCACCACAAATAAACCTGTACGATAAATTATGCCTCTTTTTTAATCGGTCGATCCAACCATTGGATGCCGTAAAATTCTGTATTTCAAGACGAGAAGAAATTTCAAGTGCCTTTTCTTTCAAAATTGAGCCATTGATTGGAATTTTGGCTGTACGGGCTTGTTTGAACCACTCATACAAAATCTTTTCAAGTTCCTCAAAAGGAGAGGTTTTCAATGTTTTTCTTTTTTTTTGAAAAGTTTCCCAGTTTTTCAGAGTTTAATTCCACTGAGACCTCTTGTTTTAGGATGCCTAGTAACGTAGAATATGCGATACTGAGTGATTTTGCGAGATCAACTTTACTTCCTTTGAAAACTCTTGCTTTTTCAATTATTTCTGCCTTTTCGGCCACAGAGAAACATTTTCTTTTCGACATCCTACTTTTGATTCACGGGAGTAGGATATAGCTAACGGCAGACGATTTTTCCTCAGTGGTGCTGCGATAATTCTGAGAACAAGAAAGGGGAGCAGGTAGCAACTTTACGAGGGGCAGTCCATTCCACTGTGGGTTGAGTTGAACCCAACCCAAGGTATTGTGGGTGGACGGGTCCATTCGTCACGACACACAATAGAAGACACACATTTACTGGTATTCACAGGGAGGGGGTGACTGGAAGAAATGGTTTTGGTAACAAACAACTAGTTGAACATATGGAAAGTATTTTTGTTCTTCTGATTTTTTTTTTAATGGGTGAAAGAAGACAAAATTTCTGAAGGTAATTCGTCTAGTATGACGTACCAAGCGGGAAACATTAAGTGTAAATGATGTAGAATCGAGGTATTTCCAACATTATCGGAATAGGAATTTCTCGGGACCGACAGAAAATAACTTACGAAGCGGGATAACGTACGAAACGGGTTACGTAAAATCGGGGTTCCACTGTATATGAAAACTAATTTTATGTTTTCCATTCATATGTTATTTTTGTCTTAAACCTTTTTATAGATACAAAATTAGTATTCCTCTACATAATTTATTGTATTTTTGGAACAATAAGTTCTCAAATACCGTAATTTTGCACATACACTCCATGGACTATGCATGCCAAAGACACTTTTTCTCGAATGTGAACAATGCAGTGGTGCAGACTATCTGCCAGTAATAGATTTTGAATACATAAAATTAGTATATTAATCTTGTTTTTTGATCAGTTTCATAGTTTGATTGATAGTTAGCATGTGTGCTACAGTGAAATCGATACTCACAACCATATGTCCATACAAAACAAAGTACATGCATGCACTTCAAGTGACGTCACGTCGGCATGCTGCGTGTGTACAGAATGCATGGAGCATTTCAATTTTTGTTTTCATCATGTCATTAAAAACACTGACCCAGTTACCAATGAAGACAAATTTCCTGAAACTATTTTAGAATTATTTCAGTCCAATACAGATGAGTAGGACTTTTGAAAGTTTTTTAGAATATATGTAATATGGGAGAAAGTGTGCCTTCACATTCTGAGGTATTGCCACATGCATGTCACACAGAGTAAAGTTGTGCTAGATTTGCTAGAAGAGTTTCACCACAATCAGAAAAGCTTGTTTTTGTTTTGTCTTCATTCAGCGAGCTGGCTGACTAAGCCAGCCAGCTAGCTTAATTCAGGAATTCAACTGTAAAATTCCTAGTATTAGAACAGCATGAAAATGTCTAAACATTTATATTATAATATTAAAGATGTGTAAAATCAATATTTATTGCTAATATACTAAAGGAAATTTTTATTAGAAAAGTATGCCTTGACAATGTGAAGTTGAAAAAAAAATGCACATTAATTATAAAAAAAGCATTAATATATCCTATTTTATGTAGCTGGATGCTTGAATAATCCAGATCTATAGTACAAACTGAAGTGCATCTCAAAAAATGACATTTTACATAGTTTCAGAGACTTGTACACACATTGCCAAACATGCATAGCATTAAATGGTAATTAATTGAAAGGACAATTAATGTTCTTTGCTGACATGTAAGAATACCTTTCACAAAGTATATATTTCACCAACCTTTTTGAACAGAGATTGTACATTGCACTTTGGAGCAATTTTTAACTAATAACTAATTATAGAAAGCGCTTTAATCAAATTTTGCTTAAAAATTTAGAATTAGCAATTACACAAGAAACATGGGAAAGTAATACTTACATTGCAATAGCTATTTAGATGGTCTAACATGCACTCCCTGGTGTAGTCATTCAAGAAAGAAATTTTAACCAATACATCCAAAAGAAAATGAACTTGCTTTGCAGTATTTTTATTTGCAGAGTTGTTTTCTGATGGCATTAGCATTTTCATTAAAATTTGAACCCACAATTTCATTAAAGGTGCAGCATATTCAATTGTGAGTTCTGCAGCTTGAGAAATCTGATACTTTAAAAAAAGAAATTATGTCTTTTAATAATATGTATATATTTACAGAGATGCATATTTTCTTACATCAAGTTTAAACAGAAGACTACAATAAGCTATTTTCTAAAGATCCTGTCTCTCACAACAGAAGTGGTTTCTAAAATGTAATGGAGTAGAGGAGAGAGAAGTAATGCAGTTAACTATACAAATTTCTATGCTAGCAATTTATGATAAATTACAAGAAAATTTACTTACTCATAAATTTACTATACAGAGCATCCCAAAAAGGTGGTAATGGGGTTTAATTCTTTATCTATTAGAGATAAGTGGGCAGTATAAATTTTAAAAAAGTTCAAAATAAGTTCGGAAATAACACTCCGTTACGAAAAAATACCTCTTGTTAATTTTCAATTTAGATTTGTGTACGATCCCCCCCTCCCCCATAAAAAAAATTCCTAGTTAGTAAAATGTGCTCCATACACTTATACTTATCAAGTTTCGTATGTCTCCTCATATCTGAAAAAGTGTCAGAGATATGAAGATAGATACAGTTGAGTGCCGAAAATCTGCCGACCTAAAATCCACAAGCACCCGAAATCTGTGCAACGTATCTGATGTAAACAGGGAACTTCGCAGTCAGAAGCTGGCTTGCACTGGTTGGCGAAGCACTAAAACTGAATGACGAAACACGAGAGCATATGGAAAAACGATGTCATCGCAGTAAGAATCAATAAACTCGTAGGATTTTTCGATGTTCCGGTTGGTTTTGGGGGGGAAGTTGTGAGCTGAAGTCAGAAAGCTAATGATCACATGGCAGCTATTTGTATCATTTACAGTCCAGTTTTATCTGTTTACCCAGCGAGATACTTGTTTGCTTGAAAAATATTTTAAGTTTCTCTGTTTCTTTTTAAATAGTTGCGATTTTATTTGCCGTATTCAAATGATGAGCTCCAAATGCTCACAAGATTTTCCTCCAGATTGTCCTGAAAAGCAGAAACATGTTGCTTTGACCATAACGCAAAAGGTTGAAATAATTAATAAACTGGATGATGGTGCGACTCCCCAATTCATCACTGGCAATTACAGTATTGCATCATGAATTGTTTACGACATTCGTAAAAATAAAGAAAAGAATTTGGAGTTCTACCAATACTGTTATCCACAACCAGAAATCGCTTCACGGTGCTAAATCTAAAGATATAGATTATTTACGAGTGGTTTAAACAACGGTAAAGTGATGGTATACCTATTTCGGGGCCTCTTCTTAGACCCAAAGTGAAGGAATTTCACACAAATTTGAAGATGGAGGAGCCTTGTGACTTCAGTTCTGGTTGACTGAAACATTTAAAGAAAGAGGCATGGCATCCGATATGTTAAAGCATGTGGGGGAAAAACTATTGTCTAAATGAGATGCTGCAGACGAATTTGTTGAGGATTTTTCTGTAAAAGTTAGAGAGGAGAACTTATCTTCTGGCCAAATCTCTAACATGGATGAAACAGGTCTGTTTTGGAGATGCCTACCCATGCAGACGTTAGTTGTCAATGATGAAGCTGCACCTTCAGGGTATAAAGAGGCAAAGGAGCGAGTGACAGTTTTGCTCTGCTGCAACGCAGCTGGCAGCTACAAGTGCAAACCTCTGGTTGTCGAAAAAGTGCACACTTACGGGCATTACAAAGTCTAAAAAGCTTACCTGTGATTTACAAACACAATCGAAGTTCCTGGGTGACAAAAGAATCTATGATCGAATGGTTTATGAACCACTTTTCGACAGCGGCAAGAAACCACTGCAACAAAGTGGTATTGCCCTCCAACTGCAAAATTTTGCTACTAACGAACAACTGCGCAGCCCATCCAGGCTCTGAGGTATTATACATAGATACAGTGCCGGATTAAGACAGCGCGGGGCCCGTAGCAAATGTTACCAAGGGGCCCCTGTTCAGTGACACACCCATATTTTTATTTATTTATTTATTTATTTTGAAGGGGAGGAGTTCACACTCACATTAAAATTGTAGAGATAAATTAAATGAGAAAATAAATAGTGCTAATTATATTATAATTTATGTTTAGTGCTAATTAATTAGTTAATGGGATTACTAATGCTAATTAGATGTAAACAAAACTAAAAGGTCCCACGTGTTGTATTCGCAAGAGGTTTATCCCAGCCCTTCCTTCATCTTGGGTGAGCTAATCTCGATGTTTTGCGCGATAATAAAATAAAACACAACTTTAACGAAGTTTCTTGATTCAAAATTGAGAATTTGAGTTATCACTAGACAAATCAATTTCTCAAAGTAAATTGGTGCACGGAAAAAATGCCTGTCAAAATAAAGGGTTTTTCTTTGGGGGGGGGGGCTAAATAGATAGTGAGACTGACAATGTTTAAAGTTATTTATACCGACAACTCAGGTTTTTTTAATGAATGTTAATGTTCATGGATATAGTAAATTTGGAATTTCTAACACTTCCCACCTTTTCCATGTGCAAACATATAACTAGAGAAGTTTGCACTCATAAAATAATAATTGATTCTGTAAAATTTTTAGAACCTTCGAAAACAATATGTATTTTAAACTGTGTCTGTAACACAATTTTCCCCCTGTAAAAATACATGCTTCTAAAATTATTCCGTTATCTGGGCGGTCTTTACTAATACTAGGTTACATATTTTTAACTTAATGTAACCTAGTATTATAACCTTTGTTAATTTATTTAATGGGTTAATTCATAAGAAATTGAGCTGAGGATAGATAGATCTAGCACAATAATACCTCCGCTACTCAAAATACACTGCATGAACAGAAGGCATTTGAATTGCATATGCTTGTACAGGGGGTCTGTTACTTCCACATACCGCTTGGAACACTTCTAAAGGTCATTTGGTTCGTGTTCTACACAGTGCCGGATAAAGACAGCGCGAGGCCCGTAGCAAATGTTACCAAGGGGTCCCCTGCTCAGTGAAGCACCTATATATATATATATATATATATATGTTCACCCACACATTAAAGTAATAGAGCTAAATTGAATGAGAAAATAAATAGTGCTAATTATATTACAATTTATGTTTAGTGCTAATTAATGGTATTACTAATGCTAATTAGATGTAAACAAAACTAAAAGGTCCTACGAGTTATATTTGCGAGAGGTTTATCCCAGCCCTTCCTCCACCTTGGGTGAGCTAATCTGTAGGTTTTGTACGATAATAAAATAAAACACAACTTTTACGAATTTTCTTGATTCAAAATGAACAAATTTGAGTTAACACTAGACAAATCAATTTCTCCAAGTAAATTAGTGTGCGGAAAAAATTCCCGTCAAAATAAAGTGGGGGGGGGGGGGAGGGCAAATAGATAGTGAGACTGACGATGTTTAAAGTTATTTATTCGTACAACTCAGGTTTTTTTTAAATGAATGTTAATGTTCATGGATATATATTTGGAATTTCTAACACTTCCCACCTTTCCCATATGCAAACATATAACTAGACAAGTTTACACACATATAATAATAAGTGTTTCTGTAAAATTTTTAAAACCATCGAAAACAATATGTACTTTAAACTGTGCCCTTAAACACTATTTTTTCCCCTATAAAAATACATGCTTGTAAAATTATTTCATTATCTGGACGGTCTTTACTAATTATAGGTTACATATTTTTAACTTCTCTTAATTTATTTAATGGGTTAATTCATAAGAAATCGAACTGGGGATAGATAGATCTAGCACAATAATACCTCCACCATTCAAAATATACTGCATACACGGAAGGCATTTAAACTGTACACGCTTGTACAGGGGGACTGTTACTTCCACATACCGCTTGGAACACTTCTGAAGGTCATTTTGTTAGTGTTCTACAAGCATATGTACATTACTTTTCAACTTATCTTTGTTAAAATGATATAAAATATTTTGCTCAAAAAAAATCTTTATAAGAGGAATAGAATAATCTATATAATAAATAATAAAAAATTCGGATAAAACATTCATTATCGTATTACGTTCAAATGTTTTTGCAAGACATAATAATCTTAAATGTGACAAGTAATTTGTGAGTTTCTTTGTGGGTCAAGAGTATCCGAGAATTCTTTTTGTTTTCAGTTTGCCTGAGGTTATGGCTTCTTGGATACCCCGACCGTGCGAAGATCCTCTCGGTTCTAATTATTTTATTTGAACGAACGTACTGGCATTCGCGCACTTGACCTGTGGTTTCGACCGGCCAAAAATCAATTCTTTCATATTTAACGTGGTTAATTTCCGAGATTAATAAGATAATTTATCGTAACAGTGGATTCCCCAACTATAAAAAAATGACTTATATTCTATATATTATTATTGTTTCAAAAAATAATTCGCCTTTGTTTAAATATTGTAAAATGTAAAATAAATAATTAAGTAAAAACAAAGCAAGCCAACTACCAAAAGCCTTCTAAGATAGTTTACACCCTAGTACACCTTAGAATTTCGCCAAAGCCACACTGTAAAATACCTTTTAGATGTGTGGCTTTGGCGTAAAATGCCGTGGATGCCTGTAAAATGCCTTTACTGTAAAATAAAAGAACTTTGGGGCTGCCCAACATCCGTTTAAAATACCATCCTCATATTTACTGCAAAACAATATAACTTTATGTCCAATATTTAAATAAAAATTATTGTTTCGTGGGGGATTATTATTGATTATGTGGCGCGTTTTTCCTACAATCTTAATCCTATGGATCTCAGCTCTCGGGGAAATGCAGAAGGTCAACTCGCGTTCCAGAGAACATCTTCAGAAATAGCAACAAATATTTCCGTTATATTGAGTCATTTTGAAAAAGTTTGATTATACAACTTCATTAAAAATTTCTTTCGACTTGTTACTGAAAAGTCCCTGAAATGATCGGGACAGATAGACTACAGCCTAATGAATAATCCGGCCCACTGACGGATTAATAAAATTTTGTGGGTGGAGGCTTGGATGGAAGATTCACACATATATATATATATATATATATATATATATATATATATATATATATATATATATATATATATATATAAATTTTATGGAAGTAAGTTGGGATTGTTTACATTAATTTCATTTTTCTCGGGAGGGGCGGTCACCTCCTCCGACCCCCTCCCTTTAATCCGACCTTGATCAGACCCTGAGTCTGTTTTTTTGTTTCGGCGCTTAGTTTTCTTTCTATATTTTGTTTATTTCTGGATTCATTCTTCAAATAAAGACAAAAATGTAACATTATAGGTAAGGAATCCATTTTCTAAAGGCCATAGGTGGGTGGTGCAAGGATCTGGATACCCCTCCTCCGTTTGTCCGAGTTTCGCTTTTAGTCAACGAAAAGATAATGATACAGCCTTTCTTCTGTCTTTCTTTTATTTCCCCCCTTTTGGATGCTCCCTGAAATTCTTTTACTGAGAACCGTGTTTTTGTTCCACAGTATTGTTGGATATACTCTTGTGTGTGTTCTTATTGCTGACTTTAGAATACTCATTCAGTTTCGCCTAGGTAATGAGTTGACTAAATAATGCAGGCATGCAACAGCCACATTAAATATATTAATGACTATGTCATTTTATCTCTCACCCCCTTTTGAAAATATGACATAAAAATAAGACACGAAAATGCGTTACGAAAACGCGACATAAAAGTAAGAATAAATGTCCGCTGAAAATGTTGTATGTGTTACGTAAACCACCGTTTTCTATAAGCTCCGTAAGGTTGCATTTATTTGATAAAATGATTGTTTAAAAATTTCATCCGTTTATTTAAATACTATTAGTTCACAACTGCTTTAATATATTGTTACAATATTTCGTAAGCTGTAGAATATACACCACAAGTATATTTTACATATATTTAAATACTATTAGTTCACAAGAGCTTTAATCTATTGTTACAATATTTACTAAGCTGTAGAATGTGCATCACATGTATTTTTATATAAATAGGTTACAATCCTAAAAATTTCAACATGGGGTTACCAGGTGAAATACACGATAGATGAGAGATAAAATGACATAGTTCATTAATGCCGTTTTAATATGGCAATCATGAAACTAAAAAATTAGGAGGGTTCAGGGGGGTCTCCCATTGACAAGGCTCGAACAGCCGAGTTATACATATATTCTTTCAATGAGTTGTCTACAACTGATTTACAGTTCCACTATATAGAGCTTTAGAAATTGTCTTATCCAAAAAATAAATAAATGAAAAGAAAGAAAGAAAGAAAAAAAGAATTACAAAATTTATCTGTTGCCTTAAAAAATCAAGAAAGATCAATCATGCCAAGCTCATAGATTATAAAACACTTTCCAATACAAAGTATTTTTGCGCCAAATCTGCTATGTTTTTTAGTTAAAACTGGCGAGATTTCGTAGATAAAAAAATGTTGTATTATGACTATAAATGCAATTTTATGAGACCCTGTAAAAGACCTTTAATTTTTTTTAGCGTTTAACTGAAAAATATAAAAATTTTATACTCATTGTCTTGTGCTAGAAATGTATTAGTGTCTCTCAAATGCGACAAACTGCAATGGGAATACTTTTGAGTGCTCCGGTAGATCTATTAATAATACGGACGTTATTCTCAATGGAGAGCATCATTTTGAGAGCCTTAGTAATATATATGCCAACTTTGTTTTCTTTCAAAAATCGAATATCTCTAAAATATGTTTTCAAGAATGACTGTTGATTCAGTCATTCCTGTATCAACAGATACAGGGGGAGACCCACCCCCCTCTTTTAGTTCTGTTTTTTAGACTGTGCTATACATTGGATTTTTTTCTCCTGTAAAAGAAATATAAATGCTATATACACCATTTTCAATATGGTAGGTGGTACTGTACATAGAAAAAACATAAATTTCGCACAAATCGATGTATATCCACAGCAGTTAGAACACTGGATGGGTGGACATTAGAACAGACAAATAACTGAAATCATAAGGACGTTAACCCATTTTGGGTTCTAATGCATTAACAAATTTTCGTCGGTCGGAGACCCCCTCATACTCCTAGGCACATAGCCCTTAACAAAACACAATACAATAAATCAGTTAATTAAAGTGCGAGTAGCGACTTTTCAAAATTTCCAAAGAAATCGACATAGCTTAATATAATTACATTAGACATTTTTCGAGGTACTACAATCCAGGCGATCCGCCAAGACGAGCAACTTTTTCGCAAAGATAAATGCCGGACACATGAAATTAATGATGAATGGGAATACGATTGCCAACAGTTTGCCAGGAAATTTGAGGAAAAAATAGTTTGGCGTTAATGACGGCCGGGATAATACGTAAATACCTTTTTCGATTTATCGTAAAATAATAAAAATATCGCCAAGTTCGGTTCATTCTTCAAAGCATTTTTTTCGCACCCAATTTAGCAATTTATCGCAAAAGTCGCCAACATTGCCGGCTTTTGGCTCAAATTCTGAAGGAGGCACACGATCGTCGTCGGATTATTAGCTAATCATATTGCAGGATAGTATTATATGCTTAAAATAGATGCCTGTCTCTAAACTGCCATTGACCGTATTGTATTGAAATTATTTTGAGTGCTCCCGTATGAAAAAACCTTTAACTATACAGACACTATTTTCGATGCAAAGCTTCATTTTGTAATCCTTAATAACATTCAATTTTGTTTCATTTCAAAGAGCAGAATATCTCTAAAACTAGAAATCAAAGCCTGTTGTGAAGGCAATTACAACGGGCGAGAGATAAAACATTTTAAGGAAATTTGTCTTTCATTCAATATATTTAATTTTCATCCACCTAAAATAAATAAGTTCATATTCAATTTTTATTACTGACCCAAATCGAATTTCATGCTCATCTGGAAACGCGCGGAATCTTTTCGCAGTCGAAAGCTATCTTTTTGTATACATAAACATTCGAATATCCAATAGACGATTTATTTGTGGGGGAAAAAATAATAAACTGTGTAATCGGGAGAAATTATTTTAAACGTATTGGAATCCCCCCAATTGTATGACGTCATTTTCACTTAAAATAGGTCATTTTGTCACGCAAATGATTCAATTTTTCTGACTCTCAGAAACGAAATGGTGCTGAAAATAGCGAAAAATCGCTTAAAAATGAAGGAACGGGTGGATTTTCAGATTTTTAAAATTGACAGATTGTTTTCTGTATTTTTTTACAAACTTGTGAAAAATTTGAAGCGGATCGTACAAACGATGTAGAAGTTGTTAGGTTTTTTGTCCTTGACTTTGTAATCTTTTTGCAGTCATAGAGGAAAAAGTTTTATCTTGAAGTCAGGGTTCAGCGCAACTACAAGGGGTGATCAAATGAAAAGGTACGAAACGTCGCAACAACCTAACCGTTATCATATTTGTCCATGCAGCTATGAGAGCACGTAGCGAGACATCTAGTAATGCGATTCGTGCCTTTTGTGTAGATAGGAACATGCGGGGGCCCGCAGGAGAGAGCAGAAGCTCTTGTAAAAAGCACCCTCCTACGTCCAATTGACGCGGCAGTGCATGTGAGGACAGGATGGTGTTCACATTGTAAAATTCGGCGATTTAGGGGCAGCGAGGCGTTATCCGATTTCTGACAGCGGAAGGTGTTAAACCGGCCACTATTCATCGCAGGAGGATGATCGTATACTGGGAAGGCTGTGTGTCCCACAAGTCAATGAGAAAATGGAATGTCCGTTTTCGCCAAGGAACTGGCCACGTTCAAGTGGGAGACGTTGGACCATCCGCCCTACAGTCCGGACATGTCGCCCTGCGATTTCCATGTGTTGGTTCCACTGAAGAAACCACCTGAAAGGGAAGCGCTTCAACTCGGACGACGTACTCAAGGACGCTGTGACGGACTGGATCTCGTCACGGCCACAGGAATTCTGGGAACAAGGAATCCTGCGGCTTGTTCGTCAGTGGGATCGTTGTGCTCAGGCCTGTGGTGTATATTTTGAATAAAGTCTACATTTGTACCCAAAGTGTCGTTTCGTACCTTTTCATTTGATCACCCCTTGTAGTTAGTAGGGTGATACGCTTTAAAGAATAACTTCCCATAGAGCGCAATGTATTGGGACTATTTTGAGTGCTCCTGTAGAAAAAAATCTATAAATGCTACATAGATCCTTTACAATAGGGTACATGGTACTGCAGATAAGAATAACATATATAAATTTCGTAGAAATCAATGCCTATTGACGCGAGTCAAGGACGGACAGACAGACAAACCGAAATCTTAACTTTTCTACCTTGTTGGAAAGTGTCAAAAAAGCTAGATCTTGAGGGGGAAAGACGAAAATTTTCAAGGTAAAGGCGCGGGGCCCCCAAAAGCGCAGGGCCCATAGCATTTGCTAAATCTGCTATATTGTTAATCCGGCACTGGTTCTACAAGCATATGTGCATTACTTTTCAACTTATCCTCCTTAAAATAATATAAAATATTTTGTTTAAAAAAATCTTAATAAGAGGATTGTATCTTTTCTAAATAGAATAATCTGAATAATAAGTAATGAAAAAATCGGATAAAACGTTCATTATCGTATTACGTTCGATGTTTTTGCAAGATATAATAATCTTAAATGTGATCAAGTAATTTGTGAGTTTCTTTGTGGATCAAGAGTATCCGAAAATTCTCTTTGTTTTCCATTTGACTGGGGTTATGGCTTCTTGGATACCCCGGCCTTCTTGTCTTTGTGCGAAGATTCTCTCAGTTCTAATTATTTTATTTGAACGAACGTACTGGCATTCGTGCCCTTGACATGTGGTTTCGACCGGCCAAAATCAATTCTTTTATATCTAACGTGGTTTACTTCCGTGATTAATAAAATAATTTACTGTAATTGTAGATTCCCCAATTATAAAAAAAAATGACTTACATTCTATACATAACTATTGTTTCAAAAAATAATGCGCTTTTGTTTAAATATTGTAAAATGTAAAATAAATAATTAAATAAAAACAAAGCAAGCCAACTATCAAAAGCCTTCTAAGATGGCTTACACCCTACTCTGTACACCTTTGAATTTTGCCAAAGCCACCCGCCTTTACTCTAAAACAAAAGAACTTTAGGGCTGCCCAACATCCGATTAAAATACCATCCTCATATTTACTGCAAAACAAAATAGGTTTATGTCCAATATTTAAATAAAAATTATTGTTTCGTGGGGGGATATCTTTATTATGGGGCACGTTTTTCCTACAATCCTAATCCTATGGATCTCAGCTCTCGGGGAAATGCAGAAGGTCAACTCGCTTTCCACAGAACATCTTCAGAAATAGCCACAAATATTTCTGTTCTATTGAGCCATTTTGAAAAGTTTGATTACAACTTCATTAAAAAATTAATTTGACTTGTTACTGAAAAGTCCCTGAAATGATCGGGACAGGTAGGCTACAGCCAGTGGCGTAGCCAGAAATTTTTCATGGGGATGTTACGACTACTGCAACTCACATATATGCATACATGTGTGTGATAAGGGAGTAAAAGCATACATTTTGTATGGCAAAAAATTCCTCATTTGGGGGGGGGCTATGACCCCCCTAACCCCCCCCTCCCTAGACTATGCCCCTGGCTACATCCTAATTGATAATCCGGCCCACTGACGGATTAATACAATTTTGTGGGTGGAGGCTTGGATGGAAGATTCACATAAATATACATTTTATGGAAGTAAGTTTGGATTGTTTACATTAATTTCATTTTTCTCGGGAGGGGCAGTCGCCTCCTTCGACCCCCTCGCTTTAATCTGTCCTTGATCACACCCTGAGTCTTTTCTTTATTTTTAGAACTTAGTTTTCTTTCAATATCTTCTTTATTTCTGGATTCATTCTTCAAATAAAGACAAACATGTAACATTATTGGTAAGGAATATATTTTCTAAAGGCCATAGGTGGGTGGTGCAAGGATCTGGTTCTCCCTTCTCCTCTGTTTGTCCGAGTTTTGCTTTTAGACAACAAAAAGATAATGATACAGCCTTTCTTTTATTTAAAATTCTACCATTCCCACCCTTTGGTCACTCCCTGAAATTTTTTTCTGAGTACTGTGTTTTTGTTCCACAGTATTGTTAAATATACCCTTGTGTGTACCCTTATTGCTGACTTTAGAATACTCATTCAGTTTCGCCTAGGTAATGAGTTGACTAAATAATGCAGGCATGCAACAGCCACATTAAATATATGCATGGTGGTCTAAAAGAAACTTCCCCTATATATGAGTCCCTAGTGGCCGAACCGTTCAACCAATCGAAATGAAAGTTTAGATATAGTTATTTGAATGTATGGGGTCCAGATTGTGATAATTTAAAACAATAAACCTCTCACAGTTACGGCTACAGTGACAAAATTTCGAAATTTTCGAATGGCTACACCCACTTTTTTTTGTGCGCAAATTGATCGGAACATGGAAAAACCTTAAATGGCATTGGAATGAGACACGTATGACGTAAATTGGAGGCGTAAAACATTTGCAAAGATGAGCATCGTAAAGAACCAATGATAACAAAAGAGAGGAGAGGGGAAAAGACTTTTAACAAAAGGACAAAAAGCCTAATAACTTCTACAAACGGTGTAGAAGTTATTAGGCTTTTTGTCCTTGGCATTGTAATCTTTTTGCAGTAATGTCGAAAAAAGTTTTATCTTGAAATCAGGGTTCATCGCAACTATACAGGGTGTATCTAAACTCTTGGGCAAAACTTTAAGGGGTGATAGGGCACATAATAAGGAATCAGAAGGAATCAGAATAGCAATGTGGAGACGGCAATGTCGTCTTCGTATAGCTGTTAATAATCACTTCGGAAAAAAGTGCTGAAAAAACAGTGCAATTTCCGACCATTGTTTCGTCAGAAACTAATGTATTTTTCTCCGAAAACAGAAGACTAAAATGGATAGTTTAAAAAGTTTATTTTATTTCATCTATGAAATTTTCGGAGAAGAGCCTATTGTTTATGAAACTTGGTTAAGAAATTAGATGGACACTTCAATGCTTTTCCAAAAGTGATAATTGCCGAGTAAGTTAAAACTGCGTTTTTTACCCCAGATTGCTATGTGATTACGATTCCTCATTGTGTGCCCTATCACCCCTTAAAGTTTTGCCCAAGAGTTTAGATTCACCCTGTATAGCAGGATGATATGCTTTAAAGAATACCTTCTCATAGAGCATAATGTATTGGGAATATTTTGAATGCTCCTGTAGGAAAACTATAAATGCTACACAGATCATTTACAATAGGTCACATGGTAGGGGAAGGGGGGGCAAGACGGGGTAATTAATGTTTGGAGCTTAATAAAACCCACATCTTTAAGTATTTTGAATATTTGTTTATTTATAATTATACTCTTGCACAATCAATCTTTGGAAATAAGGAACTTAAGATATTTTCCACTGATAGAAAATGAAAAAAATGACCAATTTTGTCAAAAATGCCCAACGCCCCATCTTGCCCCCTAGGTAGGGTAAGACGGGGTACCCTACTGGGCAAGATGGGGTATGGGATACATATTCTATTTTGGGTTGCAAAATTTGCAAACAAATACTGCATCATCGTCCTCATCATCTATCCCAGCACAGCTACAGCGTGCCCAATTCCCACAGAGAGAACATGCGACTCATCCTTCATCAGAATCCAAGTATTTTCCATGGCAGTAAAAGCAAGGCATATTATCTTCGTTGTCACATTCTGGTGAGGAATTAGGATTATTGTTGGTTTTATTCTTATTCTTTTTCCTAGCCAATTCGGTTTTCTTATTCTTTTTTTTCTTCTTTTACCTCTCTTTTTCTCTTTGTGTTAACTTCTGCCAGTTTCTTTATTTCATTGTTTCTTCTAACTCATTTTCATACGGGGAAGAAGTAATGATAACCATTTTTCCCCGTTTCCTTGTCACACGTGAAATTTTGCGAGCTGCAGGATAAGGCATCACTTGCTGAGGTCTAACTACAGAAAATACTGATGGTGGAGTAGTTGGCCTTTGATCTATTTCGATATTGGACATCCAAGTGGAGAATCCTGGCTCAGGCTCTGCTTCAATCTCAGATGGTGTCATGACAACCGGCATGTGGCATATCAGCGGTTCGTCAATAGTTATTTTGTCAGAATCTTCAACTGTCGAAACTGAAGTTATCTTTGCAGGTATTGTCTCAGCCGTTATCGTCTCTGGGTCAACTGAAGCTTCAGCGAAATGGTCATGCGAATGGTCTATTTGGAGCTGTTGCTCCGTTGTCCGACGTAGTGGGTTGTGGCAATGCTTCCGTGAAGATAATCTCTCTGTTTGTGGAATATTTGTCGTCAATGAGGAGGAAAATCAATATCGGAAAAAAACTGTCGGATCGTATAGCCAAATCCCACATTTTTTGAAGCCATTTACAGCCGTATCGACAATTCTAGATGTCTGCTTAAAAATCCCTGAACTCAATCTTTGCCAGATTCTTTTTTTTTTCTCACAAAGAGATGTTGTTTCCCATTTTTTACTGCAAGAGTGTATGCCAAAGCCCTTAAATATTTTGTTGTAAGTCCATAAAGACGACCCTCCTTATCCATTATGTAATTGCAAAGTTCTTTCTCTTCGTCATCAGAAAATGTTCGCTTTTTTTGGCCTAAAGGAACTTTCACCCAAGGTAAGTTGTAGGAGCACCTGGATCTTCTAGGGCTACACGAGCTTCTTTAACTTTTCTTTCAAGGGTCGTTTGTGGCACAGAATATGTTTTCGACGCTAATTTATACGCCATTCTTCCTTTAATTACAACATCTACCGAATTTTTCATACTCTTTTCACTCCAATTCCCCCTCTCTGTCTTTCTTTTATAATTTATCACCATCCTGAAACAACTCAATTAAGTTTATTAAGTTTAAAGGATCATAAAGTGTCTTAGAGAAATCATAGTTTTCTTCGAGGGGCATGATGGGGCACCCCATACCCCCGTACCCCATCTTGCTCTCCCATTATTTCAATTAAATAACTTATCTTAAAAAACTAAATCGAAATATGGAAACAAACATGCTTTTTCCTGCTGGTGTAATCATTGATAAACAAGAATAACTTTCAGTCAGTTCTAGAAAACTAATATTGAGGTAAAGAACACATGCGATGTATAACACGAAAATCACAACGATCTTGACAAAAACCGAGTTTTTGGCGGTTGGGCAAAAAAGCATGGACTTAGAAGCCGGTCACAACGCTGACTGATAAACAATACAATGGCTCGTCATTACGAGCCAGAGCGGCTGTGATAGGTCGTTCGTAGGACCGACGAGACCCGGTACCCCGTCTTGCCCGCTACCCCATCTTGCCCCCCCATCCCCTGCTGTAGATAAGAGTAACATGTAAATTTCGTAGTAATCAATGCATATTTACGCGAGTTAGATCAAGGGCAGGCAGACAGACAAACCGAAATCTTAAACACTTTTCTACCTTGTTGGAAAGTGTTAAAATAGCTAGATCTTGGAGGGAGGGGGGGAGAACGAAAATTTTCAAGGTAAAGGCGCGGGGCCCGTAGCATTTGCTACTTCTGCTATATTGTTAATCCAGCACTGCATAGATAATATTGTTGTCTGTTTTTTGCCACCTAATACGACCGCATTGATTCAGCCTATGGATCAGGGAATTACCCGAAGTATGAAATCCCACTTAAGACTGAATTTTTAAAAAAAATTCTAAGTGTAGATGCATCCCATAAAGATTATAAAAAGTTGTTTGATATAAGAGATTGCTTATATCTGTTGGCAAAGGCTTGGGAATCAGTCACGCAATCCATATTGATAAATGCATCGCACAATTTATGGCCAAATTCACTGTTCATTGACAGTGCAGAAGATAATGCTGAATTTGCTGGTTTTTTATGTAGATACAGCAAAAAGTAAAGCAGCAGAGCTACTGTTGTTTGCCAAAAATGCTATAGATAATATTGGTTTCAATGAAAACAATATTGCTAAATGGTCTGAAAAATCAGATGAAAACATTGATCAGTATCAAATCACTGACAAGGAAATTGCAGACAGTGTTTTACATCCCAATAAAAGTGATTCTGATTCTGATGATGGACACTTGGACCATCCAAAAAAAATATCATTTGATAAAGGGTTGAAGTTTGATGAGGAATACCTCAAATTTTTAGAACAGTAAAACTGTGCAACAGAGCAAGAATTAATGATGATATATAATTGATAAAAAAAAAGACTCGGACTACAACAAAATAAAAACTTAAAGCAAACCACAATTAAACAAATGTTTTCAAAATTAAAAAAATATTTTTTTGAAAATTTATTTAGTTTTGTATGCACACTGTAAATAAAAGTAAGAGAAATGCTGTTAATTAGGTGCTTTTTATAAATTCTTAATTTACGAACAGTTTTGGCCATCGATGGCCCCTTCGCAGCCAAAATGTGCAACCTAGCAGACACGTGCCGCTTCACGACTGGCTTGTGCAACCTACAGCACACGGGCCTCTTCGCGACAGAAATTTGCAACATACTAAAATAATTCTATAACTAACTTTTTGTTTAAAATCGATACTTTAATAAATGCACAATTGTTAGTAGCAAAATCTCTTTGAGGGGCAGCTGGGGAGATTATCGTTGAAGAGAAAAATAACCGAGATATTTATCACTATATTCATGCTGTAATGTATTGTTTCTTTTAAAATATTTTTCTTCGTAACAATAAAACTTTTGCTCGAACATGCATTTGTACTTAAATAAATAAAATTAGTGAAAAATTAGTAAAATATAAATTATGAATGGTTTTATATAGTTTTTTAATATAGTTAATTAATAAATTTGGTTAGCTAAAATATGGCCTTGAAATCATTTTGCGCAATTGTAAAATTATTTAATCCTCTTGAAATGGACATTTTTAATGATTTAGTTAACAATATAATTCATAGATGTCGCCACCAATCAATCTGTTGCACTTTTTCTCTCATGGATCTATGCAAGAGATTATGTTGTGATTTTTTTAAAAGAATCAAGAAATGAATCACTATACTTCGCTTCTGCGTTTACTTTTTCAAGGCATGATATCTCGATAGATATTTAGAGTTGAAAGTAGCAGCAAGTTAAAACAGGTTAATTTTCTAGTGATCTTTTGAACTGTACAAATAGTTTTTGTTTTTAGTTAGAGATAAAAATGTTGCTTTTATCAAAATTTCAACATGGCCGCAGATAGCAGATGCACCTGGAGCAATGAGTCGATCCCGGAACCATTATCAACAGGACTTTTATTATTTAGATTTATGTTCTTTTTATCTAAAATTAATGGCCTGAAATCTGCAAAATCCCCAAATTCGCACAACTGCTGGCCCCAAGCTGTGCAGATTTCTGGTCCTCTACAGTACAACGCTGACTTAAAGCACTTTTCAATGGCTCTCAAAGGGAAAAAATCATGTTCAATGATCTCATTCATTGATCGTACAGAAATTACGAAAGAAAATCTTTCTTCTACTCCAGCAATAAACGTTTAAATTCAAAATCATGTATAGTCCCCGATCATCTGTCTTTAAAGATATCTCCTAATCAATGTGGATTGATAAAAGGCTAAAATTTAGTATATCACCACATTAGTGTATGGGGCACATTTTCCTAATTAGAAATGTTTTCGTATGGGGGTCATATACAAATTAAAAATGTGCAACTCTTTGAAAATTAACAAGAGGAATTTTTTCTTATTGGAATCTTATTTCGACCCCATTTTGAACATTTTTTTCAATTTACACTGCCCACTTATCTCTAACAGATAAAGATTTAAAGCTCATTACCACCTTTTTGGGACATAGTGTATAATATTCAAAGCATTAAAGATTATGACAAGAGATTTGTATAAGTAGCAAATAAAAAATATATGTACAGTGACTTTCCTTGCTACAATGCCCATGAAGAGGGATAAGGCTAGTCTTTTAAACATTAGAAAGATTTCATGCATTAAAATTTAGTATAAAATTGTTTTTAAAACTGTTCAGCAAACTAAAACTCCTCACACTTTTCATGTTTCTTGCTCATCCACAAGTTATTCAGTAATCACATAGTATTTCCTCTGCCCACTCCTCATCTTTAACTCTGCACAATCACTCATACAGGGAATTCTCGAAAAGATAAGTTAACAAGATGTAATTCACTTTCAAAGTGGCTGCCTGACATGAGTGCTAAAGTACAGTAAGAGTTGTGTCGAAAGATTGTTTTAACTCTTAATATAATTCTAACACAAGTTAACAAAACTATTTTATTTTATGATGATAAAAGGAAACAATTTTAGAATTTTTTTTTATGTGAAATAGGATTTAGTTTTATAAATTAGTCTAGATCAGGACAATTTTGTGAAGTGTGCACATTATAGTGGAATGTGCAGCTTGACTGAAAATGGATATAAATTATTAATCACTGAGCTTGAAGTTTTATATATAACTCACTAAGATAAAATTATTATAACTAAAAAAACACAGTTATATTCTATTACCATGCTGAGAAATTTTTGAAAAATCAAGATTTCTATGGTTTAATAAACTGCTAAGTAGACATTGCTAAAATAGAATAGATACTCATCAGCAAGAAATACAAATATGGAAACTATCTTATAAAGCCACCTTGAACAAATTGTTCAGGGAATTCCTCATAAAGCAACTTCAGGCTGATAGTCAAAGCAGACCATTAATATCAAATGCATCATTAGAAAACTACTTTTCAGTTAAATAGCTTGCATATATTTCTTTGGTTTTTACTCATCAGTGACCCTTCTGTGCACACTGAACCTGGATGATTGGATGAAAATTACAAAACAGACATTTATGCGCATTTTAAGTGTGCACAAATTTTCTAAACCTATTTCAATATTTAAAAACTTTTATTAACTCAGTTTGATTGGGTGAAAAAACTTAATGAATTTTCTTTAATACAGAAGTTTTGAAAGTTTTTATAAACCCTCATACAGTTTGATGCTTGTTATCATAATTTCTAATTTAAAGAAATTAACAATTATTTTTTCAGAGATATTTTGGATTATGTTTCTTCAACAGTTGATTAGCTACCATGGAATATGCTTTAATAAATTAATTTGACAATGCTAATTATAAGTATACAGAGTATACAATAAAAATAATTAATATAAATTTGCACACATGAACATACACACACCCCTTCATCATGGATTTAAATATGATCGCATTTTGTGAAATATGATTGTGTAATGTTGCATCAAACAACCTTATAAAAAAATTGGCAAATTTAATCTAACTGTGGAAATAAACGTTAAGAAATCAACAAATAATGTTAGGAAACTAATGTTCATTTACTGAACGAAGAAAAAAAAACTAACAAAGTTATATTAAATGTAGTAAGTAGCATTGAAAAATTAAAATATCCTTCTAGTTTCAATTCACTTTATTTCTGAAATAATTATAAATTAATGTAGCCACTGTAAAAGTTTCAATGGATATCTTAACATTAAAGATATAATTGGATGATCTTTCTTTTTTTTAAATAAATTAAACTTGGATTTTTTAAAATCAGTGAATTTGTCTTCTGTGCTGACCATATATGCAGCAGAATACAATGTTACATATTTAAAATAAGAGTACATATATAACAATATAATTTACCTTTATTATTGCAGCTATTTTATGAAGTACAGCACCAATAATTGTTTCGCCTGTAATATTAGACATTACAGTCAAGTCAGCTGTGATAAGGTTATTCATTGCTTTCATAAATCTGAAAGTACAGTAAAGCAACATTAATATGTTTCTCATTTACGTATCATTTACATTAATACATCATTTCATTACAGCACTGATTCATGAGTAGGCATTGTAATGTTAAAACACTTTGTTTAAATGACACAGAACTTAGGTCATACATAATTTATTCCACCTATTAAGGAGGAAATTTTTCCAAAAAAGCAGAGGACAATACCAATTTTCCTCTCTGCCGTTTGCAAATAAAGATCACAGGATACATTAGGATATCTCAGAAAATTTAATGACAGGAGGTTAGGAAACAAACAGTTGGAGAGTTACTTCAAGATCACTTTACCAGACTAGTCTGCCTGATAAGATCATTGCTTTTTAATTCTTATGCCTTTGAGTACCTATGTATCCATTTTTATAGGACATTTTAAATATGAATGGCATAGAAGAAAAATGCTAGACAATATTTGTATCAGTCACAAGTCAATGCTTTTAAACATGAACCTGATATAAATGAAAATGATCTCCAAGAAAAATTATGAAATGTATCCTTAATTATAATGTATTTTAAGAGACATGGAAGCCCAGAAGTTAAGGTACTGAACTAGAAACCAGAAGGTTGCATTTTTAATTCCCAATCTAACTAAAGACTACCAAGTACATGACAGTATACTGTCTCCACCTTCAATTTTTTTCATTAAAAAAGCAATTTTTGGAGGTCTTGTCATTGGTATTGTTAGGAAAATTAACTGTAAACCTTACCTTAAAGGTTCCATGACATGTAATTGTGGTTTTCTTTATTATAACAGAACGCTGTAAAACTTAACTTTAATTATTTTCCTTAAATCTAAAGGCAGTTATAGCTTTTATTTTTCTTAAAGTTTGTACTTAACACTATTTTAATACTGACGCTTCAAACAAGCACCTAAGTGCTAGCAAAACGTTTTGCATAATGTGTTTCTGTGTTTGGCCGCTAGAGGCACTGTATTCCCGGCGATTTGCTGCGGAGCTATTTTCTTTTTTCTTTTCACGTCACAGGTCCGCAGTAATTAGTGATGTCGTTGCCTGGCCGACAGTATAAAAGTCCACCATTCACCGCGATTGAGAGAGGAGAGGCGAAAAGATTGGGTGATGAGATAAGATGTGTGTGGAAGGAAGCTCGTAGCTCGCCGTGTGAGATGCTCGGAGCTGAGACAATTGGTTAACCTGGAGCCTTCCCGCCGCCGTTTCCAATAAAGCCTTTTGATCCCGCCCCTGCAAATTATTTCAAGACGACGCTGTCGACCTGGTACCATAGGCTGGATTATAATCTGGAACGTCCAACGACACATGGATACTGTATTACATCAAATATCTGTTTTTCCTGTTCATCCTCATCTGTATAAAAGCTTCACATCTCATTACTTAAAATAAAAGAAGTATCAAGGTAAATGTTCTTTTGTCATCCTTTACCTGGCAAGCCCTCAATTCATTTTCTTTTACTAGCTTTCACTGCTTTAAAAGTTCTGAAGTATAAAAACTCTAACTCTGCTAAACTAAGAGGTATAACATAGTGGCTATGTTCATGGCACCGTGGAAGTATTATTTTCAAAGGCAGTGGGCAGAGCGACAAAAAATGCATCCCAGATCATGTCGTTTTGCTGTGAAGGATGTATTTTCACAGAGTTAAATGAGCTATTCATTTTGGTTCCAACCATGTTATTCGTTATTAACTATTACATTATTTGTTCTTGGTGAGATTTGTTTAGAACAGAAATTCAGAAACATTGCAGATCTCAAATATGGAATGAAGAGTGTGAAATGGAAAAGTCTGTTCAAGTTTGGATTTTGCAGGAAAAGTACACACTTAAAATTTCATTACATATTTTAATGCATAAATTTAAAAATTTTGAATCAAGTTTAGAACTAGTTTATTCATAAAAAAAAATTCTTTAATCAGGTTGATACATGTCTTTATCTCAGGTTGATACATGTACTCAAGGACTATCTGCCTAAAAGTGGGGATGCATCAAGCAGGTGACTTTAAAGGTGTTTGACAGTGTATCCATATTACATTTGGAGCAAATCAACCAAAACTCCAGACCACAAGATCAACAGCCATACGGAAGGCCTAAACTTGGGACCTTACACCTGACTATGTGAGTCTGAAGAGGGTTCTGTTTTGTTGTGTTAAGGCAAAGCTGCAAGAAAGCTATCTGCTTTGGGGGGGGGGGGGGGAGAGGACTATTCAAGGTGTTCTAATGCATATATTAACATGACATCTAGAGAAAACCGCACAGAATTCTAGACTGTTAGATCAACAGCCATGCAGTATGCCAGAACCCTGGACCTTGACACTTCAGCCAATCTGCTATGTTTAATGCCTTATATACTCAGCCATGGTGGGCAGTCCAAAGAGGGAAAGTTGATTTGGAGTAATATGTGTACTTATTCATTTGCAATGCTCACATTTAATTTCAATATTAAAAAAGAAATAGGTTTTAAAAAATATGCAATGGAAAAAAATATTTTCAGTATTTTATTAATTTTTAAAAATAGTCGATGTTTTATTCCTTTAAAAAGGGCTGCAAAGTCACTGTAAGTCATAAATTGCTTACTTTGACTTTAGATCCAATTATATTATACATGCAACTTCATTTTCTGTTCAGTACAAATTTCAACAAGTAACGAAATTACAATTGTTTTAAGTAAACAAATACAGAAATAAATTACTGACCTTTTTAAATTGAGTATGTTTCTTGTTGGTATGTTATCTTGTGTAAGCTGTTAAACTTTTGAATATGCCACCCAACGTTTTGCCCCACAACACTACACTGTGTCAAGCGAAGCCAGCTAAACATTCCCAAAGAAAATACTGCCAAGCAGAATGAAAAGAAGGCTTCTTATTGGATGGAAGATAAAGGAGATAGGAGTGAAATTCTTCAAATCGACATGATGGGGGAGAGATAGTGATGTACTAGGAAGCAGCACCTCCTTTCATCTCCCTTCCCCAAGACAGTGCCATCTCTGAAGAGTCTTTTTGAGGTCTGATTCTGACCTTGGTTCGGCTGACCAAAATTACCTGAAACCAAGGAGTATATGAAGGAGGTTGGTTGAGTTTTCTCCTGAGGAAAGGAAGCTGTGGAATGAACTGCACGTCGGCAGTATAGTTTCAGCGGACGTTAAATGGATGTTGAACAAAAATTCACGAGCACGTGCCGATTAAGTAGATAGTCGGCTAACTTTTTACTGAACTTTCTTCTGCCTGGGAAGGGAGCCAGGGAGAAACAGGATTCTCTCCAAACAAGATTTATTAAGATAGCGAACCAGCTGGTTGCTGGAGGTGGCTAGTATACATATATAAATGGATGTATTTAATTCCCAAATCAAATTGCTAAACATTAAAATCTATTTAGATATCTTATTATTTAAACCATACAAGTGATTACTGTCCAAAGCCTCTTGCTGCTAATATACATGCACCCATTGGTGTAGCCGGCATCTAAGATTGAGGGGCAAAATGTTTCCTATTGAAGAAAATATAATTTTCATACAGGTTATATCTGAATTTTCTTTAAATTTGGGGGGGGGGGGGGAGGGGAAAGCAACTGTTCCCTTTTGCCCACAGTAAGCTATGCCTATGCATGCACCATCAATTCTTTGGTACCTCCTCCGAACTTATACATCAATTCACTCGGCTTTTCCTTTCTCACCTGAGATTTAAATATCTGCCAGAAAAACAAAGTTCTTGTGTGTTCACAGAGCTTACCGAAGCTCACCACAATTTGTCGTTGCCATGAAAATACATCGTTCATGGCGAAACCATGTGATCTGTGATGTATTTGTTGCCTCTCCGCCCATTGCCGTAAATAATGCTTTCACGGTGCGTGAATGTAGCCACTACATTGGTGTAAATAGAATGAGGTTACACAAATTTAGAGCTTCTTCAAATGCCACCATCCCTTATTCTGACCATAAAAGCTTATCTTTGTTACAGGGACTACTTTTTTCCAGAAATGTTAGAGATACGGTTACTTAGCTCTTACCAATGTTATATTTTTAAGGAAAAAAAAAAAAAAACTATGAAACCACAAGTAAAAATTAATTTCATAAATTGCATAACTATTGATTTGATTTTTGAAAGAACTTGATTATCCAATTCTACGAATACAGAGATTTAAGTTTCTTCCATCACTATGTTTAATTTTTATCCAAAAGATTGAAAGTTAAAATGTAAAAGAAAAACCGCAGAGTTTCAATGTGATAAACTGCTCCCAATGTCAATGTCACAAGTGTCCAGTGGCATAGCAGGAATTTTTCATGCGGGAGGGGGGGTTTACGACTACTGCAACTCACATTTTTGTATGGCAAAAAATTCCTCATTGGGGGGGGGGGGTTGACCCCCCCCCCCTGGCTATGCCCCTGCAAGTGTCCTATACCATCATAAATCATATTAAGTAGTGGGAACGTATAGGGTTAGCAACTGTATAACTATAATAGCAGCGATCATGTCATAAAATAAAACAGATCATACAGAACTAAAGAGAGTTATAAAAGTGAACTACAAGAGTAAGCTACAAAAATATTTTTAGAGAATTTCATGAAATTTAAAAAAAACTAAGAGAGATAAGAACCAAATATTTTTCTCTATAAGTGATCATTTTTCATTACATGTTTGCACATTTTGGTTTAAGCTAATTAGTTCCTAACTAATATATTGGTTTAACTGTCAATTTTCTTAAATGTGTCAAAAAATAATTTTTCTTCACTAAGACTGCTTACTAAAAGTGACATCTATAAGCCATAACTATAGCTTATGTTTTTAACAGCACTGATTTATATGAAAAGTTGTGATTTTACATGCTCATATGAAAAATGAGTAGCAAAAGAATGTACTTTACCTATTCAAAGGCACTATAAGAAATTTTTTTAAAGTTTCTAATATATCAGACGTATACCATACTGGCATAATAGTTTTAGATACAGATGCATTGCACATTACAGCAGTTTACATATATTTAAAGCATTTTTGTACAAATAATTTTTCAATCTTTATGGAGGAAAATATCACAACTATAGCAAGCACAGAAATAAGTTCAAAATGTGAATTATCTTAAATTATTCTTTAGCAATTAAACACTTTACATGCATCAATAAAAAAGAACAGAGAGAAAGAAAATAAAAATTCTACCCAAAATTTTCTAGTAACTCTTCAGAATGTTTCACAAAGAATGGCAATATATAATACAGGGATTTGATTGCAGCAATATATTGTTCACAATGTACAAGACTTGAAAAACAGTCCAAGCCTCTACTGAGTAAGTTTTTTATGCTGTAAATGATATACATTATCATTAACTCTAAAACAAACAATCAATCAACTAGTTAAAGAAATAATATTAATACAAACATAAAGTTGAAATACACTGAAAAAGTAATAGCAATTAATTATAACTCTAAATTCAGATTTTTTTTAAAGAAAAGCATGTTACATTTCCATGGGTTTAAAAACACAAAAAGTAAGAATCTCATATCCCAGAAAGAGGAACTGCTTTTTAATCACAATGTATTCTTCTAAATTTTAGACTTATAACTGAATAAATGAAATAAAAAATGAAAAAATAAGGTACTATTATGAGAAACTGCAATACAAAAATATCATCATGTGTTTTTTCCTCTTAGAAATTTTTAAAGTGAAAGAATTTAGAGTGAGATTTCTTGTAAAGTATGTAAGCAGGAGGGTAAAGTAAAAGAAAATTGCAATAGTGTGAGAGAGTAAGGAAAATGAGAAAAAAAAAAAAAAGAAAAGAAAAAGAAATACTGTATGCAATAAGTTAGAATCAAATGAAATATCTGCCAAATAATTTAACTTTTAAATTCATACATACAATATTTACATTTAATGTTTACAAGTAACATGTAAGAATTTTCTATACACTTTAGATAATTTTCAGTAGTACATTTAGTCTTTTAAAGATTTGCTAATTGAATTACAAATTTTAAATATCCCTTTGACGTCCAACATCACTCTAAGAAAGACAGTTTATAACATTCATGTACCATTATAAAAAGAAATAGATCAATCACTAAATCAAATAAATTTTGAAATAAATCCTTGAATTTTTAATATGGAAAGAACTTTTCAAAAATTTAAAACTTAAGGCATGGAAAATGTTTTATCCTTACTTACAATAAATTTAAGCAGTAATTTTATCATTACTGCTTAAATTTATTGTAAGTGATTTATTATTAGTTTATGTTTTTCCATTTGTTTCATAGAATCTTTGATATCTTCAGATTTATTCAAAAATAATCACTGAAATTCTTTCTAAAATGAAATGGGAAAAAAAAAATGATTTGAATCGTATTTTTTCTACAGTAAATTGTTACACTATTTAGCTAATCAGTATGTTCACTCCCGCTATTTAATTCTTGAATTTATCATTCTTTATCCTAAATACTTACACATCTTCAAGTGTTGATGCTCCATAAGAATTGCATATACAGTCGGACCTCTATTTAACTAACCTCTATTTTGCAAATTTTTTCTGAGAACCAAGAACATTTTGAAAATTCCTTTGCAAGAAACCTCTAAATAGCGAAATTCATTCTTCATTTAACAAAGTTTTTCTTGGGATTTGACTTTTTTTTTGCTGTTTCGCTAAATATTTCTGAACATTTCAAACTTATTTTGTTCTTTTACTACATTTCATTTTTATCAGTCACCTTGAACTGGTTTCACCAGGTGTCTTAACTCACTGAAAGTAGTAAAATCACTGTTGAAAAGCAGACAAAATTAACAGGCTTTTTCAGCAGTTAAATTTATGGATCACTTAATAGGGATAATTTAATAGGGATCGACCGCTCGTATCAGTAACCGATAGTATCGGTGCCTATACCTCCTATTTTTGTAGGTATCGGTATTGGTTCTTTCATATTTCAAAAGTATTGGTTCCCGATACATTAATCTATTTTTACAGATACTAACCAACCAATACTTAATACTTCTCAGAAGAAAAACCAAGTAGGCCCAATACCACTCGAGAATCTATTCTGGTGATGAGATTAGAGGGGTCGTTTCATTGGCATATTTGTTTGCCAGCAGGCGCCTCTCATGTCTGTTAATTTAACAAATGAGGATTTTGTTATGATTTTGTGGACCAACTAGATGATGGAAAGACAGAGCTGCTGCCTAGCGAACATTCTGTGAACTTAACTAACAAAACCAGGAGACATCTACCGCAGAGCAGCTCTTCCTGACTTCAAGATATTTCCAAACTCCTCTGTATATAACTTGTAAATATGCCTTAATAAAATATTGCAGATGGACGTTGCCGTTTGTGCTGGTCCTAAACCACTCACGCACGACATGTATTTAGTTACAACTGCTTTCTTCTGACACTGGTCTTTTTTTTTTTTTTTTTTGAGGGTGAACCTTTACTAAATTAGTTTATTTTGGTTTCTACTCAAGGAATGTGAAGTAGGTTTCGATTTTTAGACTGACAGCCTTAAGGAAATTTTATTTTAAACTTCTTTTTCTTTCAGGGGGGTTTGAGAGTAATTCTATTTTAATTCATATTAAAAAACTTTTTTTAAATAAATAATTTCATATGCATTTCACTTAGTTTGGTTACTATGACACTAACTAAATATTTACGTAAATTTTACTTGCCCTTTTAGATACCGCGTGGTGCAAAAGATAAATTAAATTATTGAAATAAATTCATTTGAATACATTATATAGATTCAGTGAAAGTGTGATACATTTGACAGTGTATTTCATAATTAAAAGCATTGCTTAAATGTGTAAATCTTCTTTAGAAAATAAAACAAAAGTAACTGTAATGAAATTTAAAAACAAATCTTTAAAAATCCCAGCAGGACGTCACTCAAAATTTGATATCATTATTTTTAACACCCATATTTAAAATTTACATAGCTATAAGTAAAATGCTGCATCACAAATTTTTAACCCGTTAAGGGTTTTTGCATGGGGTTAACTTTACAACTAGCATAGAATATTATTAAACATGCGATAGTGCAATCAGCATTCAATTTGTGTACTTCATGATTTTTGCATGAAAAAAAGCTTCTTTTACGATAGCGATCTTTTGATGCCGAATTTGCTGTATGCTGAGTTTACAGTATGTGTTGTCAATTGTATTCATGAAATAATTTGGAGTTTTAGCTTATAAATTTTGTGCGTAATGAGGGGTTTTTTTTAATTTTGTTTTGTTTGATGTTAAAAAAAATTTAATTAAGTCTTGTTCTCAGTGTAAAATTTGAATTTAATTATAGCCAGCTAATTCAAAAACATGACATACTGTAATTTCTAGAGATAGTCTGACAACCTAAACAAGGTAAGTTCTCTAAAAACACTGGTAGGAGAACTTTTTGAGGGGTTCTAACACATATTCAAGATACATCTGGAGAAAACCATCCAAAACTCTAGACAGATCGATAGCCACATGAGGAGAAAGAATCCCGAACCTGCACACTTCAAACATTTCCCAATGTTCAGCATTTCATAAATTTGACCATTGGTCAGTCTGTTTTAATAGAAAAGTAGGACTATAAATACTGTACATTCACTTGAATGTATTCACTGCTTTTTCTTTTTACTGCTTTCTACTGGATTCAAATTTTTATCTATGGGCTCATCGTGGTCTTATTTGTTTTAACAAGAACTGCACTCTTATTGCAAAAACTGAAAACAGATGTAGATTTAAATGGCATTAAATCATGTAAAGTATCTTTATCGGTTAAGTATTGGTATCGGCTGATACAATAACTGTAAAGTATCAGTATCGGCTATTTCTAAGAATGAATTTACAGGTAAAGTATCGGTATTGGTTATCAGTGAAAATGTGGTATCGGTCGATACCTATAATTTACTTATTATAATGAATATGATAATTACCTTAAAATTCATTAATTTTATCATACATGATTTACTTAAAACCAAAATTACAGTGTAATTTCGGATGTTTTGTTTTCCTTTTTTTGTTTCTCCTGGCAGGTTTCTTTTTCATATATTTTTTTAAATGCAAATTGTTGTTATTTATTTTTAAAACGTATGAATAACTATTTTTTTTCAATAATATTTAGTATCTATAAATTTAAAATCAATTGAATACAGCTTAAAGCATTTAAAAGTAAATCTCCATTTAACAAGTTTTCCATATAGCAAACTTTTTTTCCGGGATTTAGTGACTTCGTTAAATAGAGGTCCGACTGTATTTTGAATATTAGGAAATAGATATTTAGGTTGGCGAAGCTTGAAATTTTATGTAATTGACACAGTTAAATATGATTTACCTGTATCCATCATTTGTTAAAACAAGCATTAGATAACAACCTGATGGATGTTTATTTTCATATGCAGACAGGAGAGAATGAAAAAAATCATTATTAAAATCTAGTTTATCATAGTCTTCAATGTAGCCATCATAAACTTGAATCCATGGAGGATATTTTTGGTCAAGTGGATGCAGTTTTAAGGAAAATAAAATATTCCATGCCCAATTCACAAACTTTTCCTCCTCTCTTTGTCCCATTATAGATGTAAACTGAAGCATCTAGAAAATGGGAGGAAAATAATAAATAAATCATATACATACTTATCCTAATTTGAAATGCAGGATAATAAAAGTAGCAAAATGTGTAATACCTGTTTTACGCCTTTTGACACTAACCCTTCATTAATATTATCAGCATCAAATTTCACATATGCTTCACAAACTATAACAGCAATTTGTTTATGCAGATCATATGGCAAAAATGGTAAACCCTGTGAAATAAAAGTTTACATCTTATTACATCAAGTCTATTATTATTCAAGTAATTGAAGCAGATAATAACAGTGACAAAATTAAATTACTGAAGAATTAATATTTTTAATTATATATAAACATCATAACAATCATAACTTTGTAAAATACTTTTTACAATAATTATAGAGTGCCACAAAAAAAAAAATTATATGCTTGCAAGACATTTTTAGTTTTTCTGCCAATGACAGCTAAGTTATGAGTTCTTTCATAAGCAGGCAGTGAAAATCCATACACTAAACCAGTGATTTCCAATGGGGTCTATGAAGCATTTAAAGGGGTCTATAGTGTTCTATGGGTCTATTGAGGGTCGATGATTAAAAAAAAAAAAAAAAAAAAAAAAATTCTTCTGTTTTTAAATTTTTTAAAGAAAATAATAGATAATAATATCCGTTTTACTATTTATAAATAGAATACAGATTTTCATAGGCAGTGTAATTCACATATTTAAAGCCAAGGCTAGTTTCTGCAGGAAGTTGTACAATATGGCTAGTGACATGCTGACAAAATATCAGTAATATGTTTCAACGTCTTGCATTTTATGGATTCAATTTTTAACATTAATGTGATCAAGATGTCTTTTATCAATAAATCGGCAATACTGAACAATATTGTAATTCACTTTTTTCCTGTATCTCGGACTGTTTTATAAGATAAGAAAACTAAATTTCCAAATTTTTTTTCCAAATTTGGCCAACCAGAGTAATAAAGCGATAATTTCATCGCTCACTCAACTAAGAGCACCACAATCTAGCATGCTTGATCGTGTCCATGACATAAACATACACGTGCAGAGTTGAGTGGAGTGGAGGGGTGTCACGTTGCTACAGCGTGCATATTTTTTTTAATAAAAAATTATTAACACAAATCCTAATTAATATTGTCTAAATTTAAATTAATAATCTATTCTAAATCTAATTTAAAAGTTTTTAATAATAACTATCTTTTAAAGCTTTCAATTTTCCTCTTGGCCTTCTCAATTACAGCGCATTAACGTACTTCTAAAGCATTTCCCTCTTATCAGCTGCTTTGAAATAAAATAACAGTTGATGCCGGCTAAAAGAATAATCATAACATCCCTTCCTCGCATATATCTTTGCTCCAGCTGAAGCAGATGTGTTTGCGGTTTTTCTCTGCTGCACAAGAAGCATATTGCTCGAAAAACATCTGCTAAAATTGTTCCAGAAAGTTCGGGCTCTTTCTATAGACACATGTTTTAACGGTTTTTTCTTTAGCAGTTGGAGAGTAATTTTCGGTGGGGCAAGCCGCTCACTTCACGTGAGGAGGCTTTGCCCGCCGACACGCATCAACACTGTAATTTTTTTATGAAGATGCTCCCCCCAAGTCATCATGTTTTTATGTGTGTATTTTTCTCAAGTTTTCAATAGTCAAATGAATCTGATGTTCTGAGCAAATAAAAAAATTACGTCCAAAAAAAAAAAGTGATATGCGATCTCATCTTTTTTGTGGTGTGGTTCAGTGTTCCTTCCAATCACTGTAGGAGAATCGACGAGCGAAAAGATGGATGTCTCTCGCCACAACAGTAGTATGGGTCAAAAACTTTGTTGGCCCACTCCTTCAAGTGTGTGGATCTTCATTTTGTTGTGCTTAGTAAACAGCTATGATTCTTTCATTCCCATGGAATCGGATTTAGTTTGCTCGTATTCAAAGTGAAATAATTACGATGTCGATTAAACAAAAATCTTTTTAACTGCGCTGCATTCACAGGTAAATCTTGATTCTCTCTACGGAGCTCGATGCCTTGTTTTGATACTACACAACGCAATGTTGGTTTCTCCATAATATGTGACAACAATATAGACCAACCTACCTTTCGTCTCTTTACGACCATCGGCCTACATCTCCATATGATAAGGGGGGAAGCACTGTAATTCGATTCTGCGGAACTTTATCAATAATCTCAATCATCGTCTTTCGAAAATTCATGGGGAATCGGCGAGAAAGCTTGTTACGTTCTACGTGCTATGACATTACGAAATATCAGATTCGGCCAATAGCGAAGTTTCTTTAGTTACTGTTGTTAGCATTTAGCAAGTTCCGTAAAATTTTTTCAAAAATTGATAAGTACATAAAACATGGGAATAATTGTGAAAAATTCGGGAGATAGCGAAGTTTCTTTAGTTAAAATCGAAGTTTCTTTAGTTCCAATAGCGAAGTTTCTTTAGTTACTGTTGTTAGCATTTAACAAGTTCCGTAAATTTTTTTCAAAAATTGATAAGTACATAAAACATGGGAATAATTTGGAAAAATTTGGGAGATTTATAAACTTTTCGGGAGTTCGGGAGATCGTTCTGAAATTCGGGAGTCTTCTGGAAAAATCGGGAGGTATGGCAGCTATGCAATCGCCATCTTGCAAAAATTTCCCAAAATTTGGACAGTGCTAAAGCTAAAATAAAAGTACCTATATTTTTACTTTCTGAACATGTACCATGTAAGGAAAGTTTTGTAATCATGAAAAAATTCGACTTCGAGAATTTGGTGTATTTATACATATTGAGGTCTTCTGAATTCATTTATGCCATTTTTACGAGATGTATGTATGTATGTGTGTGTGTGAAAACGATAGCTCCTAAATGGGACATTCGATTGAGCTCAAATTGGGTTCACTGTCGCAAGACCGGTATTGATTTTGGTATGTATAGGACTACGTTTATGAGCCCTGTAGTTTTTCTACAGGGCTATGACAAAGATTTCTTTTACATTATGGCCTATTGGGGGAAAATTCTTGAAAGTGCGCTAGCGTTTAAATGGTACATTCGATTGAGCTCAAATTAGGTATACATGTTATAAACCACCATCGTAAGACCGGTATTGATTTGATGTGTACAGGGCTCATAGTTTTTCTACAGGGCTATGACAAAGATTTCCTTTACATTATGGCCAATGGAGGGAAATTCTTGAAAGTGCGCTAGCATTTAAATGGCACATTCAATTGAGTTTCAATTTGGTATATATGTTTGAATTATTCCAGGGTTAGCATGGTTTAAACCACGGTTTAAATCATGGTTTAAACCAAATGGTTTTTTTCTCAAAAAACCAATTGGTTTTTTTAATAGAATAATTTAAAATTTTGAATACTACAGATAGAATATGTTCTGATATCTTTTTTAATTATCCTTAAAAGTATCAAGAATAAGCTTTTATATCAATCTAATAGACATCTTATTGTTTTATCATTATTAAAAATTATTCATTAAACTTAAATTATAGGCTGCATTTTTAATTTGTTTCTAAAATAGAGGTTTTCTGTTTTAACAACTTATTTTTAAACCTTAAAAATATCATTTTGAACAACTTATCACCATTATTACTGATGAATCTAAGTGCAAAATTCCATGTAAAATACAGTAAACAGTTAATATTGTATTATATTATAAACTAAATACAAAAAATAGTATCTCTAAATAAAATATTAAAATTGAATGATTTCAATGTTCACATAAGTATGGCAACAATTGTTTAATTACTTTCAGAAGGAACATTAATTGTTATCTGAACATTTTACAAATACTTTTATTTATAAGTATTTAACAGGTAATTATAAAAGGATTAAAAAAAACTGGTTTAAACCAAAAAACCTGGTTTTTTGGGGTTTTTTTCAAATAAACCGGGTTTTTTTACAACCCTGAATTATTCATCGATTAAAATTTATTTAAATGCTTAGTAATGATCTTAATCGTAAGTGTTCGGAAAGTAGAGTAGAGTCACTCCAGATTTTTAAAATAATTTTCTTGAATGTGGCCAGAAAATTGGGTTTTAAAATGAATTTTGATTTTGTAGCATGGGTGTTAATTTTCTCTCAACAAATTGCCTTGAAAAATTCATAGTCTTATGGACTGAGCATTTTGAAAAAAATATTTAAAAATAGTCATTTTTTTCAATTAAAGAAATCATGCCTAATAATTTAACTTTTGGTTATTCACTGCCTTATAAGGAGTTTCTACAGCAACTGAGTTGTAGGTATTCCATTCACTCTGTGCATTTCTTGTAGGACCTGGGTGAGAGGATGGAGGGTTGAAGGATATTCACACACACACACACACACACACACACACACACACATATATATATATAAAGTATAAAGTAAAAAAAAAAAAAAAGAAAGAAAAAGAAAAAGAAAAACGAGAAACTTAGGAACCCTTTACAACTTTTTAATTTCATAAAACTTCAAAAAATATAATTATGAAAAGAAGCTATATGATACATGTTGAATAAAATACTTAATTAAATATAGCCTATAAATATAACTGTTGGAATAAAATTGTAAATAGGAATAATAACAAGTAGCAGTGTATTTGACAATTTGAAAAAAAGGAGAAAAATTCAGCTATAATATATCTATATATAGACAGTAAAATCTGAACTGCGAATCTGAATCTCAGGAGACCGAATATCAAATTTGTAATTCTGAAAAATTCGTTAATAAATTTTATTATAAAAAAATTTGTATTAATGATTTTTTTTTAATAGAAATGTTTTGTTCATCAATCTGAAATATTCATAAAAGTTTAAATTTGCCGTAAAAAAATATGTTTTTAAATATATTACTTATAACTACTAGAGATGAGTTCGGGCTCATTTTTTGAAGCCCGAGCCCGAAGACTTTTAATCCGAGCCCGCCCGAGCCCGAGCAATATTATTAAAGTTGGAGCCCGAGCCCGCCCGAGCCCGAAATGTCAGCTAAAGACAAATAAAATGAACTACTTCATTAATAGGATACAATAAATTTTGGAGCGTCACACACCTTCTAGTCCCCCGTGCCACTATTTTTTTAAAATAAGTACGTCTATTTATCCCATAAATCACTCTTTAAAATTTGTTTCAAGGAGTATGTTCAACAAAGGAGAAATTTTTCACGAGCCCGAGCCCGCACGTAATCGTGAATTACAGAGCCCGAGCCCGAGTCGGGCTCGGGCTGAGCTCGTCTCATCTCTAATAACTACTAGTTTTGTAACTATTTGCATGTAATTTTTATTTCAGTGATCATTAAATCAATCATAAGATGCATATTATCCCCTCTCCCCTTCAATAACAAACCATAATAAACCATCACAGGTTAAAAAATAATAAACATAAAATAAGCTCTGGTTTATAATAGTAAACTTAAAATAAGCTATGAGGTATATTAATCAATTGAACACATTAAAAATATTGCCAAAGCTGTCACTTGCACAAAACAATTTAAGGACAACCATAAAACATCCTTCATTATTAAAGTTAGTGAAAAATATGCGGTATGACTGATACAGTAGTTTATGCCAAATAATCAAATGCTTAATAATAATAAAAAGAAACAGTACAAAATTACTCATAATAAAGTCAAATTAAAATTAAAAACTTTGTATTAAAAAAAGGAACAATAATAGAAATCTAATTGGTATTAATCATAAATGTTGTTAAGAACAGTTATTCCATTCTAAGTTGAAAATACCCAGTTTTTGGGTATTTACCCAGGCCTTGGGTAAATACCCAAAAAATATTTACCTACCCAGTGGGTATTTACCCACCCCACATCACTGGTTGAAACCAGTTTTCTACACAAATGTGTGCATTGGAGACAGACATTATAATAGATAAGATAAATGCTCCAGAAGTGGGCCATTTGAAATTTTAAATTGGAAAACAAGAAATTCCAACAATCCATTGAGATAAGAGATCGACCTCTAATTGGCTGAAAGCCTTAACAACTAGATACCAAAGGTGCAACACCTTCATTTCCTAGTTAGTTAGGTAAAAGAAAGTTTGTAACTGAAATTGGTATCTTAGTGAAGCATTTTAAGCCCATTTTTAGTGATTTCCTTAAGAGGCAATTCTTCATTCAAACCATAACACACATTCTAGTTGTTTTTAAAATCAATTGTTATTAATATCATTTGATTATATACTGAATGTATTATGAACCATAAATGAAATTATAATAGTAATTTATGGATAGTGATGGGCAGCCCACTTTTAGATCAATGGTTTACTAAATGCTCCAGAAGTGGGCGAAGAGGGCCCAGTGCTGGAACACATGTTTTTCCTCGTGTGCTCTAGTAGTGGGCCACATACAGTTGCAAATTTTGCATTTTTTGGGGAAGATTTTCCACCACTATTTCGTTTTCAATAAATTAATCTTAAAAAAAGTCCAAAATCTTAACATGAAAAAGAACCGGGAAATAAAGGCTGAAGTAATGTATGTTCAGGAACTAAAATCTAGAAAAAAACGGACTCCCTAATACTTCTAAGTGATTTATTCAGCATCACATAAGAAGATTTAGTATCCTTAATGCCCAAACTAGAATGCGCTCTGTGTGGTCTTTCTAAGGTCCTATGGGTCCTAACTCGTACTGCCTTAACAACTAAACTGTTATTACCCTGTATTTACCCATATAGTAACAGGGAAAACCACAGAAAACTCCGAATGGTTAGGTGAGTGGACATGACCTGGGTTAATTGGCTGTTTGAGAAAAAAAAAATGCAAATTTTACGAGACGAAAATCTATAAATAAAACATTTCATCTGCCATTTTTAGTATACTTTTTTTTATAATGTATAACATTAATGTATTGTCATTAATACTATATTTAATGACTTCATTTTCCTTAGCCATTCAACAAATCTAGGTGGCCCTCTTTTGGTATGTCCACTACTGGTACATCAAAATTTTGCTATGCCCACTTCTGGTGCATAGAAGTGACCTAAGTGTTTTAGGTTTTCTTTTTTAAAAAATATATCACAGTTATTTTGTATTTTAGATGATTATCAACTTTACATATGTGTTTAAAGAACCATAAAAAATATAGATTAAAAAAACTTCTCCAAAGTTAAGATGATAATTGTGAAAATACCCTTAAGTGGCCCACTACTGGAGCATTTATCTTAACGAAGAAATGATTGTTTTTCGAACTCTACATGGATTAAGAGATTTTCTTGGAAGCTGCATCCCACAGTGTTTAAAAAACTGCATGTAAGGAAGGGGGAGGGATTTATTCATTTTTATTAAAATCATGAATGGTTGAGAAAATTAGCCTCATTCCATATGAAGAATGGGACTAATTGATTAGTTGACTAGACTAACAAACATCAGTTGATTTTTTGTTGTTGTTGTTAAGTTATGCTTTAACATGTATAATACACTCATGCAATGCTATACTATGCAGTTAGTTATGCACGATTCCATACAGCATGTAATTTCAAACTAATTTTAAAATAGTATTACAGCCTTCTAGAATCATTTTTTAATCTACTGTTTCATTAATTTTAAGACACCAGTGTAAGGCTTATTATTTATTTGTTTATCTTCTAAATAATTCTAAGACAAAATATTTAATGAACCTTCAAAATATCATTCTACTTTAAATATTCAAGAAAAATACCTCATTATTATAATCCCAATTCAAATCCATCAAAATTAAACGAGCCAATTGATTTTTTCCACAAATAAGATTTGACATGAGCCATGAAGAAAGGATACATATGTCATTTTCATCAGGGATCCAACTGCGTATATTCATTTTCTTAATCAGAATAATACAATACTAAAAAAAAAAAAGTAATTATTTTTTAAAACTAGTTAAAATATGTCACGCATATAAATAAACAAGGATCAGTATTATTCAGCTGCACACATAAACTCCACAATAAAAAGGGAAAACTTACTTCTACAATTTCATCATAATTTTCAATAATCTCCTCTCTTTTTTTGATTTCTTTTAACAACAATGACACTAAATATGGATAGCAATCGGACATTGACTTCAAAGTAATAGTACCTTCTTTAAAAATTAACTTTCTTAATGAATCTTCAAAGACAGTCACCTTAAAATAAAAATGTATACATATATAGCATACATTGTATGACAAAAAGCAATGGACACTAGAATTTTGATAAAATGACTAAATCCAAAGAAATGCTTAAGAATTGTTTTATAACTAAGCATTTGTTTCAATTCACATGCTTTAATTCATTCATGAATACAATTTGAAGACCAGAACAAATTGAATAAGAGAAAAACTTTCGGGGGCCACACTAATTATAAGAAACAGAACATTACGTGTAGTTTGTATACAAAATTTCATGTACTGTGAGCAACATTTATTGGCATTTCTTGAAAGAAAAAAAAATGCAGTACATATTCATGAAAGTATAAAAGTTTGCTTTTAAAAGTCTTTATTTTTTCAAAAAGTTCTACATTTAAATTTTCAACCAAATTCCATAACAGCCACTGAAAATTGGACAAAGTAACTAGCAACCATTATGCTGAAACGTGAAATCAAAACCAAAAGTTATTTTGGAGATTTGAGCATTTAAAATAAATAATGCACAAAAGTATCAATTTTTGGCATACACAATTTTTAGCAAACTAGCACAACTTATATAAAAATTCCAGCTGAATATCTAAATAAAAAAGTCCTGTCCATAACGCAGCCGGGATCGGCTCATCGTCCCGGTGCATTAGTCACCAGGTTGAAATTTTGATAAAAATGACATTTTTATCTCTTACTAAAAGCAAAATTTTTTTTATACAGTTCGAAAGATATCTAAAAAATTTATCTTTCTTAAACTTGCAGCTTCTTCTAAATCTAAATATCTAGCGAGATATCATGCCTTGAAAAAGTAAGCACAGAATGGAAGCAAATGAATTATTCCTCGAATCTTGAAAAAAAATCATGGAACACAATCTGTGGCATAGATCGATTAGATGACATCATAGAGACGTTATTCTCCTTATTTAAGTTCTATTTAACTGAAAAATTTTGATAGACTTTGGGCAAATTTATTTAGAATGCGTAAAATTTTGTTTGCACGACCAAGGCTAAACTGCATAATTGTACTTCACCTGGACAACCATACTTCACAAGTTTAACCATCAAGTTTAGCCTTGGCACAACACTTAAACATCCATTTATATTAATTCCTTTTTAGAACTTGGCAACATAAATGTATAGTGTTATCGTTTTTGGAAGTCACGTTTTTTTTTTTTTTCATTGCTCTCATCGGAGTGTTTTTAAATGTTAATGGCCAGACATTTTGTGAAATCGTATTTAAAAAAATTTTGAGTGTTTTAGATTGTTTATTTTGTTTTGTTGTAACCGTTTATTTTGAATTCGTTTAACCAGATGGATTTTGATTTCAACATTGTTGGATTGTAACTTAGATTGTTTTGGGACATCTGTTTTGTTTTTGTGAAAAAATTACCGACCAGTAAGGTAGACTTCATGCTTCTGTGTCAGTCAGTCTAACGACTCCACTATATGCAGTAGCATAGCCAAGATTTAGTTTCCGGGAAGGGAGGGGGGGCTAGGCATCAAATTGTTGCATCAAGTTGAATTGTAATCTAAGTGTCAAACTGTAAGCTAAGGAAAGGGTCCCATTTGTGTGTGTGTGTGTGGGGGGGGGGGGTTACCCCCCCCCTCTGGCTACGCCCCTGCATCTATGATTTTATTTTTTCAAAATTAGGGTCCTGTTACTCAGAATTTCTTTTTGTTGAATTTATAGAGTTCAGCGTTGAGTTGTTGAAATACGACTCCAATCTTGAAAAAATAAAATCATAGACCTTTTTTTTTTCATTGCTCTCACCAGAGTGTTTTTAAATGTTAACAGCGTGACATTTGTGAAATCGTATTTTAAAAGTGTTTGAGTGTTTTAGATTGTTTATTTTGTTGTTGTTGTAACCATTTATTTTGAATTCGTTTAAACGGGTGGATTTTGATTTCAATGTTGCTGGATCATAACTTTTATTTCGATTGTTGTGCGACAGTGTCATGAGCATTTGTTTAATTTTGAATTCATTTAACCAGATGGATTTTGATTTCAATTGTTATTTAGATTGTTTTGGAACATTTGTTTTGTTTTTGTGGTAAATCCAGAAGTGTTTGTTTAATTTAGAATTCATTGTTGTGGGAAGCTTTTTTTTTTACTTCTTAAAAAAGTTGCCATTGGCACTCTTTAGTTCAAAAACTGCAGTTAAACGTTAAAAGTTTTTAAATGTAGTGTTTTTCTGAAAACTTATTTTAATAGATTTTGATTTCAACGTTGTTGGATTAAAGCTTTTATTTAAGTTAATTTGGTGTCGGTTTTCATCGTAAATCTATAATTACTAGTCGACAAGCCGCCTAGCATCGCGGGCCCATGAAAATTTGCTTTAAAAAATTGCCAACCAGTAAGGTAGACTTCATGCCTCTATTAACTGTGTCAGTCAGTCTTATGACTACGCATCTCGGCAATAGTGTAGCCAGGATTTAATTTTGGGGCGAGGGAGGGCTGGGCATCAAATTGTAAGCTTACGTTGAATCTAAATAATAAAAGTCCTGAATATAACAGTGCCAGGATCGACTCATCGCTCCCAGTGCATCTGGTGGCCATGTTGAAATTTTGATAAAAATGACATTTTTATCTCTAATTAAAAAGAAAAACTTTTTGTACAGTTCGAAAGATCTCTAAAAAATGAATCATTTTCAAAGTTGCAGGTAATTTCAACTCTAAATATCTAGTGAGATAGCACGCCTTGAAAAAGTAAACACAAGCGAAGCAGAGATCGATGAACAGGTACTGTGTGTTGGGCGAATAAAAATTCAGATCATTACATTTTGCAATCTCCATGAATAAGAAGTTTGAGAGCATGTTTTTTCGTTGCAACGATGCGCTCTGCCTGCCCGTTAGAACGGATGATATGAAGCAGTAAAATTTGTCGAATTTGGTTGTAAGTCAGAAATTTCTGCAACTCTGAAGAAACAAAAGTTTTTGCATTATCAGAAACAATAGCATCTGGCAGTCCAAGAGTTGCAAATAAGGAACGTGTACTCTGAATGATGTTTGACGAAGACATGGACGATACAGGTAAAACTTCCTCCTATTTAGAGATTGAGTCTACCACAATGAAAGAGATTTGCCCTTTATAAGGACCAGCAAATTCTATATGAATGCATGACTAAGGTTTCTCAGTCCATTCCCAAGGATGTTGGAGCCTTGGTTGGAGCTTTTTGGTGTTCTTGACACAATGTACATGCCCTTACCGTGATTTCAATGGACGAGTCCATTTTCACCACCACACATAACTGCTCGCAATTCCCTTCATATGCACAGTGCCTGGAAGTCCATTATGCATAAGAGAAGGACATCCTTTTGTAAAGAAACCAGTATAACAACTTGAACTGAGTTCATTGCGATGCCAAAAGAAAGGTTTGAATATTTTTTCTTTTAACTTAGAAGGCCATCCATTCAGAATCATCAGCGAAACGCAGGAAAGTACAGGATCCTTCTTAGTGGCAGTAGCTAATAGTCTTGCTCTTTATTTCGCCGCCGTTTGCCGTACAGCAAAGTTTTATGTACCATTTGTTTGCAAATAACACATACTTTAATTTACTATTAATTTAATTGGCATAAGGGGCCGTCTTGATATTTAATTCTGCATCATCTTTGTTTTTTCAATGGCAACACTGTATTTTGAATTTTTTTAAATGAAAGAAAACCTTCAAATTACCCTAAATATAAAATTTCACCAATTTTCCATGATAATTTCCAGAGATATTGCGAATTTTTTTTGCGCGTTTTTAGGGGACTTCCTGCAAATTGAAAAACAGTATTTGTAGGTTCCGAACTTTTTGCCTTTCATTAATTTCATTCACGAGAGTTAAAAGAAATAAATATTATTTTCAAGGAAAATATTGTTTCCATCTTTTTTAATGTTTTTTGTACTGAAAATGTCAAGGATAGAAATTAGAATATTTAGTCGCATGTCCAAATGACCCGTGAGTTCATAACTTCCTTGGTTCGTACACATGATTTAAAGGAAAAATGAAAAACAAATGCTCATGATTTTGAAAATCTTTCTAATTTTAAAATTGTTATTAAGTATTTCCCTTAATGGTTCTCCTGTTGTTGTTGTTGTCATCGTGTCCATGGATAGACCATGGAAAGAGGGATGCCCCCGAGGGGGTTGGGTTTCTACTTGTTGGTCCCTAATTTTGAACGGATTCCAGATGACGGACCAACCACCACCTGAAATCGGCACCCCCAGATGTATCACTTAACAACTTGGAGGACTTTGGAGTCACGACGGATTTTACGTGCACCAGCTCCCATTAGCATACACGGTTCCATAGCGGATGAGCCGAGAGGGAGATGACCCTCCCAAGCACTGGCCAAGCCGGATGCTGCTTCACTTGCCGTGTTCTTATGGCAACGCAGTTTAGCACCCAGACCACTGCGAGACGATGGTTCTCTCACACAAGTGAAATGTTGGCAGGAGTGAGAGGATGGTCTCTGCTCTTCTTACTACAAGCATGAATGTTACTCAGCTATGGTCGAACTTGAAGAATGTTTTCATGATTGAAAATTTATTTGTTTGAATTTCATATAAAAAAAGCAATTACTTTTTTGCCTACCCAATATTATCACTGTGTTTTCTATTTCACTTTCTCCATTTAATATTATCATCTGCAATGTGCAACATTCTTATGACTTTTGGCAGTATTTTAATTTATAGTCAGACACAAAAACATGATTTTGAATGCTTTTCGAATGTTTGATTAAGTACAGGGAAGTCCAAAGACCTAATGTTTCCAGTATTAAAAAAGGTCAAATTCATGAATGGAATGTTGAGGATGTTAGTTTTTCAGACATACGATGTTGTATTAAAAGACATACATCTACTGCATCTAATTCTATACCTGGAAAATATTTTATTTGGGGGGATATAGTAGCAGATGCAACAATTGACATTTTATAGAATCACCATCAAACTGTAAAAACCTCTAATTTATTTGCTTCAAAATTTGATTTTTTTAATACCATCTTTTACTGTGTTTTTGCACAAAAGAAACCTAATTTGCATTTGTTTTAAGCAATTTTCAAAAAATTGTTCCTTTATAAATTTATATATGGTCCCTTAACTCATGAAAATAACATATTTAATTTAATAAATTTTAAACTACTGAACATAAAAATTTGAAATTTTGCACAGCCATATAATATTTTCTCCATCTATTTCCATAGAAATTTGGCTAGGTTGCTATTCATAAGTTTTCTTAATATTAATTTAATAATTCATAATTCATATTAATATTTTATTAGAAATCATAATAATGGTAAATTATGTTTGGGTTGCTAAGTTCTAATAGTACGAATGATAATCTGCCTCTTATTATCAATACTATATGAGATACGAATTGAAGTATGAAAAAATATTTTAACATATGGGGAGGAGGATTTTGGAAGCTCATAACTTACCCATTTTCAGTTCAAATTTATTGAAAATTTGTATCCGGGGATAAAATGAGCTAAATTTTTTAAATATGAAGTGAAATCTAGGGGTTGCTATTGGGGGAAAAAAAAGTTGGTGCAAATTTTAATATGTAGATGGCTCTACATATTAACCTTATGCAATTTTTATGTATAGCAAATTAAAGTGCACGTAACTTTGCTGTACGATGAACGACGGCAAAAAAAGTACAAGTGGGCCTTTTTTTTTCGCAGCTGTATATTAATTACTGTACTAAAAGCTTTTATCTATCATTTATTTCAATGGAGTTTAAAGGCCAAAACTGTAATAAAAGGCATCACTTCCAGAATAAGTCCGAAAAAAATCCTTGTAAATCTACCTCTGTATGTGCCGTCAGTGAAAATTCCCCATTTTCCCTTTTCTTTTTCTTTCCAGGCAAGCTGCACTTCTTTGATTGGTGGCTAGCTATGAAAGCAATTGAACCGATTGCTTTTTCCCTCCCTTATTTCTGTAGCTAGCTGTTTCGGTTTTCTCCCTTCTTCGACAGCCCTTTTCTATAGAAAAACCCTTTTCCATAGTCAGTGAAAATTCCCCATTGAGCATCCCCATTTTCCCCTTTCTTTTTCTTTCCAGGCAAGCTGCACTTCTTTGATTGGTGGCTAGCTATGGAAGCAATTGAACCGATTGTTTATTCCCTCCTTGATTTCTGTAGCTAGCTGTTTCGGTTTTCTCCCTTCTTCGATAGCCCTTTTCTATAGAAAAACGGGAAGAGGTGGAAAATGGGATATGCATTGCTTCCAGCGTGTGTGACTGTTGCACTGTCCTCAAACTAAACTTTCTACTTCCTCGCAATTTTCTCTAGTGGATGAAGTGCTTTTAAACTTAACTTTATGTTGGTTAGAAATATTTTTTAATACATGAAAAACAATTGGCAATAAAAAGTAAGTTAAATTTTGGAAGAGAAGTAATACTTCCATTAGATCCATGGACCCTACGCCCCTGGATTAAAAAGACCTAACAAGGGTTTGTGATCAGTAATGATTTTAAATTTATGTCCCTGAAGATACTGATTCAATTTCTAAATGGCCAGAATTATAGTAAGAGCTTCATGGTCTGTTTGACTGTAATTATGCTCAGGTTTCATTAATGAATGAGAGTGGTAAGCTGTTGACGACTCCTGACCATTAGGTTGAAAGTGACTTAAGACGGCGCATCACAAGCCACAATTACGGGAAGTTTCTCATCGAAATGTGCCAAAATTCCATCTTCCCTTAGCAACTTTTTAGCTGCTTTATAGGCTCTTTCATGCCTGCTACTCCAGTGCCACTGGGCATCACTTCGAAGTAATCAGTGTAGTGGCTCTAGAACTTCGGATCTCTCCTTAAGGAAACAACAAGAAAAATAAAATTTAGCATCTAATAGAAATTTAGCATCCCTAAAAATGCTTGTAACTTTGTCATTTTTAGGCCTTGGTGCCTCATGAATCTCTTTTACCTTGTAACTAGGCTGAATTCCCCTTCTGTTTACTCGAAACCCCAATAATTAAATTTCAGGAACAGCGAACTGACATTTTTCTCAATGCAATTGCACTCCAAAACTTTGTAAGTGTTTGAAGACTATTTTCAGTCTCTCATTATGGTCCTCAATATCCTTCCCCTTTATAAAAATGTCGTCTAGGTATAGCAGAACCCCATCAATTCCTGCCAACATTTCTTCCATTCGTTTCTGGAAAACAGAAAGAGCAACAGAAATGCCAAGCAGTAGCTGATTTACTTTAAAAAGTCCCTTATGTGTATTCAGTGTTAATAATTTATAGGTAAAATCATCTACTGACAGCTGTAAATAAGCTTTGGAAAGGTCCAATTTGGAAAAAATGGTACCCCCAGACTACACTGTTGATAATACCTCATTCACTGTAGGTAACATAGGCGTAATCTGGGAGGGGCGAGGGGGGGCAATTGCCCCTGCAGTTGTAAAAATTGCCCCCCTAGTCTAAAAAGTCAGGGGGCAAAGTTATGATTTTGAACCCAAATCATGCATTTATAACCCAAATATACTATCAGATTAAAAAAAATTCCCCTGCAAAAATCAACAAAAGAATAGAATCACAGAAGCTTTTCAACCCAACAGGAACGATGGCAGATTCTACCAAATGGCCAAGCTAGATAATTTCTCAGGAAAGCAAAAATTAGGGGCACCGATTTTAAACTTGTCTGAAATCAATTGTTCAGCGTTAGAAAAAAAGACCTGTTGCTGTAAATAGTGAGCAAAAAGAGGTCATTTTCACAGGCAATGCCGCAATTAGAGTTTATGTCATCTGGGGCAAACCATAATTAGTGTCGTGTGCATAGGCGCCCATAGTAATTTTCATAGGGGGGGGGGGGTCAAACTTAAAAAAAAGTTTCTAGAGGGGGGCAAATTTCAAACTTTTAACAAATTTAGTTCTGTTTTTACCATTTGTTAACATAATGAGACATTAAGTTAAAACTTTAGGGGGTGGCAAGTTCCCTACCTTGCCTCCCCCTTATGGGTGCCCATAGTCGTGTGCCCCCTTGCATGGAACCGCGCCCCATCCCAAGAAGCTATAACTGATTTTGGCGTTCCATTTAGAATGTCTCCCGGTGCTTGTCCCACTTTATTTGCCGCCCTGTCACAGGTTGGGGCCAGTTTCTCATTTATATTTTAATGAACCTAATTTTGGTGTTTGAAGGTCAGTAGCAGAGAGACAACACACTTTTATGATCGGGCACAACTTACTTGACTTGACAGACGACTAATTGCGAATTCAAATGCGACGCAGTTTAAGAGAATAAGAAACGGTCTGCGATTTTATGATTTATATCTGCTGCCAGGGGCACCTAGGGACACGTGCCCCAGACTTGGTAGGGGGCTCCAAAATAAGTTATGGTTCCATGGGAGGGGGCCGTTCTAGTTGGTTCGTCGTGAGAGATAAACTCTAGTTGCAGTACTATCTAAGTCAGTATTTCGATACCTTTAACCCTTTTAGAATTTCATGCATTAGAAAAATATAGCAACAAATCACCTCATTACTTCCTATAACAGCGTTGCTCCCAGCAATAGGGAGAAGCAACGTTCGACACAGAGGGGGAACCTTCACTGCTATTGTTTATAACGATCTGCTGATGTGCATACATGGGCACCCATAGTAATTTTCCAAGGGGGGGGGGGCAAATTTCAAAAAATTTTCTAGAGGGTGGCAAATTTCAAACTTTTAACAAATTTAGTTCTGTTTTTGCCATTGCTAACATCATGAGACATAAACCTAAAACTTTAGGGCGGGGGGCAAGTTCCATACCTTGCCCCCCCTTATGGGCACCCATGTGTGCATATAATTCTATTTTCTAGCATTTCAAAAAAATCGTTTATAAGTCTAGCTAAGATAATATCTCAGAATATTAGTTTTCTTTAGAGTATATGTACATTCACCTAATTTATATACCTCCCCCCTTTTTTTTTCGTGAATACGTCTTCAACTCAATAACATACATAATTTATCAGGGGTCAATCCAGGAATATTTTCCAGGGCCCATTTTTGTAGAAACTGCCTATTTTTGTGAATTTTAATGCTTAATTTTCTGAATTTCAGAACTTTTTGTTAATTTTCAAACCAAATTTTAATAAAAGTCACTTTTTTTGTTAATTGATGAAACACATTAAAATGTAGGGTAAAATGCCAATGAAGGGCAGTTTTAATCGACTGTATTTTTGTGAAGGGGTTCTGTTAAAATCGATTGTAATTTTGTTATAGGGCCACAAAACGAACCCAATGTTTGTTTGTATCGACGCCTGTTTCCCGCTTATGCCAAATTTTTGATTAATGAAGTCACGCTAAAAGTCGTTCCACCTCTTCAAATTATTAAATATCTTTTTCCACATTATTTTTCTAAAAATATTTACAATATCAACCTCCCCCCCCTCCCAAAAATAAATAAATAAAAAAAAAAATAAAATATAAATAAATAAAAATAACGTACTGGACTCTCTTAAAAATTTAAAATTTTCTGTCCAAGTCAAGGAAAAACATGAACATTGAGCTTAGAATGCTGTAAATTTAGCAGGTCGCTAACATTAAAGAAAGTACCGTGGGAACAGAGGTTACAGAAAATAGAAAATGTGCAGTGCAATGAGTTTCATTGTAATGTATTTCAAACCCCGCAAGAAAAGCGGCTTTTTAACAAGGCATAAAATGATCGTTTTTCTGGACCTACAAACAAAACATAAGAACATGTCATCACTAAATGACCATTAAGATTCTGTGAAAAACTGGAGTGATTTAAATGTCGAACGCGGCCCTTTTATCTCCCGTTAATGCAAAAATCAGTCACATCTGTGTTCACTTAAATAGAATAGGACCAGTTTTTCCCGCAAGCATATTGACTCGATGTTAGGACACAGGAGATGTACAAGAGGGTTGAATGAGCTGCAAAGAATGGATTACAAAGAGCTAATCTAAATAAATGATGCCTGTGTGTCAAGTTTGATTAAGTTAAATGAATTTTGCCAGCCGAATATCTGTATCCTGCAGTGAAATATTAACTTGCTTTGTGCATGAGTACAGGTAAGTAGTTTTCGTAATTTTCTTGTCAAATCGGTAAATTTTAAAGAAAGATAAACTATTAGTCTGGAGAAAAGACTCCAATGTACTGATGAACAACATCTGGGTTTGTTTCTCCGGAATTCCTTAAATAGAAGACGTCCATTATAGTTGCGCTTTGAGGGGGGGAATGTAGTTTTGTTTAAATTAAAAATGATGCCTCTCCTTACTTATTGGAAAGAGCGTTTGAAAATCAAAGTCAGCTGCTTCAGTTTTTGACCGTCAAATGTTTCTTGACAGTCAAGCCCTGCTCATGTCCAGTGGCTGTGGAGTTTTTTTTATTATTATTTTTTTTTTTATAGTGAACACATATTGCAATTTCCAATCCTTCCAATGAACTTTGTTAAGCAAAATTATTTGACTCTTGACGTAAAGTTTACGTCATGAGTACTAACCTGGCATCATTGCAGTATAATGACTCAAACTACGTCAGTGTCATTCACTATCAAAAAAGTGAAAAGCTTAATGGTTTGCAGAGAACTCCTGGCTTTCAAAATGTCTTATTTCTACATCATACTGTTTTTTAGGTTCAAGCTGTAGCATTAAATACCTAAGACACTACATAAAATGGACAACCGTTTATTTGTTTCCGAACATGTACTATGTAAGGAAATATTGTAATCATGAAAAAATTCGACTTCGAGATTTTGGCGTATTTACACGTTTTGAGGTCTTCTGAATTCATTTATGGTATTTTCAAGAGATGTTTTTAAAATAGCTGTGTACCCGCTCTTCATACGGGAAGAAGCGAATATTTTACTATAATCATATCTGCATGTGACGAAACAGAATTTTATTTTTTAAAAAGTTCAAGAAATCGCCTCTGTTGAAATTACGGCGGGATATATTAAAGTAAGTTAGAATTACTTTTCGTTTAGTTGGTTGTAAGACAACCGTTGAAAAAGGTTAAACACTTTTAATTTCATGAAATATTTATTAACGTGGTATATTATGATTTATTCATATTATCCTTACAAATCTAATAATACTACCTATTACGTACATGATACTATCTATCTTTGCTTCCCCCTCTTCAAAACTCGCTGAAAAGAAGCAGCTTAGATTATTTGGCACCGATGAGATCTTTTGATTCTATGGCGATTCTTTGCAATTTACGCATTAACATAAATAATAATCATTTCACATAATCGTTGCCATTAAGGAAACTCTCCATATATATTTAATTTATGCAGAGTTTTATGAGATTGGCGTATTTAGCACCCAAAAAAATTTCATCTCACCGTGGGGAGAAACTATCCAAGGGGTGTCATTTTAAATATTCATGTATCCAATATAGCGATATCTTATATATCCTCCATGGTCCTGTCTCCTGAAAAACATCAAACTGTATAATCTCGAGGAACTATTTATTCCCGCTTCAATTGTGACAGGGCGTTAGAATTGCAGAGCTTAAGCATTTTTTTAAAATTTATGATGTCACTGTTTAACTGCCGTAAAGGATACCCCGGTTGGCCGAGGGAGTTAATTTCGATATTTTGCATAGTAGTTTTCAAACGATATCATTAAATTTTTGCTTTATGTAGGACCACTATGGAGGAACGTAATTCAACGTTAAAATAAAGCTATACTCGCAGCATGCATGATATGTTAGGCAACGCTCGCCCCATAATTAAATGCCAAAAATAAAAAAAAGTAAATAGAAAATTTTAATATATCGCGCTTTAAAACGAACTTTGTAATTTTTAAAATGAACATTTTCAGCTGTGTTAAGACATTTCAATTTTTAAATAAGCACCGGATTAAAATACCACTTCTAATAATAATAATCGTGAATTTCTTAGTTTATTTCTACCGTAAATTTTAATCAAAATATCATCTCCCTGTGTTGAAAAAAGAGCTGGAATAAATGAGAAAATTGTGGCGTAATTTTTATGTATCTTAAAGCAACTGACGTCATCGATCCTCACTTGCGAATTGAAAATACGGACGGTGCCCTATTAAAAATTTCTATGGATAGGTTGAAAAACCTTTTTCTAATCCTTTTTGTGGCAACAACCCAACATAAACGTGCCATGATTGCAATGCAATGGCGTAAGCTGTCCGCGTTGATGCTATTAAATTCTAAATATTAGGGACTGCACTGCAAAAATAGATCACGCACATAATAAAATGATTTCCTCCTAAGCGGAAAATTTCGCCAATAGCTACCGATTGCCAAAATTTCCCCGTACAGTCGTGCAGATAACCATGCGAGGGCCCGAAGATCTGGGGCCAGAAGACAGCGCCAAATAAACCGCTTGGAAGCCAAGTTAATTCCGCGTCAATATGGCTTTTGTGGTCAATGCCAAATGTCAACCCGGTGAACGGAGAAAAGACGCCAAATTCAGGGCAAGCCAGCTCATGCATGGCTTAGATAGGGGGAAAATCGTATAACTATCGGATTTTTAAATGCTTTTTTTAGTGGATAGTATTAAAATAGAGTAAAATGCGTGCATTTTTTTTAATGAAGGTAAATTATTGAAAGAACTGTCTGACATAATAGGAAGATACTTTGGTTTAGACGGTGGTTAGTGGGTGGGGCCAGGCCCCTCTGGCCCTTAATGACGAGCCGCCACTGTATATATATATAAACATTATATATATGTGTGTGTGTGTACGGGCACGCATATATGGACTTTCATTTAGAATGACATTTGCCCCCCCAGTTTCGAAGCCCAAGTTACGCCCATGGTAGGTAATGGATAAGTAACTTGCTTAACCGCTTGATTTACAGTGCTATGATAATCTCCACAAAGTCTGATACTGCCATCTTTCTTAATTACGGGTACTACTGGTGTTGCTCAATCAGAATATAAAACAGGTTCCAAAATTTCCCTTTCTACCATATTCTGAATTTCTTGAGTTACCTTATTCCGAAGTACAAAAGGTACGTTCCTAGCTTTAAGAAATTTTGGAGTACAATCCTCACTAATAACTATAGCTAAATTTTTGAAATATGAAGTGAAATCTAGGGGTTGCTATTGGGAAAAAAAAGTTGGTGCGAATTTTAATATTTAGATGGCCCCTTACGCAATTTTTATGTATAGCAAATTAAAGTGCACATCAATCGTAAATGATTGATATCTGTAACTTACAGTACATACAAAAGGCCCCTTCCCAATAGTTCCCTTAAAAATATTCTCAAAAACTGTGACAAAATTACTTCTAAGGACAGAATAGAAATATTATTGACATTGAAATCTTTTAAACCATTACTTACATTTATTCTGAGAGCATCAAACCAACTTCTACCAATCAATGACTTTTCCATTCCCCTGAAGTGGAATGGGAAGTCATTGAACAAGGGCAATTTAATATTTTGTTCATGAGAGATGCATGTTACTCCCACTTTGAAAGATCCTACCACCATGAATTCCTCAGAACTCTATGTTTTCAACAGTTGATCTGTAACTGGAACCAATTCAGTCGTATTAACCGGTCATAACTTAGTATAGGTATTAAAACCAATTATAGAATGTAAGGAGCTTGAATCAATTTCCATTTTATGAGGAATACCGTCAAGTTTAATTAAAATATCACGAGGAGGATAATCCTTTACACTACAAACAGAATTTAAATTATTTACACAAGTATATTCAGCACTAATAATGTTTAAATTAAACTGAATCGATGTTCTGCACCTTGCTATTTGACTTCGGGAATTTCTTTGAATTTTTAGCATTGCACATCTTAGTGATGTGCCCGATTTTTTTGCAATAATTATATGAAGCTCTAATGAATTTACATTCACCATGCAGGTTAATATTGCCACACCAGTGACATGTTTTTTTATTTGGTGGCAGTGGCTTTCCCGACATATTTTGATTTTTTTGCTTTGACTTTATCGCATTCATCGAATTGCCTGGGATCATCACTCGAATTTCTGTAGCTTGATGCACATCTGCCTTTCCCGCCAGTGCTAAGTCCAATGCCAAAGCCAAGGTCAGATTAGAATCAGCAAGTAATTTGTGCTGAATTTCTTCGTCGAGAATTCCACAAACAAGGAGATCATGCAGCTTAGAATCCAACTGCGTACCAAAGTTACAATGCTCAGATAATTTTCGGAGCTCCGCAACGAAATCCGCAATATCTTCACCTCTTCTCTGATCTCTTCTATGAAATTTAAAATGAAATTTAAACGAAAAAATTAAGATTTCAGAAGGCTTTGGAGAAAAGCGTTCTTGAAGTTTTTTTAGAATATTTGGAAACTCCACGGAAACTGGAGCTGCTGGAGTGCTTATCGAGTGCACTAATGAATAAAGTGCCAAACCACCAACACTGAAGAATACTGCCTGCTTTTTGCTTACACATCCTTAACATCATTAGCGGTGAAATAAAAATCCAAACATTCTTTATATTCTGTCTAATTGTTTTTTCCAATAACGAATTCTTCTAGTTTTCCTAGTGACATCTTGAATAGAAAGTTCTGAAGAATAGAATTAGAATTACACATAAATTTTCTCATCGCCAACTATTACGTCTTTGATGGATGGTGGTTGTGTTGATGGTTGCACCAATTAAATAAATAAAAGCATTAAGCTATAACATTATTTATTAGCCTAAATGTTGCACAACACAGTTACATAAAAGAGATACATCATTGACCGAGAGAGAATTCGAAAATATATCACCTCGTAAACTGAAAGTGTAAGTCGAAGTGATACTAAAGTCGGTCTGACCCGGAATGACTCAGCATAGTCATTATCAATACACAATAGGAATAAAGTGGACTATAATTAGAATAAAAGTGTTTAAACTTGAAAGAAACAATGAACTATGTCCCATTATCATTAACTGACCTAGAGCTCCCAATATATAGTTATGAGCCTGCATAGGATCTGTGGTATTATTGCATTATCATTAAGTTATTTTAGAAAATATTTCTCTGCGACTAAAATGTTTTTATGGGAGCTCTCTAAATTTTTTAAATGTCACTGTCAGCATTGATGGATAAACTGTAAAAGTACAGTCTATTACATATTTACTATAACAACAAAAGGAAGTTATACAAAAAAAAATCTCTAAAATATATAACTTAAAGACTGAAATATATTGCATCCTTATATTTCTGTGAGCCTTTGGTCCCTGAACTTTTGAAGGCACAGTTCTCATTGCCAAGAATAGGCCCCTTTATGAAAATTTTCAGGTTAGCCTGATCCCCCTCCCTGGTTATGCCGTTTCTGTAGTGATGCAGTAATTAGTCTAAAAATGTAAAGTGAATTTTCTTAAAATTAAAAGCATTCATAAACCATCATGACAAAAAGGTAAAATGGCAAAAAAGTAAATAAAACAAAAAAGTTCACTTACCATCAATGTTGCATGATATGAAAATTTTATAAAATCTTTCTCCCAAACATTCCTTGATATAACCATTTTTTCTATGGCATTTAACAGCTGAAAAATTTCCTGCTCAGGAAGGTTTTTGATGTGCCCAATCAATATCATCAGAACAGATTCATCTGTAGAAATTCAAAAGTAAAAAACATCATGTGCCTCTTATGCATGACTAATATCATTTTATGAACAGTATAAATATTCATAACCAGAAAGTACGTAGATGGATTTTTTAAAAAAAAGTTACAAGGGAAATAAATAATTATTTGTTAACTATGATAAAAAGTACATAAGAGAATTAAGAGGCATACCAGCCAATGACTTTTCCATATAATCGCCAAATCTATTTACGCATTTATCTTTATACAGGACTAACCTGTTTAACCCTTCTAGTAGAAATCATGTGCCAGCCCATTTAGCCAGTTCATAACAGCTGATTTCACATCACTGTCTGAAGAGAACCTTGTTCCAGAGATAAGTGTTCCATCAATTTCGAGAAAAGGAAATAGTCACTAGGAGCCAAATATGGACTGTATTGGGGGGGAGGTTAGATCCACGTTTCCCTTCCCCCTTCCTCTCTGCCTGCTTCAAAAGAGTGACACCATTTTGTGACAGGTTCTCTGCTCATTGCTTCTACACCATAAACTTTCACAATTTGACTATGAATTTCAGATGAGTGCACATTCTTTGCCAATAAGAAACGAATCATGGCTTGCACCTCCATGCGAGACCACTTTTCTAAAGATCTTGCCATTTCAATTACTCTGATGTATCTGCAAACTTACACAAAATACTTGCAAAACCATTGTATGACAACTAGCACTTTCTGTCTGCTGTGGGAAAAAATATTCCCTAGAGAATAGTTACTTTTCAAATTCTGTTACTTGTAACCTTTCTTTTTATTTATTTATTTTTTTCGGATCCATCCTCATATATGTAAACATTATTATCAACTGCGTAACAATTGGTTTCATGAATGAAAATTGAACTTCTACTGTCCTAAGCAGAGAAAGAAGAGTTCTGTAAATCACTGGAACTGGTTATTTCATTTCATGGCAATATTTGTTCTCTTTAGTTTGAGATTTATTCTCCTTTTTTAGTAGATATGGCTTTTTCTGTATTCATTAAAACTGTTATTTAAAAAAAGATTCTTAGTTTAGTATTTTCATCTTATACCCAACTTCCATTACTTAATATTGTTACAAACAAAAAAAAAATTTTAATTGAAAGAGCTCAACTTAAAATGGGCAAACAGTTATACATAATAACTGAAAGCCAAGGAAAGTTTTCCATGGACGTACATGAAACAAACAGCAATGCTATTCATACCTTTGTCCAAAGGCTAAATTCTAGTCTATATATAATATGCAGGATATATGTTTCATTATAATTCTTCATCAATAGTAATAGACGATTAATTTTAAATTAATATATTAAAAAAAGGTAAACATAAGCAAATTTAACATTATTTTCCTCACACAAAATGTAGTAGAAGACTCAAAATCCACACAGCTTGCAGGTATGGAAAATCAAAAAATCAGTTTTGGAGCAGTCTTGGAGCAGAAAAATCTCAGTTTTGGAGCAGTCTTGGCGCAGAAAAATTTCAACATTGGAGCAGCTTGGAGCAGAAAAATCTCACTTTTGGAGCAATTCAAATGCATAATTATAGCAAGAAAATGTAGATTTGTAGCAGTTAATTTCAATTAAAAAGCTGTTTAAAGCTTCTGTGTGATTAATAGAAGTGTAATAAACAGTAAAAGAAGGGGGGGGGAATTGTAGTAAACTTAAAAAAGAAAGAAAAAAAAACAATATTCTAAGTTAGAAAACATTTATTACTAGATATGAGAAGAAGAAAAAAAAAAAAAAAAGACTTGGTTTAAATTAATCAAATCTAAGTGCATTTTTTCTTTGTAGTTGAGACAATTGATAATTGTAGATGTCTATTTTTTTCTAATTCTTTTAAGTATTACGACATCTTATCTTTAGATTCTTTTAAAAGAACTTGACCACTTTCTATAACAGATGTCTTTTTTTGTAAACCATCTGAAATCATTCTTAATGAAACCATCTGAATTGCATTCTTAATCATTCTTCTTAAATAGTTAATAAATAATTAATTAATTATTTTAATTAATATTTTTATTTCTTTTAATTTATAATTAAAATTTTTGTTAAATAATTTTAAACTATTTTATAAATATTTCATTTTTAGTTCACCATTTTAAATCAAAAGGATAAATAATACTATTTTTTAATAATTAATTAATCTTTTTTATTTTTATTTATTTATTTTGGAAATTGGCCAAAAAAACTGTTCTTTAAATGAAAACAAAATGTAGTCAAATTTTACTTTATTTGATTTATATTGCATCTTACTTGTAGTAATAACCACACCTCTACAAGTTTGTGGGACAAAATGGTCGCTACAAATTCGGAGTTGCATTTTATCGGAGCGCTTTTCTTTACCATTGTTACTGCCAGATGTATGCTCATAACACGTAACCGTTCGCCCGTATAGTGGCTTTCGGCCGCGTCTTTCTACTTCCGCGAAGTGGTGAATTGGCAGGAGTGGAAAGAGACATCGGCCGGTCGAGCCAAGGGCGGATTAAAGGGGGGGGCGGAGGGGACGAACGCCCCCTTCCCCGAGAAAAAAAAATAATGTAAAAGATCCTATTTTACTTCCATAAAATGGATGTATATGTCAAGATTGCCTTATCAGTTCTTTCCCAGATCATTAATATGTATGTGTTTTAAAACATGCAATCTTCCAGTAAGTTGCAAAATCACGGTAAACACGTGGCGTTCGGCACCTACCAGACGCATTGCGTTGTTTCCCCGCTAAGGAAAAAGCGAAATGCGGGGCCCCTTTCGGGGGCATTTCGCATACGTCACGGGCTTTCACTTGCTTCTATAAAAACCAAACACTGATGGGCTCTTCTCACAGCTCGACGACATGAAAGCGAATTCCAATCTCCGAAGTCATGTGATCACATTTTGGTATGGATAGTGGGAGAGGCTCAGCCATGCAGTTACAGATAGAGTTCCAATCTAAAGTCCATGGGCTTAGCTCTCCCAACGGGATCAGGTGCAGCTGGTGGGTTTGCCGTAACTAACGATAACGGGGTTGCTTTCGTGCGCATCGTTGCCGACTTTTCGCAACTTCTTCCCAATTCTGACATTTTCCAACTTTCCATTATACTGCTTTTAAGAGTTTTTTTTTTTTTTTTTTGAGGGAGGCGACAAAAATGTAAAACTCTTAGTTTTGGCGCAGTTTGGCGCAAAATTCGAATTTTTTGCAATTTTGTAGCAGGATGGCGCTTAATGTGGAAATTGGCGCAGTTTGGCGCAGATTTTCCATCCCTGCAACTTGGTTCCAAACCTTGTGCAGATTTTAGAATTTTGTGTCATACCAGGAAAATTATTTCCTTCCACCCACACTTGGATAATAATAATAAAAAACAAGGGAAGCATATAATATTACATTATCATAATATAAAAATATAGAGGAATAATACTATATACAAAATAATAAGATTATGTACAAAATATTCAAACCCTTTAAACATTCGTTAATAGTAGTTCAAGAGTTTGGGATGTTCTATTTAGTTTTATATTTTATTTATTTATTTATTTATTCATTTATTTATTTTTTATTTATTTTTTATTTTTTTTAATTTATTTATTTATTTATTTATTTATTTATTTTTTTTTTTTTTTGTATACTGCCATTATTTTTTGCTCTGTAACACAGCTTCACTGCTCTACAAATCTGAGATATTTCTCTTGGAAAACCTTCATCAAAAATTATTTTATCATCCTCAGAGTTGTTACTGTGCAGAGTCAATCTTGTGACTATAATACAATATCAATTTTATGACTGTCTGCCATCTGAAGGCTATCAATATTACCATCATAGTACACAAATTCTAAAATATCATTTTCTTTAAGTGAGAAATGCTTATTTAGTTTTACTCTGTGGTTATATTAGTTTTCTGAACTTGCAGGTGGCAGGGCCGATTTCATTATTTACACTGAACAGAGTGCGGATTTTAGAGCCTTGTGCATTCCGATCGGCAGATTTTGGGTCTTTTACTGTAAAAATTTAAAACATTTTTCAATTCCTAAAAATTACTAAGAATTAAGAAAGACATTGATAATATTTTTAAGTGGTGTGTGTTAATCAAAGTGCAATGTAGTATCAAAACTTTTAAAAAAATTTAATTTGTCTAATAAAATTTACTAGTGAATTTTAAAAGCATGCATAAATATAAAAATATGGAGACACTTATAAAGAAATAAAGTTGCTTTTGTCAGCTGTTTTACATGAAAATCACATAAACAAAATTTTAATGTTATTGTACTACTACAGTAAAACCCGCTTAAGAAGTTTTCCAAGGGAATGAATGGAAAAAACTTCTTAAACGGGAAAACTTCTTAAACGAGAATTTAATTTTTCTGAAAAACAAATGGAATAATTTTAGCATAGGTATTCAGTTGAAATCTTTTTATACTATTGAAATAATATCTAATTTTAGTTTAAATTTGTAAATTGTTTTGCATATATAAAAAAAATAGTTAATGAAGTAAAACAACGTAATTACCTTTATTGAATCCAATCTTTATGAAATCCGAGAAATTTGACTTTAAACGTCATTGGAGCCTATTTTACAGAAAAAATCGGTTATAGTTTTTAGTTTTTGTTTTTGGTCGGCAATCTTTAATTGAAAACAGTCTAGTTGTCTTAAGCTTTTAAAAACTTCTTCAGGCACATTTTCAACACTTTCAACAAAACGACAAAAGGTTTCTTGTCCTTTAACAGCATCCGGAAAACTAGGAGTTCCCACGTCCTCTTCCTCAGCTTCACTCCATTTCATCATCTTCTTCAACTTCACAAATTTCATCCACTGTTAGCACTTCACAAGGCAATATTTCATCATCTGCTGACACATACTCTTTAAACGATGCAGTGAAATCTAATCTTCTTTGTACTGTCTTCCAATCATCTTCAATATCTGATTCATAGTCGTATTCCTCTGTTAATTCTCCATCGAATAATCCTGCTTTTTGGAAACAATTGGCAATCACAGATGGTGTTATTAACTCCCATGCAGATAAAATAAAATGAATGGATTCCAAAATGTTCACTTTCCTCATATCTCCAGCATTGTCCAGTTTTCCAATCATCCATTTAACAAGTCGTTTTCTGTAGTGCTGCTTAAACACTTTAATAACTCCCTGATCCATCGGTTGTAAAACTGAAGTAGAATTCGGTGGCAAGAAATGCACTTTAATGTTACTAAAGCTATTCGAATCTTTGGTATGGGCGGCACAATTGTCTACTATAAGGATTATGTTACGCTTAGCTTTCCTCATTTTATCATTCAATTTTTTCAAATAAGCTTTATAAATTGCACCTGTCATCCATGCATTTTTGTTGCTTTCATAATCACAGGGAAGAGATTTCACATTTTGAAAGCATCTAGGTTTCTTCGATTTCCCAATTACCAAAATAGGCAATTTCTCCGAGCCGTCCATGTTTGCACCTAATAAAATTGTAAGCCGTTCCTTATTCCTTTTACCTCCATGACAATTTTCACCTTTGTATGCGTATGTTTTATCTGGTAAAAGATTGAAGAAAAGTTCACACTCATCCATATTGCAAACGTCTTTAGGATGATAGCCGGTAATCAAATCTGGTAAACTTTTCTTCCATTCTTTGATTTCTTGTGGATCAACACTTTTACTTTCACCCTTTACAGAATTGTAACTCAATCCAGCTCTTTTTTTCATTCTATCAATCCATCCATTTGAAGGGGTAAATTCAATCTCCATTTTTCTGGCAATTTCTACAGCCTTTTCTCGAAGAATAGGTCCGTTTATAGGAATATTAGCGGATCTAGCTTGTTTGAACCAAATTAACAATTTTTCTTCTATAACTACATATTTTCCTTTTTTTCAGTTTTCGAGATGTATCATATGAGTTTAAAATAAGATCCTGCTTCGCAACAATTCCATTCAGTGTAGTCACCGGTATATTCAACTTCTTTGCAATCTGAACTCTTGTCATGCTCGAGTTGCTATCGACTTCTTTTAAAATTTTTGTTTTGTCTTCAAGTGACAAGGCTTTTCTTTTAATTACCTTGCTTGACATTTTGAGAACAGTAGAAAATTTCACTCGTAAACTTTCTTGAGATAGAGAAAGACGACATTCACAGACTTAAAAAGCTTTGAACTGAAAGAGCCAAAGATTTGGAAACTTGGGTGGTTCATTCTTCCTGGAAAAGGGGCAGGTAAATCTATTGAAAAAGAAAGCAACTGATAAACTTACCCTGAATACTGTAGGAGCAGGATTGGACTAATCTCTTTCCTAATCATCATTCAATACTGTTACAAAAAACTAACAGGTGTTCACATCTTTTTCCTTTTAACGACCACTATTGTCAAAGTACAGTGGTTTCATTCACTCTCCACATTCCAACAACAGGTGTGGACGTGAGATAAAAATGAAGGAGTAGAGGCGGAGCGCATTTTGATGAATTGAACTTTATGGGGAGTCATTTCCGGTCAAAGAGGACTATTACGAACGGAGCCTGCAATTTTTCAGAGAACGGGATATATAGAAAGGCGATGAAAACACGTTTTCAAAGTGAACTTGGAAGTTAAAGAAAACTTTTTAAGCAGGAAAGAGTTTCTAACGAAATTTCTTAAGTGGGTTTTGTTAACATTGGAAGAATAGGGAAAAAAACTTTACAGTATTATGAAAACCTATGTCAGTTTATTAGATTGTAATGCTTAAGTTTTGTTCAACTTGAGTGTATAGCAGAAAGATGTTTATTTTCCTTGCAGGAGGTTTATTTCCACACTATTATAGTAAATTAATAGCCTGATACATGAATATACTTTTTAAAAGTATTTAAAATTCCTATTTTTAATAAATACTTCTATTATTTCAAATGCAAGAAACTTAAAATTAATCCTATGAGAAACTTTTACAGTGTTTGATATAATGTAATAAATTTAGAATCCTAATATTCTTTTTATTAAGAAAGTTTAGAAGCGAAATGCAATATTATCATCTTCTAAAGCTTTCATTTAAAAAGACAACTCATTCTGCATGTTTAATAAGAAGAAACAGTAATTATGAAGTGGATACTTGATGCATTTCAATAGGAGCTGGTGGGCGTCAATACTGCCAGCAGACAAATTTCAGCCTTGAACTCAGAGACCATGAAAAAATCCATTTGAAATTTTGGCCACATACTTTAAGTAACTTGTACGTGGTTCCGAGTGTTTGGGTATGAGGGGGCGAGAAATAGATGCAATTATATTACGAATCACACATCTTTATATATACATAAATACACACAGTTTTTATTCTAGTTACATATTACCGCACATCGCGGTTAGCTCACAAAACAGCGCGCGTTACAAAAAGCTCTTCTTTGCCTCGCGGTTTACCGTTAAGTCCGTTAAGTCCATGGACATGGAGTTTGGGTTTTAGAGTGTAGGTGCAGACACCACATCTCCTCCCCCTTTAGAGATCCAGTCTCTTGGGAGGCCTTCGTATTCTTGTAGAACGTCTAAGTACCGGACTCTGATCTGTAGGTACTGGTGGACCACTTGAATGAGTTGAAGTAGGTGGGGATGGCAATGGGGAACTCTGATTCGGCACATCCACCGATGAGGCTGCTGGTATAGATGGGACAGCTGGTTCACTGGCCGGGATCTCAGAACCAGGGCTTCCAGAATCGGTGGAGGTATCTTGTTTGATCCCTGTAGTAGTCGTTGGAAATCCACGATATGCGTCGGGTGATGAGCCCCTTTCTTCCACGTTGTGTCCTACTGGGAGTATCTGATCCACGTGTCGTCGCACTATAGTACCCTTTACGTCGACTGTATAATGGAGAGCACCATCCTTATTGACGACTCTCCCAAATTTCCACTTAGAGTTGGCTGTTCTGTAGTCTCTCACAGCAACAGGATCACCGGCATCAAATTTCCTGTCTTTAAATTCAAAGACACCCTTCCGAATTCTATCCTGAATTCTCGATTGTAGTTCAGGCAAAAGCAAATCTATTCTAGTTCGAATATCTCGCTTCAGGAACAACATAGCAGGGCTATAGTTTGTTGTGGCATTCGGTGCTTTTCTGTATTGAAGTAGGAAGGTGCTCAATTTCTGTTGGATGTTACCGTCATATTGTTGCATTGCTCTCAGTGATTGCTTCAAAGTGTAGACATAGCGCTCTGCCTGACCATTGCTTGAAGGCTTAAATGGTGCGCTAGTTTTGTGCTTTATACCATTGCTTTGCATAAACATCTGGAATTCGTGTGAAGAGAATTGGGGTCCGTTGTCGCTAACGAGAACCAATGGCAGTCCAAATCTTGCAAAACAGTCTCTGAGGCACTCAACTGTTTTCTTAGTTGTAGTCACTTTCATCGGGTATACTTCTAGCCACTTCGAGTGCGCATCAACAATTACTAGGAACATATATTCAAATATAGGCCTAGCAAAGTCGATGTGAATGCGCTCCCATGGTTTACTAGGATATTCCCAATAGTGGACTTTAGCTTTTGCTGGGTCGGCCTTGTGCCTGGCACAATCGGTACAATTTCTAACAGCTTCCTCGATATCTTTGTCGATATTATTCCAAAAGACAAACGATCTGGCTATTGCTTTCATTTTTACCATACCCAAGTGTCCTTGGTGAAGTTCTTCTAAAACTTTCTTTTGGTACTTCTTTGGAATGCAAACTCTGTGTCCATACATGATACATCCGTCTTCGATGGTATATTGGGCTTCTCTCCCTTGCAAATTCTGGCCTGTACGCAAGGCTTCTAAAAGTGGGCCCAGTTCATCATCTTTCCATGTTTCCTGACACAACTCCTTTGCAGTGACTGGTAGCGTTTCAATTTGGGTCATTTGAAAGATTGTTATGTCATCTTTTACGTCCAATTCTTCCGAGGTCTTTGGTAATCAGGACAAGAAGTCTGCGTTTCCATGATCATTAGTACTTCGAAATACGATATCAAATTGAAAAGACTGTAATATCAATGCGTAATGTAAAAGTCGCGTAGCTGCCAACACTGGTAATCCCCGCTTTGATCCGAATATCGCTACTAAAGGCTTATGGTCAGTTATTAAGGTGACTCTTCTCCCTTTCAAGTACAAGTAGAATTTTTTTACTGCCCAGATTATTGAAAGAGCCTCCTTATCGATTTGTGAATACTTTTGCTCTGTTTTGGTTAAAGTTTTTGATGCGAAAGCTATTGGCCGTTCAGATCCATCTGGGTAAAGATGAGATAACACACATCCAATACCAACTGGTGATGCATCACTTGCTAAGGTTAAAGGGAGTTTTGGATCATAATGAACTAATATCTTTGGTGAGCATATTTCCTTTTTAATTTGCTCAAAGGCTACCTGACAATCCTTCGACCATTTAAATTTCACGTCTTTCTTTGTCAGGTTATTAAGTGGATGTGCGATGGTAGCTAAATCTTTACAAAATTTCCCATAGAAATTCACTAGTCCCAAAAAACTTTTTACCTCCTGTACATCTTTTGGTACACGAGCATTCAAAATTGCTGAAACTTTCTCATCTGTTTTATGGAGTCCGTTCGCGTCAATTTTATGCCCTAGAAAATTTATTTCATTTTGGAAAAACTGACTTTTATTTAAATTAAGTTTCAGTCCATGTTCCTTACATTTTTTAAAAAATTCCTCTAACGCTTTAAAATGTAACATCTCATCGCTTCCAGTTATTCTAGCATCGTCCATAAACACTTTAACGCCTTCCATACCCTGGAATAATCCATCTATGTAACGCTGCCAAATTGCAGGAGCCCCGTTTAACCCATACATAAGTCTCTTACAAACATATAATCCCTTATGCGTGTTTATTGTCAACAGTCTTTGACTTTCGGGGTTAACTTTCATTTGAAGGTAAGCATGTTTAAAGTCTAATTTTGAGAATTGTTTTCCCCCATTTAAACTTGAAAATATTTCCTCTAATCTTGGCAAGGGGTGCTGTGGCACAATTAAATTCGGGTTCAAGGTTACCGAATAGTCCGCACATAGCCGTATACTGCCGTCTGACTTTACTACAGGAACTACCGGCGTTGCCCATTCCGAGCTTTCGACCCGTTCTATAATACCCTCCTTTTCCAGTCTGTCAATTTCGGTTTCAACTCTACCCTTTAACGCAAATGGCACCGACCTAACCCTGCAAAATATGGGTTTAACGTCAGGTTTAAGCTCTAATTTGACTTCGTAGTTGTTTATTTCACCTAGAGTATTATCAAAAATTTCTTTATATTTTTCCAAAAGTTCATTTAAATTCAACTTATTTGTAGCCCTGACAGCTTTAATAACATGCCAATCCAAATTGATTTTATAAAGCCATTCGCGACCGAGAATGGTGTCTAAATTCTCTTTTACTATATATAAGTTTAAATTCAAAATCTGATTTTTATATTCAACCCTTACGGTGACATACCCCATAGGTACCAGTGAGTCACCTTTATACGTTTTAAAAACTATTTCAGTAGGTTGAATTTTCTTATTAGAAATTTTCCTAAAATTCCTTATGCTCATTACACTGACCGCTCCCCCCGTATCTAATTCCATTGAGCAATTTTTATTCTCAATTTTCAAATTAATCATAATCGGCGGTCGTTTTGGTTCTTCCTTGCTTATTGTCCCTTCACTTGAATTCAAAGCGAATAACGGGACTGGAGTTTCGTTTTCAACAACCTCTTTAACCTGTTTTTGTTTAACCGGCTTCGCACCCGCCTTTTTTGCTGCAAAACAGGCCTTCTGGATATGGCCAATTCGAGAACAAAAATTACATTTACTTGAAATAAATCTGTCTTTTGTTTCTGTACTGAGCTTGATTTCCTGTTCATTTGCTTTTTTCCTATGTGCACAGCATTTATTCCACGGCCCATTACATCATTTGCCCCCTTAAATGCTTTTTCCATAGCTAATGCTATTTGTAAGGTTTTTTCAAGATCAATATTATCCTCCTCAAATAGCCTATCCAGAATTGTTTTATCGCGTAATCCACTTACAAAAACATCATGTAACATAATATTCAACATATTAGTATCGTAATCGCAATTAATTGCAAGCGATCTAAGCTCTGCGATATAACTACTTATGCTTTCCCCCTCGTTTTGTTTTCGGTTCAAAAACTTATGACGGGAAAGAATAATCAACGGTTTCGGGGTCAAATGTTGTTTTAACACATCTTTTAATTTTTCTAAGCTTTGATCAGAAGGAATGTCAGGAGCCAGCAAATTCTTAAGTAATTGATATAACTTCGGGCTTAGAGAGGAAATAAAAACCTTAGATTTTTTATCTACAGGTACATTTTGTACATCTAAATAACTTTCGAATCTTTCGAAGAAACAATCAAAATTTTCATATTCTTCGTTAAATTTCTCAAACTGCACAGAAACTTTCTGCGCAGAATGATTTTCTCTCTCTTTCAAGGCCTGAATCAGTTCCTGATTCTGCTTTAATATTTCTTCGAATTTCTGCTCCATTTGATTACTTCTGATATAAACGAAACTAAAACTTTTTACCTTGAGCCGTCTTCGGGCATTGCCCTATATCCAAATTGTTCTTACTTTCGTTATCGTCTTCGTCGCCAGGTGTACGTGGTTCCGAGTGTTTGGGTATGAGGGGGCGAGAAATAGATGCAATTATATTACGAATCACACATCTTTATATATACATAAATACACACAGTTTTTATTCTAGTTACATATTACCGCACATCGCGGTTAGCTCACAAAACAGCGCGCGTTACAAAAAGCTCTTCTTTGCCTCGCGGTTTACCGTTAAGTCCGTTAAGTCCATGGACATGGAGTTTGGGTTTTAGAGTGTAGGTGCAGACACCACATAACTAAAGATGTGTTTAGACTATTCCATTATCAATGTTACAGATACTAAATTATACTAAAGCTGCTACAAAAACAGTTGTTATCACCATTAAAAGCAAAATAAAATGTCTTTAATTAGTTTCACCACTGAGATTACTGCTATTAAGATTAAAGGCCTTATTACATGAACTAAATTTCGAGCAATTTGGTTGCCATAACCAGTTGCAAAAACCTTTTTCCTGGAAATTTCCTTAGGTTACCTAGGGAACGGTCAACACAGTGATGAGCAAAGAAAAAGAAATGTGTCTCAAATGGAACAGTGATATGGAAATAGATTTGATTAGTAAAATTCCAGATTTACGGAACCCTCATGATCCCAAATATTTAAAAAGGTTGCTGAAGCGATATGCTACCTATAATTATATGCTCTAGCAATCGCCAATTCTGGCATTTGTGAGCACAGCTGAGTTTTTTACTATGACAACCCTGTATGCTCATCAACTTACCGGAACAAGTTTCCGCAACTGGCTGCAGCAACCAAATTGCTCAATATTTTGTTCGTGTAATAAGGCCTTAGTGAAGACTGCTCAGATTTAGACATTTTACTAAAAATACACTAAATATGTTTTTAATTTATCAAGAATTTTCAGCACTACACTTTTGTTTGAAAACAACAATCAAAAGAGGACAAAACTATTGTTGGATGAATACCAAATAAAGGATGTTCATATCATTAGAAACATTAACATACTGAGAGTGAATGCTGTACAAGCAACATTAATGTAATTAGCAGCCTTAGTGTGAATAATTAGGGTAGTGTGAACAAACCTTTTTTTTTTTGCAAATAATCACAAAGAAAATACTGGAAATGTGTCTCACTCTAAATTTTCACACATCAGTTAAGACAATATAACTAAGTAATATAACATTTATAATACAGTACAACCTATGTTCAATCGAAGGAAGAACAAAGTATTTTTCTACATAAGTTAGCACAGAAATTTATTAAATAAAGGTTGCCTTCAACTGACCACGGTTTCACAGAAATAAGAAATATTTTCATTAAATACAAATTGTTTCAACTCAATCTAGAGTTCATTCAATAATTATTGGTTAAAAATTAAGAGACCACTCATATGGGCAAAGTTGGTCTGTCTAATACACACCCCATAATAAAATGACCAACAACTGCAGCCCTTGTTGTGGTCAAGCCACAAGTAAGCCGCTGACTCAGCCATTAAAAAAAAGGAAAAAGCAGATTTAATAAATTCAGATTAAATATATCTATAGTTCTGAAACAACAGAATTTTTTTTTTTAATTATGATATTAAATACATTTAATGAAACTAAGGATGTAACAGATATCCAGCTGATTTTTCAATATCCGAATCATAACTACCAGATATCTGACTTCTCTGCCAGATATCCAGCTATACACTACTAAAGTTCTATCTAGAATATGCATGGGACAGGATGGAAAATTATATTTGATATAATTAAACTTCCTCTATAAAGCTCTCAGAGCAGTTCAGTGGTAGAGCATCCGCACGTTAAGCGGAAGTCCTGGGTTCAATCCCCAGCTCTGGAATTTTTTGCATAGTTTGTAAAAAATAAAAATTAGGGCCCGATTCAAACGAAACGCGATCGGTCGCTTCCAAAACGATAGTTTTCTCTCTGGAAGTTCGATCGCTTTTACAAGCGATCGCAAGAGTGTATTCAAAGTGAAACAAAATAGGCGATCGAACTTACAGGTTTGCTAGATCGAAACTTTATCGCCACAGAGTGAAAACGCAACTTCCGGTGACGTAGAAAGTCGCTGTTAACCAATAAAAAAATCGCATCTTTCTCTGGAAAAAACTTTTAACATAATGGCGACGACTAACTGTTCATTTATTTATGTTTGAGCTGCAACGTACAACAGGCTGTGTCTTAATTTTTTTCCCCAACAGTATTGTGGGTTAATGTTTTAAAATTTTAACTGGTTTAGGTTAATATTTTTTGTATGCTTATAATCATGGAAATACATTTTTAATTTATGAAGATTTTTTTTTAGAAAATTATTAATAATAGTATTGTTCGTCATAATTATCATGTCGAATTGTTCGAATTATCGAATAATAATTGTTCTCTAGTTTGCCTACTACATTTTATTTTTCTGTTGCAGAGAAGCTGTTTATAATTATAATGGAGGGGTAGAATTACTATATATTTTATGTACTATATATAATTAACAATCAAAGACATCCTTAATATAATGGTATGAATATTCGTATTTGTTTAGGAGGGTTGCTAGGATGCTTATTTTAGCAAGAAATTATTCGTTATTCATGTATTTTTTCGCGCTGTTTCAAACATCAAATTTACCGAGCAATAAACGATTTAAAATAAGGACTATAGATGGCGCCTGCATCGTAGTGTCTGCTAGAGTAGAACTCAAAGGCCGACAGAAAATAAACCCTACAGAAATTCTGTTCTGCGAGAAAATTCAGCTTTCCGCAGGCCTAAATCTTTTGCAGAATTCCCTGTCTGATAATTCCAACAGATTGCTTCGTAATTTTAAATAACGAGTCTTCGTTGTTGTTGTAATCTTCTTATCAACCATCCGCCGATCGATCTGCCATATTCTGGAAAACGATCGCTTTTAAAAAAGCGATAGCAAAACAGCGATCGTAGTGTCACGTGATCTAAAAGCGATAGACAGGTTTCACTTGAATAGGAAACATAGGAATCAGTCGAAAATTTCTGCGATCGCAACGGAAAACGACAGAACTCTGTTTCGTTTGAATCGGGCCCTTAATCTGCCTAAACACTCCAACTTGCCTAATTTAATCTAACTAGCTGACCCATGCAAAAATTTCACACAATATTGTATTTAATACTACAACTGTAAATATTATAGTGTGAAAATGAATAAATGTGTAGAAGGGGAGAGCGTGGGGTGAGAGCTGAGTCTGAACTCACGGAATTCGCGTGGTGGAATGAGGCGCAATCCGGCTCGGCCAAAACGTACCCATTTGACTGGCCTTCAATTGCTGGGTTTTGTGTGCACGGAGGTGATCTCGTGCTGCCACAGTGTCTATAAGTACATAATATTCGGTTAAATATTTTCACGGGTCAGTTAGGTAGGGATTAATAGTTATGAAACTGAAATTAATTTATTCTAACTTTAATTACTCATTCTTATTTACAATAGTATAAACAAAACGTAACTAAAATTTAAATAAAAACCTTTCCCCAGTTTCAAAACAATAATCCGTTCTCCCGTCGTCGCAAAAAGATTTAATAGCTGTTCTGAATGGAGCAGCAGTATGGTTTTTTTTGTAAACGGCCACATGAGCTCTGGTTTAAAATCAAAACAAGTTTCATCGGCAAAGTTGAGCAGCGCTTGTGCTGCTGGCCGTAATCAATATTCTTTTCTGTGCTGATTTAGCTCGTGAGTCGTTCTTTCAGCACGTGCGAATCGTTATGCAAATGTTTCGCCGTTTCGCCATATGCAAATATCTTCGCTCCCGCGCGCGGCGGTCTCTGATTGGACGACACGTCCGCGAGCCGCATTCTACCATTGTATAAAAGCTCTCAATCTCAGTTACTTGCTGAGCAGAGAGGGAGCCGGGAGTGTAGGGCGAAGTTCAGCCAGCGGCTGTAAGCCGCGTTTAATGTAATGTAATTTAATTTATACTGCGACTTGCAGAAATCTTTTAGTTATATGGAACTTTAGGCTAAATCTTTTGGCCGTAGTATCGGCTTGTTACGCTAGTTGCGTGAGCTTTGCAGAAATGTAAATTATAAATGTTCATTTTGAATTTAGCTAAATAACTTAAAAATGCTTTAAATGTTTTCTTATAATTGATTGCTCATGAGACCGTAGAAATGTTCTGTATTCGGTGTCCCGTAAAATGTCATAATTATTGTCATGACTTCTAGTAAGTAGAACTTGTTATTTAATAAAAGTATTTTAGCCTATTTATGGCTTTGTCTTTTTTCAAATTTAACTCTGGTAAGCAGACGTAGGGCCTCACGATGGTTTGTTCCCCAGGAACAAATTAGATGTTTGGTTGGAAATCATTCAAAAAGTAGACATTTATTTTAACAGAAATAAATTTATTTTAACTGTTTTATTTTACAAAACCTCTTTAAAAACAGTATTAGCAGTTAATAATTATAAGCATGCAGAAAATCTACTTAATGTTAATTGTATATCAATATATAAATATATATATTGGTATATATATTTACAGTTTGCATCACTGATCTCTACAGCGAAGATGGCGCCTCTTACATTTAAAATTGAATATATCGGTAGTATTAGGGCTATTCAAATGCCATCTTCTGTACATTTTTGCATTTCATAGAGAATAAAAAACATGTGTCACCAACAGGTGGTGCTGTTTTTGTCAAAAGTGGAAATTATAAGCTTTAACTGGGTATCTTTTTTTAAATCTTTTTTGGTCATGTATTCAATGAGATCTAGCCGCACCCGTTTCAATTCAAGCGGCCCACCCGGGAGTGCCAGAAAAATGTCGCCAAACCTTCGAGAAAATGGCATAGAAAAAAATATTCTGCCAGCGACTGATGAATACAACTCACTGAATTATCAAAATGAGACAGCTCAACTGAAAAGACAAAATAAGAAGTTCTTTTAACGTCATTTAAATATTTATTTTAGAAACTATTTACAAAAAAACTAGTTGTATTTCTAGTTACCTTCAATCATCCATCCAATCTATACAAAAAACATAATAACAAATCCGAGCTGTTCTTTTTCTTACATTTTTTATCTGTCGTTGCCTTTCATTTTTAAAGATAGTATATTCAATTCATCTGACTCCATGGCAACCTCGAACCATGGAGTCTGTTACATTTTTTATTTTTTTTGGTCACGTATTTAATGAGATCTAGCCGCGCCAGAAAAAAATCACCTTTGAGAAATAATATATGATTTGTTTTTTATTTTTTTAATTAACAAAAAGATTTTTTTCTGAATTTTTGCATATTTTTCGTCAAAAGTAGAAATTATAAGCTTTAACTGGGTATTTTTTATATTTTTTTTGGTCAAGTATTTAATGAGATCTAGCCGCGCCAGAAAAAAATACCTTTGAGAAATAATATATATGATGATACAAAGCATTATAATTTCTTCAAAATATAATATTGAAGATCCCTTTTAAATAATATTTTCAAAATATTTAAAAGGGATTAACTTTAATTTATTAATCTCTAACGGTAATTTAACTTAAAATAAAACGAAAAATGACTTGATGTAAATTAATATTAAATGATTTAAACAGAAAAAGGTATTAAACATATGTTTGGAAAAAAATAACTTATTTGTCATCATATCTGTCAGGTATCATATCAAAATAGATATCTTATTCTTAAGTAAATAAAAAAAAAGTATGTATTTCTTTGTGAAAATAATCTACAATTATAGGTATATTAATAAATGTGTCATGGTTAAAATTTATTTGCTTCTGCCAGTAGTGTATGCATAAAAAGAATATTTAACTGTTAATATTTTAAGTAACATTTTTTATGTACATATAAGGATATTTAGCTTTTGTAAATTATAAGTCAATTATTAAAAAATCTAATAATGTATAAAACATGTTTGCAATTTATTGTTCTGATGTCATCATGTATATAAAAAAAAAAAAAAGAAAAACACACTTAATAACTAAACATATGTTTAGTGCCAGATATCCGTATCTGGCAACCAAAGGAGCTTAGGATATCCGATATTAGGTATCTAGCAAAATCAATATCCATTGTATTCCTAAATGAAAGTTCTAATACTATACAAAGTTCAACTTGATCAATGTGATCTACATGATTTTCATCCCAACTAATAACTATACCTTTGATTTTTAGTTCAACATCTTTTTCACTATAAAGATTTTCTTCAGGTTTTCCAGGAGAAAAAAATATCCACATAATGTTCCAAAGCATTTTTTCTGAAATATGTTCATATGGTAAAGCAGGTAAAATTTTCCATATATGTATTCTGAAAATAATAAGTGAAAATAAATTAATGTAATTAAAGAAATACATTCAAAACCATACTACATTTTTTTTTTTTTTTTTTTTTTTTTACAATCAAAATTTTATTTATAATTTTTAAAAGAAGAATTATAATCGAGCATTATAATTATAAAATTAATTAATCTGACCACACTACCTTCTGAAATGTTCTTAAATTTTCTGAAATACAGTGTGACCTTTCAGTTATACGACTCTCATTTATGCGACTCTCTAGGTTGTATGCCAAATTCAATTAGTCCTGTCCACGATTCATGGGAAATAATGCTATAATTTTTTCACAGGGTGGCTACAGAAATTGAGAAAAAAAGTTCCCTGATTTATCCCTGATCATCGTACACTGGACAACAATCAAAATTACTGTGACAGAAGAAAACTTCAGAGGGGAATAAGGGGACAGGGTTCAAAATGACTCCAAAATTCCACCCTCTTAGTGCAAAGAATAATTGCCAATCAATCACTACAAATTGCTAGTTTACACTATGACTCATAACTGGATTTCCTAGATGCTGAATTTGACCTGAAATGAGTGTTTCGTATTCCCATTCATGGGTCTGATTGATTCACATATCTATATGATTTGCATGTGTGATTTCTTGTCTGATCCTTATCTTAGTGAGAGTCCTTAGTGCAGGGTGACCAAAAAATCTGTAAAAATTTTAAAAATTCATTCAAAAAGTACAAATGATGATAGAAAATTGTGGTTTGCACAAATATATTTAGAGAGTGATAGGATATTTTTAATTTTTTTTTTTTTTTTATGATAAGAAAGGTAGTAGTTCTAAATGTTACTGATAGGTGGCGCTCACATGCACAATGGGAACTAAGTCTCCAATAAAAAAAATTCAAAATCTCTCTAATCCTTTCCATGCAAACCACATTTTTGTATCGTTATTTGTTCTTTTTAAATGAATTTTTTAAGTTTTCACGAGCTGTTGATGCATCGTGGGTACATCAAAGTTTAAAAATTCATTGTAACAAATAATGATACACAAATGTGGTTTGCATGCATAAGATTAGAGATTTTGGAATTTTTTTTTTAATTGGAAACTTCCTTCTTGTACATGTCAGCACCACCTATCAGTAACATTTGAAACTACAACCTTTCTTGTCATTAAAAACAATACAATCACTCTCTAAAATTATTTGTGCAAACCGAATTTTTTAATCATTATTAGTCCTTTTTCAATGAATATTTTAAGTTTTTGTGGACTTTTTGATCACACCGTACCTGCGGTTTTGGACTCATATAGTGCCTACATCACTTGAGTCTTGGATTCTTAGTGTCTGCTCTCAGTTGAGCATTGTATGGTCCAGAACAAGCTCATGACCCTCGAGTTAGGTGCTGATCCACAACTAAAAACGGTCTAGTTCACTAGGCAAAAATGAAAGTTCCCTGATTTTTCCATGATTTCCCTGATTTCCATGATCTGTCACCACCCTATTTCAGTTATACGACTCTTCTCTCACTTACACAATGTTTCAAATAGTTGAGCCAATTTTATATTTCTTATCCAAGAATTCATTTTATAATCTTTAAAGAACAAATCATGCATGTTTCTCAAGTTTTATCCAGTTACTACTATAAAATGTGTTAGGAAAAGTAACTGTAAACCTTACCTTAAAGGTTCCATGACATGTGGCTGTGTTCTCTTTATTATATCTGAATGCTGTATAACTTAACTTTAATTATTTGCCTTAAAATCTAAAGGCACTGATAGCTCTTGTTTTTATTGATTGGAGTTCTTGCTTAAAGCTATTCTAATATCAACGCTTCAAACAAGCACCTAATTGCTGAAAAAGGTTTTGCATAATGTGTTTCTGTTTTTGGCCGCTAGAGGCGCTGTACTCCCGGCGACTTGCCGCGGAGCTATTTTCTCCTTTTTCTTTTCACGTCACAGGTCCGCAGTCCTTGGTGACGTCGTTGCCTGGCCAATAGTATAAAAGTTTGCCGTTCGCCGCGAGAGAGGGAGAGAGGAGGCGAAAAAGGGTGACGCGACAGATGCGTATGGAAGGACGCTCGAAGCCAGCCATGTGAGATGCTCTGAGCTGAGTCAAACGATTAACCTGGCGAGCCATCCCGTCGCAGCTTCCAACAAAGCCTTTTTTGATTATGCCGCTACAAGCTTATCTCAAGGTGATGCTGTTCGATTTGTTGTCCAGAATGTCCGATGCCACATAGATGCTGTACCACATCAAATGCCTGTTTTTTGTTTCCATTTGTTCATCCCCATCTGTATACCAGCCTTCATGCTTCATTACTTAAATAAAAGAACTATCAAGGTAAACGTTTTTGTCATCTTTTACCTGGCAAGCCCTCAATTCATTTTTCTTACTAGCTTTCACTGCTCAAAGTTTTGAAGTATAAAACTCTGCTAAACACAGACATTTCGGTTATGGGCCTCTGCCATTTAAAAATTATGTGAAGATTATGTTATTAAGTATATGCATGTATTCCTTGATTTTAACTATTTACAAAAAGATTTTAACGAGCATTAAGAGGGCGGGCCCTGATTAGAAGCTTTTAATTATATAAATCTATCTTGAAAAAAAAAAAAATGGAAACTATATCGATGCAAGTTGATAAATTGGGCTCTGATAACTATGAGACATGGAAAGAAGATATAAAAGTCTTGTTAATAGATAGAAATTGCTGGGATATTGTAACCAGCGAAGAAATTAGACCAAAAGAAACGGAAGTTAAAGAGTTGAGGGACTATAAAATTAGATACGGTAAAGCGTATAGTACCATATATTTAAATATATCCAGTGAATATAAGCCCCTCCTCGCCGGGACATATGATCCCAAGGAAGTTTGGGAAAAGCTAAAGAAACACTTTAAGCCCGAATCAAGAGCTCGTTCTATGGCTTTGACCGATGAGTTCTTTTCATGCAGAATTAACGACAATGAGGAAGTAGGATTATTTGGTGCTCGTTTAAAATCTATTGCAACGCAGTTGCGTGAAGCTGGTACACCATTAGCGGATTGGTACCAATCTTTTCAATTAATTAGATATTTACCCCCTGAGTACGCAGGGATTGTGCAGGCCATCTATAGATGGGATGACGATGAATTTAAGTTCGATAAAGTCCTAGCTGAATTATTAGATGAGGAAGCCAGGTTGAAACAAAGCTTAGGCGACCGTGCCGCTATTGCTATGTCCAGTCAAGCCAAACATGAAAAACGTACCCCTCGTAAAGGAAACTTTAAACGTGAGACAAGGCGCTGCTATGGATGCGGGAAAACCGGACATTTAAAAATCAACTGCAGACACCCTCCTCCCCAAAAGCAAAAAGGATCTTATCACCCTAAAAATTTTATTATTGAAGCTTATTCTAACCAAGTAATTGAAAATGATCGTTCATGGGTTTTTGACACTGCCGCAAGTAATCACTTTTGTAATGAAAAAGATCTATTTAAATATTTTACACCCATTAAGGGTAAGTCAATGTCCGTCGCCATAAATGGTATTGAATGTCCTGTCGAGGGGAAGGGAACTGTAGTTCTGAATTTCCAGAACGGAAAGATGAAACGTGTTTTGAGAAATGTTTTATACTCCCCTGAACTAAGACGCAATTTACTATCCGGTTCTATCCTCGATTCAGAAGGTCTTACCTTTAGAGGTGGTCAGGGTAAAGTTCATGCATTTCTGAAAAATAATCGAAAATTATTCACCGCCTATAAGAAGCAAGGACTGTACTTTTTGTATCCCAAGTATGATAAATTGAAGCGAAATTCTAAAAATACTCACGAGAAGAAACCAGAAGCAAATGTCTCCTCTCCCCCTAAATCGGAAGATTTAGAACTCTGGCACCAAAGGTTCTGTCATATTAATTATAAGTCCATAATTGAAACTAGTAAATCAAACTGTGTCTTTGGCCTTCCTACTTTAAGAGCAAACCCCGAAATATCATGCCATAATTGTAAAATAGCCAAAACGAGACGTAAAAGTTTTAAAAGCATCCCTTCAATCCGCTCAACTAAACCCCTACAACTTTTACATATGGATGTCTGTGGTCCACTTCCCAACCAGTCAATAGTTGGTCATCGTTTCTTTTTAACAATAACAGACGACTACTCCAGGAAGACTACCGTATATCCTATGAGAAAGAAAACCGAAGTATTTGAGTGTTTTAAGAAATTTCAAAGAAGGGCAGAAAGATTTTTAAACACTAAAATTATTAACATCAGAACCGATAATGGGATGGAATTTTGTCATAACGAATTTAAAAAGTTTTTAGATGAAGAAGGGATTCACGCTGAAAGAACAAACGACTATACTCCCGAGCAGAACGGAGTCAGCGAGAGATACAACTACACTGCCCTAGATGCTGTAAAAGCTATGCTAAGCTCAAGCGGATTAAGTAACAGCTTTTGGTCAGAAGCACTACTTTGTTTTACCTACGTTTGGAACCGAACTTGCCACGCTAATCAAGTAAGAACGCCTTTTGAACTTTTTAGTGGCCATAAACCTTCCATTAAACACTTAAGAATTTTTGGCTCGAAAGTTTACGTGGGAGTACCTCGTCAATTAAGAAATAAACTTGACATGAGGGCAAAACAGGGCACTATGGTGGGTTACGCGATGCAAAGTCGTGGATACAGGATTTGGATCCCTGGCGATAGGAAAGTAATCGAGACTTCTAACGTTAGATTCGAAGAGGAAATACAAAAACATGAAAGCAATGGAGTCGTACTGGACCCTATAAGTTCACCCAACGAGGATTCGGGGGGATAGTGAATGTGAAGACGAAACACAGGAAAAGCATTTTATTTTTGACAAAAAGAAAGAAATGTATTTAGGTAAGCCAAGTACATCTGAGGAAGGGGAAAGTGACGAATCTGAAGGGGAGAGGGAATCCTATAGAAACGTAAAAACGCAGCTTAAAACAGTAAACTGGGTTAGAAGAGCAGTTCCAAGAAAAGACAAGTCTCGAACCGATATTTATTACGGAATTGAGGGCAGTAATGTCAGGTTAAGATCCCATAATGATGTAAAAAGCTACTGCAATAAACACGGGATTAAATATGATCCGGAAATGTTTTGTTTTAAAGGTAAAAATACATACTCGGGCATTGTACAAGATGAAGCTAATTTTTCAGATTCCTGACTAGAAGAAATTCAAATACCAAATAATTTTTTCCAGGCAATTAAATCTCCCGAGGCAGAGAAGTGGATGCAAGCTATGAATGACGAGCTAGATATAATGAATGAAAGAAAAGTATGGGACTTAGTTCCGAAACCTGAAAATGCGAAAATCATCGGAAACCGATGGGTGTATACAGTAAAAAGAGACGCTAGTGGAAAAATCGTACGTTTTAAATCAAGACTCGTCGCCCAGGGTTTTGGGCAAAGAAGAGGGAAAACTTACGATCAAGTCTTTAGTCCTGTTGTTAATTTTACTGTAATTCATTTCTTTTTCTCATTACTAGTAGGTCACTATAAATGGAACCACTCTCAAGCTGACGTAACCTCCGCGTACCTGTACGCTCTGATTGAAGACGAAATTTATATGTTCCAACCTCAAGGTTTCAAGGAAGAAGGTAAGAAAGATTTTGTATGTAAACTAAATAAAGCCTTATATGGTTTGAAGCAGAGTGGCAGAGAATGGTTTAATGAGTTTCACAGAATTTTAACTGAATTACACTTTTTCAAGCTTGAGTGGACCAACTGCGTTTATGTTTACAACAATCTAGTAGTATTACTTCTATACGTTGATGACATTGTACTCCTAGCTAAAACAGAAAAGGAAATAAACCACGTATTCGATTTATTAGAAGGAAAAATCAATCTTAAGAAGTTGGGGAAAACAAGAAAACTATTAGGCGTTCAATTTGAAGAAAATGAAAATGGCTTATTTATACATCAAGAGGAATACATAAACAAGATTTACAACCGCTTTAAAAGTTTTAATATACCCATCTCATCCCTTCCAATCGCTCCGGGTATCGTAATGTCAAAAATGGACTGTCCAACTAACGCAGCAGAAGTTAAAGAAATGGAAAAATTTCCCTATCGCAACATCTTAGGATGTTTGTCGTTCCTTGCAAGCAGAACCCGTCCAGATATTTCATACGCAGTAAATGTTTTATCACAATTTCAATCTAATCCCGGATATAATCATTTCAATCAATTATTAAAATTACTTGGCTACGTTAAATCTACTTCACACCTCAAATTAAAATTATCTAATATAAATCAGATTTCCATAAATTGCTACTCAGACGCTGATTTTGCTTCAAACAGAGATGACCGAGTGTCAATGGGAGGATATATTTTAATGCTGGATCAAACCCCCATATCATGGCGTACGTCGAAACAGAAGTGTGTCGCTCTATCTTCGATGGAGTCGGAATTCATCCCCCTGACAGAAGCCTCCAAAGAATTGCTGTGGATACAAAGAATTTATAATGAGCTAATAAATCTAAAACTACTTCCCAAAGACCTGGATAAAGTTACACTTTTTTGCGACAATACTGCCGCCATAGATTTCAGCAACTCGCCCATTGAGAACAGCCGGACGAAGCACATACATGTAAAGTATCACTTTTTAAGATAATAGATAAATTATTTACCTTATAGATAAATTATTTACCTTAAAATATATAAATACAAAGAATAACCCAGCAGATATTTTCACAAAACCTCTTCCAAAGACTGGACTTACAACATTCAACGAAAGACTTTTTTGTTCAGTATCAAAGCCCTACTCCCACTAAAGGGAACCTAGGCAAAATTTTTTGAAAAGTCTCTTTAGACTTTCTTTTGAAAAGAAAATTTCAAAGTCCTACTCCCACTAAAGGGAATAGGCAAATTTTTCTGAAAAGTCACTTTTGACTTTCTCTTTTTGAACATAACCTTTTCTTTTTGTCAAGTCGAAGACTCTCTACGAAATAAAAGGGGGAAAGGAAAAATTTTCTTGATCTTTTTGAAAAGAAAAAACGGACGTAACGGAGAAACCTTGCTCTGTGAATGTAAATGACTCAAACAAACTTTTCTATTTTTATCTCTTTTCTTAAGAGTTTTTTTTTTTTTTGAGGTGCACCTCACCCCTAAATAAAGTACAAGCTTGTTGTTTTTCTTTGTAAAGTGAATGCAAATGTGTTTAATTGCATTATGTGAATCTTTTGAAAAGTGTTTTTTTTACTAACGTTTTTTTTGACTGGCCAGTCGTACTTTATAGTTGTCGTACTTTATAGTGTAACTATGCATATTTTGTACTAACCCTTGTGCTTTCTCATCTGTGTTCATCGCTATTTGCATAATATGTCCTTTGTTCTTTTCAGAGGGAAAAGTACTTACTCTCTTTTGAAAGAATTTTTTTTTACTTGTTTGAAGCAGTTCCTTTTGCCATGTCATGGAAGGCGGGCCATTGTTAGGAAAAGTAACTGTAAACCTTACCTTAAAGGTTCCATGACATGTGGCTGTGTTCTCTTTATTATATCTGAATGCTGTATAACTTAACTTTAATTATTTGCCTTAAAATCTAAAGGCACTGATAGCTCTTGTTTTTATTGATTGGAGTTCTTGCTTAAAGCTATTCTAATATCAACGCTTCAAACAAGCACCTAATTGCTGCAAAACGTTTTGCATAATGTGTTTCTGTTTTTGGCCGCTAGAGGCGCTGTACTCCCGGCGACTTGCCGCGGAGCTATTTTCTCCTTTTTCTTTTCACGTCACAGGTCCGCAGTCCTTGGTGACGTTGTTGCCTGGCCAATAGTATAAAAGTTCGCCGTTCGCCGCGAGAGAGGGAGAGAGGAGGCGAAAAAGGGTGACGCGACAGATGCGTATGGAAGGACGCACGAAGCCAGCCATGTGAGATGCTCTGAGCTGAGTCAAACGATTAACCTGGCGAGCCATCCCGTCGCAGCTTCCAACAAAGCCTTTTTTGATTATGCCGCTACAAGCTTATCTCAAGGTGATGCTGTTCGATTTGTTGTCCAGAATGTCCGATGCCACATAGATGCTGTACCACATCAAATGCCTGTTTTTTGTTTCCATTTGTTCATCCCCATCTGTATACCTGCCTTCATGCTTCATTACTTAAATAAAAGAACTATCAAGGTAAACGTTTTTGTCATCTTTTACCTGGCAAGCCCTCAATTCATTTTTCTTACTAGCTTTCACTGCTCAAAGTTTTGAAGTATAAAACTCTGCTAAACACAGACAAAATGTATAATCAATAATGAGTAACATTTCTCATCCAAATTTCTGTATTATGAACGATGAAATCTATGGCTGAGGGATGGTTGTAAGTCTATCAAAATTATTATTCCCAAAATAGCTTAAAAGCTTTTTCAGACTTTGAAGAAATTTTCTATTCTCATTGACTACAAACTAATATTACTTCACTTTTTTGAAAAAAATCTCATCTGTAAATCTTTAAAATAAACATTGTGATTAGTAAACTACAACTATGTATTTTGTGAACTTTTTCAATGTTTTATGTATCATTTTTCAATATATAATACAAATTTTATTAAAATATGTTCTCAGTATTCAAAACTTAATTTTTTTTAAATATAGGTAAAATAATTAATGCACATTAAATTTTAAACCTATATAATAAGACTATCTCTCACTTATACGATTCTCTCCATTGCATAACTTTTTTCTATGGTTGCCTGAAAGTCATATAAATGAGAGGTCACAGTACATAATTTTTACAAAAACCAAGAAGTATCATCATTACTACAATGGAAATAAAAGAATTATTCAGAAGAGAGTGGTTTATTAAACAACTGATTAAATGCAATACATATATATAAACTTACTTGTCGAAATTGTATACTTTAAAAACTATATGGAAGACTAGTTTGTCATACACTGCTTGAATTTCAGATTTAAAATGGTTATTCATATTTACATGATGAGTCCAATATTTGGATATATATAGTAATATATGCCTATATTAAGGAGAAAGAAAAAAGGACAAAATAAGTACTTCTGAATAAATAAATAAAACTTTAATATAGAACCTTTTTAGAGTGTGTATAGGGAGGGGGGGAGAATCTGACTCAGAATTTTTCAGAACACTAATAAATATTAATATAACTAGCTGTGTGCCCGTCCTCCGCATGGCAAGGAACGAAAATATTTCTTACATGTATAATTCGAATTGATTCCAGTGATTTGGAATCTAAGAATAAGCAAAATGACTCTTGCCGTAAAGTTACTCATTAGTCATTCGTAAAGTTAGTATAAGTACTGACCTGTGACCATTGTTAATATTATGACGGAAAAAACTATGTCGGTGTCAGGGGCGTATCCAGAGGGGGGATATTGGGATATATCCCCCCCACGGAATTTTTGGATTAGTGATGAAATTCCGTCTATTTATACACATATAAGTTCATATCCACCCCCCCGAAAAATTTTCCTGGCTACGCGCCTGGTCGGTGTCATTCATGATCAGAAAAGAAAAGCATGACAGTTTGCAGTGAAAATTCCTAATTTTCAAAACGTCTCATTTCTGCATCATATTCTTTTTTAGATTTAAGTTATGCCATTAATACCTTATATACTACATGATGTGAAGAACCGTTTTATTTTATAATTAAATAGTTGTGTACCCGCTCTTCGCAAGGCAAGAGTAGAACATTTTGGTTCATATCATTTTGGTATATTTTGGTTGATCATAACTACTTATGACAAAACAGAATCTTCAAGAAAAAAGAAAGTTCTGTAACAGTCTTTTCTGTTGAAACTACCACGGGATATATTAACGCGACATAGAATCATTTAATGTTTTGTTAGCTGTGATGTAATACGGCTGTTGAAAAATGAATAGAAGACTTAGCTTCACAAAATATTTATTAATGCGGTATATTCTGCTTTGATCAATATTGCCTTATCATATCTACTGGTTGGTTGGTTGGTGTCGTGTCCATGGGGAGATCTATAGATAACGATGAGTGTACAGAACACAACTGGCTATCTCCTTGATGTTATCGGAGTATAGACTCTTTTCGATGTCAAAGGGGGAGAATCCCCCGAGCTGAGCCAGAGATCTGAAAATGGCAGGGCAGTCAAAAATGTGTTTTGGAGTCAGTGGAATATTATCACAATTATTGCAGAGACGGTAGATTCTATTGCCATCTCCTTGGATTTTCATGCCTCGATAGTAGCCTGTTATCATATCTACTTACTATTACTAATACTATCTTTTAACCTTTAATGCTTAATTTAAAGAAATGGTTTAGATATTTGCCATGAATGTACTCTTTTACTCTTTGCAATTTATGCATTAGCATAAAAGATAATCATCTCACTTTATGGTTGCCACTAAATCAGCTTTCCATAAATTTTTATGCATAATTCTTGTCAGATTGGCGTATTTAGCACCAGGGCCCTATTATCGCACAGGCAAATTGGGACTTTGCCCAGGGGCCCCCGGCTCAAAATGGCCCACAATTTCAAATGCTGTTCTTTTTTTATAAAAAAAAATTATGAAAAATAAAACAAATTTCCTAGATGGGGGCCCCCCAAATTCATCAATGCCCGGGTCCCCCTGTTGGTCATAATCAGGCCCTGTTTAACACCGCAATATATTTCCTGCTATTCGAAAATGTGACCTGTTTAAAATCTCAATTGAAAATAATGCTGGATAATTCACTGGTGAAAAAACAGCATTCCATTATTTATTAAAATATACAATTATTTCATGCATGGTATGTTTTGCTTGTGAGTCTGTTATTCTGATTGAGTTTCGAATGGGGTTTTAAATTCGTGACATCAAAGTAACGCACATTTCACATGCGAAAACTCAATTATTTTAAGGTAATTTTATTTATTTTTTTCAACTGGCAATTTTAATCATTGTTACTGTCTCCAAGACAACCAAACCGTAAGATATCATACCGAAATTTTTAAGCAGCTGCTATTGAAATGAAAATAATTCTTTACTTAAAAATTCATAAAAAATCTCCTAATTTATATTTTCCTCTGTTTTTTCTTTTAAAAAATGGTGAAATTAGAGATGCCAAGTCTCCCGCTTTCGGCGGGAGACTCCCAATTTCAGTTCTATCTCCCGCTTTCCTGCTTCACAACGTATTTCTCCCGATTTTTTGTTATTCTTCCAGAAGTCTCCTGATTTTTTCTGTTTTTTTAACAAAAATTTTTATTTGCGTTCTGATATTCTGTCTAAAAAATCATATACATAAAGCAAATGCATAATTTACGACGTATTTCATTGAAAACTAACTTAAGTAGCTGCTGAAAACATCGCACATCAGTAGTTCAGTGAGCATTCAGCAGTTCAGCAGTAAGTAGGTCGTGTCTGACGTCATAGTTGTGATCGCTAGCGACAGGCGAAATTTGCTCCGTTCGGTCGTCATTGCCCTACGTCACATCTAAGCAACCACCTTGGCAACGCTTTGAACATACTGAAGACACTATTGGCAGAATCCAAGTTGAAAAGATTTCAGTGATGTCATGTCAAAATACTTTGCGTTTGCGCATGCTCATTTTTAAGTGAGTGAAGTTTATATTTTTGTTTGGCAACCATTCGATTTCATTCAGATCTATGCTGTTTGTGTTTACGAAGTTCAGTTCATTACGGTGTGCGTGTGCACGTATTTTGTGTTAGTTTTCACATTCTATTTCCAAGTACAAATTTTCTTAATTTTTTTTTTTAGTTTTGTAGAATTTTTAATAGTTATGTCTGAAAAAAAAAAAAAAAGAAGAAATATGCGGCGAGCTTTTTACAGTCCTTTACGGATGAATTTCGGTGTATTATTCGTTCATCAAAGGGTAATAGATTCGCGTTCTGTACTATTTGTCCGAACGATTTTTCTATTGTACACAGTGGAAAATCGGATGTTACTAAGCATCTGCGGATGGATAAGCATAAAGAGAAAGTGCGATGTCTTGAAAATAATCAAAAGTTAAATTTTCCATCAGGTCAAAAGGATCACAATGTTATTAATGCAGAGTGCCTTTCTACAAGATTTTTACTGGAACACAATTTACCTTTAAATGCTTCGGACCATGCTGCGACTTTATTCAAAAAGATGTTTCCGGATAGCAACATTGCAAAAAATTATTCATGTGCCAGAACAAAAGCAAGTGCTAATATCAAAGAAATGGGTGCTGAACACAAATGTTCCGTTATAAACGCCATTCAAACTGCTCCTTTTTGTATTGCTACTGACGGAAGTAATAATTCAGATGCTAAGCTTTACCCGATTGTTGTATCTTTTTTCAATGAAGATTCTTCCGAAATAGAACATAGCTTGCTCTCACTTCCAGTTCTTGAAGGTAATTCTACAGGTGTGAATATAGCTGAATTACTTCTCAAGAATTTGAAAGAGTATGGAATACCTTTCAAAAACTGCTTGGCTCTAGGTGCAGACAATGCACCAGTTATGACTGGGCCAAAGACTGGTGTTGCAGGAATTTTAAAAGAAGAAAATTCCCACTTGCAAATAATGGGATGCATTTGTCATATTAACTTAGCAGCCGAGAAAGGTGCGGCTTCATTGCCAATAGCAGTTGATGAAAATATCATTGACATATTTTACTATCTTGAGAAAAGCTCAAAAAGGAAAGAAAAATTGAAACAATTCCAACTTCTGTACAACACAGAGATGCAAAAAATTTTAAAGCACGTGTGTACTCGTTGGCTCTCTTTAGGAGTTTGTTTGTCAAGAATAATAGATCAATGGACTCCACTTGTTATGTTTTTCAAAGAAGAAGTAAAGATCTCCGGAGTAAAAATATCATCTTCCATTGATACTTACAAGATCCCTAAAGTGAACAAAAATAGTGGGACTACTTACTCTAGAAAGAGTACACCAAGCAGTTCTCACCAGGACAATGACGAGGTAAAAAAGAAGCGTAAAGCTGAAGCTGATTCTTCAAAAGTGAAAAAATTTGCTTGTGGAGGTCCTTCTGAAAATCTAACTTGTGAAGAAAGGATTTTCATGTTTCTTTCTTCAGACCTGAACAAAGCTCTTTGCTTATATTTACATTCCATTTTGCCATCATTTGGCATTCCTAATGTATGCCTATAATCAAGAATTCCCAAAATTAATATTCTACATGCTTTAATGAAAGATTTTTTTAAAGATATTTTGTCAAAATTTGTGAAGCCATCTGCGATGTTGTCCTGCAATTCAATATTTGATGTTAACTATAATAGTCTTGAAAATCAGAAATCTGATGAAGACTTAGTGATAGGAAATGCTGCCAATAAAGTAGTTGCTGATCTTTCAGAGCAAGATCGAAAGCAGTTTTATATAATCATCAGATAATATTTCTGTAGGGTTTCTGATTATATCTTGCACAAATTTCCTATAAAAGATGATCTAATATTTCATGCAAAAGTTGCAGATGTGAATTGACTAATTGATGCCTCTTTTTCTGATGTTAAATTTTTTATTGACAGATATCCGGTTTTAATCGATTTATTTTCAATGGGCGATAGTAATTATGTTGCAATTGATAAACTGCAGTCACAATTTTGTTCTTTGCAGTTAGAAGATTTAAATGAAATTAAGAAAATAGATAGGCCTGATGCTCAATGGAGCTATATTAGAAAAATCAAAAATCCGGAAGGAATAGAAAAATATAGTGAGCTCTCCAGAGTTATGCTGGCCATTCTAACTATTCCACACAGTAACGCCGAGTGCAAAAGGCTTTTTAGCATTGTCACAAAAACGAAGACAAAATTTAGACCCAATATTAGTACTGACATGCTAGAAAGCCTTCTTATTGCAAAAACAAGCCTGCGTAGCAATTGTTATGATAAAAAATTTGATGAAGCCTTTTTAAAGAAAGCTAAATCTGCAGCCACAGTACACAACTCTTTAAAATCATCTTAATGTTTCCAGAAATGTAGAATTTTTTTCATCTTCAAAAGTTATTAAATTATGTCTATTAAAACCTGAGTGTTTTCTTTTCTTTTTTTTTCTTCTAAGTAAAATAATTGTATGTTTTAGTGTGAATGTGATAAGATTTTTGTTCTCTCTTGAATTAAAAATTAATTATAACTGAAAACATCTTATACTGATAGAAACTTTAATCAAGAGAAGTCTCCTGATTTTATGTGAAAAATCTCCTGATTTTTGATTTTTGAAAGTTGGCATCTCTGTGAAATGTATGCTTCGTCATTTGACAAAATATTAAAAAGTTATGATGGATAGAATTCAAGATGTAGCAGTTTTAAAAATATTTTACAAAATTCAGCAACAAATTTAATTTTATTTGAAAAATTCCCAAAAATCTGAAAATTATGTTACACAGTCAGAACAAACAGTTTTTAAACGAAAATTTTCTCTTCTATCCGCTTATGTAAATTTCATTTTCTTGCGAGTGTAATTACCGCCGTTATTAATCATTAAGCGAGAAAAATTGCTAAAAATCAGACAAAACATAAAATAAAACATTAAAAATAAAACATAAAATAAACATTTTCTAATTTGAATTTTGAAAAAAATCGCTCCGAGGCGTGTTAGGATCTGTCCTAGTCTAGCCATATGCAAACTTCGGTAGGTCTGCGACCAACCGTCTCGACGCAATGCGATTGAGAGACGGGCGCAAAAAGATTGGTGGTCACAAACCTACCTACATACATACATACATAGTTACACAGAATGTTTACTCTTGAATTTTATTATATAAGATAGAGTTTGATTATCTTACAAAAGAAGTAATACCTTTCCATTATTGAAAAAAAAATGTAAATATATATTATATAATGCCTACCAATTTCTCAATCTTAAATACTTCTATTCCTCTAGATTGAATGAATGATTAAAAAATCTAAAACAAGAGTCCAGTGAAGAGAATTGAAAGAGAAATTCTGTATCTGTGTGTCTTTCTGTACGTCGTTTGCTTGGCGGACTAACTATCCGGCTGAAATGCACCAAAGTTTGCATGTGGCTACCCAGTGCTAGAGGTGCACCTCAGGTTTATTAGTAAAATTATTTTATGTTTTGTGTCATTTTTGACAAGTTTTTCTCTTTGTAATCCAAAAAAGAGGGCTTCTGATCGTTCTAAAGGAAAAATAATTAAACGATTGGAAAGAGGAAAAAGTTTTCTTTTGAATGAAGAAAACATTTTCTTTGTTATAAATGCATAATTAGATGAATCATTACTAGAAGTTATATAGCTGGCATAGTAAGATGACATGAATATTTCTCTCACCTTATTAAGTTGCTAATGCTTTCAAACAATAAGTGAAAATCTGCAGAATAATATGTATTTAATCCTTCAAAAAGTACATCAATTATTGCTGTAGAGTATGAAAAAAGTTTCAGTAACCTTTCTTCTGAGTACACTTTTACTGCAACATTTCCTATACAATAAATGTAAATTATTAAATTCGAAATTACACAATTTTTAATTTATATACAATAAAATCCCACATAAACACTTTAAATGTATTTCAAATAATCTTATTCTAAAAGAAGCATTTTAATTTTAGTATCCTTACAAAAGTTTTTTTTAAATAATCTTCTGTATCATATTTTTTATCGTCTTTTCAGATTTAACATTTTAGAGCTTCTTGAATAAAAAATATTTCTATGGGTTAAAATTTTAAGTTGCTTGACTATAGAGATGGAGAAAAAGGGATTTTAATATTAACAGATAAATCTATTAGTATTTGATGGAGTTCATCTCATTTTACATATGCAAATGTTTTTAATTGATATTTTCTTAATGCACTTTTGTACTTAGATCATTTTAATAGCGTTTGTAAAGAAAGTTTTAAAAATCTAATTTTATAACTTTCATTTAAAAAATTTCTTTTAAATTCAATATTTTGCAAAAATATTATACTTAGGAAATTTCTGAAATGCAATTCCATGTTTAAGAGTATTTTTGAAAATTTTCATAATGAACACTGTCTTTCTTTTGTTTACTGAAGCATGTAATGCAGCTTGTGAAGAGAGAGATATCCTGAATTTTTTTTTAAGTCCATAACACAACTTTTTAATCTCAGTTTAAGGGACGAGAAGCGAGTTTTGTTAACCTTCCAGCAGGAACACATGCATGGAACATACACTAAGGAACTTAGTATTATATCTTTATATCAGATGACACTATGAACATATGCTTTGGCTGTGTTTCCTGCTCATTTTGACCAATTTTAAGTAAACATTTAAATTTGGAGGTGCCAGTAGGACTCAGTGGATTTGTTATTTGTATTTCAGAGATATGTGCAATCGTTCAGTTAAAGTTTTTGATTTCCTTATCATCTGGTTTCCTTTGTTATAAAAGAACTTCCATATTTAAATTATTATGATTTCATACTTTTTGTGTGCTTTTAATGATGAAAATAAAAGCACTCTATCTGTCAAGAAGTAAACACCTAAGGCATTAAGCAAATGCTTTTACACAAGAAACATTGACTGAGCATACCACTCGCTACAAAGCAATCTAAAACTCAATGTTTAAAAGAAACCTTTTCTTCATAAATGAATATTGTTTAAACAAATTGTACTTAATAACCATTAACTAATTATATCATAATTTTAATACTTACATTCTTGAAAGTTGATATTTTAAAATTGTATATCTATGAAATGAGCAAGCAAGACCTTTCTTGTTTGCATAAAAACATGTCTTCTGGAAGCTTAATATTATTGTGTCATTTTACAATAAAATATATTTCACTCCCAGATTGTAACATGCAAAGTTGCATAACTGTGTGATAGTAGTATAATGAACAATTGTTATTAAAAAAGTTATAGCTTTCAATTACTATATAAACTAAATGATTGTGACTTTCCCCACACAGCACACTATGTCCAAATCAGATCTAATAGATATCCAAACTGATCTATAACATACAGGACATTTAAAGGACATTTATATGTGGAGAAAAAGATATATCTATAGGACATCTAAATCGCTACCTCTATAAGATATCCTTAGAGGGCTTATAGATACCTAATAGTCAGCCGAAAAAGGATATCTATTGGAAATGTATTTATGACATCCGTAAGAAATCCATCAGTAGACATCTTATGTAGCTAATGAAATAGATGTCCCATAGATATTTAATTGCCATCCAAAGCTACAAATCTATTTGATGTGAGTATATAACATCCATAAAATATGCATTTGTAGACATCTTAATTACGTAGAAGATTGAATGACTACTGAAACAAAAATTTACTCAGTTTGAAAGGATTTTCAGAAAAATCGCGAAATCTAGTAAGAAATTTTTTAAAATCTGATGCCTATAGCTTGAGTTCAGTGATCATCTATCATGTCACCAAATTTCATTTAATCGTTTTTACTGGATGTGTGAAATAAAATTTGCGCAGTTTGAAAAAATTTTCAGAAAATCTCAAAATTTAATGAATTTTTTAAAAATTCGACGCCTATAGTTGAAGCTGAGTGACCACCTATCATGTCACCAAATTTTATTTCATTTGCTTCAATCAGTTTAACGTGATGTGCAGACAAACTTTTTTTTTTTTTTTTTTTAACAGTTGTACAGGGGTCCCAAATGCTTAAAACGGATAGAAACGCAAAATTTTGTGATACCAAGTAGTGTACAACAAATTCTAATTTTATTTATTTAGATACATAAAAGTGTTTTCATTCCGAAATTGAACCAACAATCACTTCAAACTTTAATCTTCTCACCGCCAGTCAAGTCTGCCTGGTGGTTAGAATGCTCGCATTTCATGCCTTGGATCCATGGTTCAAAACCAGCCGAAGAAAATAGGTTTCAGTTTAAAAGTAACTTGAAGTTCTTAGGTATGATAATACAGAGTGGCTACAGAAATTGAGAAAAAAAGTTCCCTGATCTTTCCCTGATTTCCCTGACTATATCAAATTTCCAGAACTAATTATATACATACCATAATCTTTCATGTAAATCACAATTGTGTATCATGCACCAACAGGTGAATGCTTCATACAGGGAAATAAATAATAGAAAACCACAAAAATGCTTAATATTAATAAAATTGTAGTTCAGTTTCATAAATCCAAACATAAAATTTAGTTGAACACTAAAACACAATATGTAGCAGAAAGTTTCCCCATTTTATAAAGATAGTGTTCAAATTTAAGCATAGGGATGACTGATCAAAATAAACTGGCCACCTGGTCAACTTATTTTATTTCAATCAATGTATCGTTCGAAATTTTAAAAAATATCTAAAAAGGCTTAAAAATGAACACCATTTATAAAAAAAATATAAAAAATCGTTTTGCGGGGGAGCTTAGCAGGCATCACTCAAATTTCCCATCACTTTAAAAAACACAACGGCGCAGTAGAAGACTAAATCGTCTTTTACTATTCATTTTACCTATGACTTTATTCAGGAAGCAATTCACATGCGAAAAGGATTCACATGAATATCCGGTTTCTTGTATGATCTGCATCTTAGAACGAGTCAGAATACATGCACTTTTTTGGATTCGTATAGTGATAGTGCCTACATCACTTGAGTCTCGGATTCATATTTCTATGTTCTTGTATGATCTGTATTCTGGTTTCGGATTCGTAAAATGTCTGTATCTGTACATCAGTTGAGCATCGTGTGATCTAGAACAGAGCCGCGCAGCAGATTGACAATTAAAAATGATCTAGTTCACTAGGCAAAAGCGAAAGTTCCCTGATTTTTAAATATTTTTGCAAAATTCCCTGATATTTCCAGATCAATAAAGTACCCTGATTTTTCCACGATTTCACTGATCTGTCGACACCCTGTAATAGACAATAGATGGCAGCACCAAAATTCCCAGAATGGAGGAAGAATTTTCAGTAGGTAAAAAAAGTCATAGTTATGACGTCACAATTCTCTCCCCCCCCACCCCCCGAGAAATCTTGGATATTTTGGCCGTCCACTTAAAATCTATGCACCTTGGATATAGATCTCTTACAAACATCCTGGATATTATAGATGTTGTCTAGTCCTTAGAGAGATCACACCCCACAATTCTCTTATAGAGGTGCATTTTATGTTATATGGAGGATCTTGGACTTCTAATAGATATACCCATTATCCAATTCTGATTCCTTATAGATAACCAATGGATATCTTTGTGCTGTATGGGTCATTGACAATTTTTCTAACAAGGGCATTTCAGTTAAAAAGTTCTAATTCTAGAAGGTTTTGACGCAATAATAACTTAAAAAACAGTTACCTCATATTTGAAGTTGTAAAAGTTAAACAATGAATTATCACAAAACATTCACTGAGTTTTTCAACTGTCTGCCTAGTTCAGTAATAAACTTTGCAAGTAATTCTTATTATAAATAATACAATTTATTTTTCATAACTGCAATGCATAAACATACCAGAATTATCTATAGTATCTAATAAAAAATGTTTGTAGAGACTTCTTACAGGAACTTGATTTAAAAGGGACAAAATATCGGCTTCAGAAAAATTCTTTGATATTTCTAACAATTCTTCCTGGGGGGAAAAAAGAATTTTTAAATACAAACAACACAGACAAATAAACATTTACAAATGTACAAAAAAATAAATAAATAATTCTCATACATACTTTGTGCATGAATCAAGGAATTATTTACATCTAAGGTGATTAACAAATATAATGCAGCAATACCAAACAGAATATTAAAGGTACAAATCATTCATTTCATATGTATTCAGAATGCATAGAAATCCTCATTATCATCAAATTAATAATTAATTTACAAACCAATTAAATTTTAAGAAAGTGATAGCATACTTAACCACTGATAACACACTGTTAATTAGTTAACAGCTAACACACTAAGAAAAAACAAACCATTAAAAAAACAACCAACCAATTAGCTAACAAAATAATGAAAGAATAATAATTTAACTAAAAGCTAACTAACTCATGAGCAAACTGAAAAACAAACTAACAAGCTACCAAAATGAACAAAGTAACTAACAAACTAATAAACTAAACAGGGATGAGATTCTTCAGCTTTTTAGCTGATTTCAGCTTTTTGTGAATAAAGAGGAAATCACTTTTTTGTCTTTTTTCTCTGAAAATTCTGTTTTTTCTGTGAATTCCTGATTGTAGTTATTAGTTAACTGTGTGATATTTTATCTTCTAGCATGTTCCAATGTTTTTCTTCTCTTAAAACTTCTTTCACATTAACTAGATATAAATATCACATGTATAAATTTTTGCTCTCGTATGATTTCAGCTTTTTTGCTCTTTTTCAATCTCATCCCTGGCTAAATAACAAACAAGTAAAAAACTTACAAAAAAAACAAACTAACAAAATAAGAAACAAAATAATGAACAAAAAAAACTACCTAATAAATGAAATTATCAATAAAACAAAAAACCACAAATTAATCCACAAATTCATTAACTAACAAATCAATAATATCAGTAATGAATATGTAACTCATTAGTTTGTCTAATACTGTTAGTTTGGGAGATTAGTTGCTAGTTAGTTGTTTATTAGGTAGATTTTTAGTCAGGTTTTTAATTTTTTAGTGTTTCCCAAAACTTAATACAGTTAACATGCAATTTTATTATTTTTTTTTTCCTGGATGTGTGTGATCCTGTTCTAATCATCGTTAAAACATTTACTGCCCGTAAAGCAGGAAGTATTGGAATTCGTTTGTGTGACCCTGTATAAGAGTGATCTTCATTTTAATATTTATTCACTATTGAGCATTATGTACTGAAATTATGTGTGCCCTTGTAAAAAAACTATAAATGCAACACAAAATAAACTGGCCTCCAAAAGTTAAGGAAGAGTTTTTTTGCACCTAATTTGCAAATGAATGATGTAGAAACACCAAATATAGATGGCAATACACAAAACAGTAATGTATTGACCGCAACATAGAAGTTTACATAAGAAAAGTGCAGAAATGATGTACAACAACAACAAAAAAGCAATCCTGCTGGAAAAGTCCATTCTTGGAAAAAATAATATATCAAAGTTTTATGTTGTAAAACATCATAGAAGAATAACAAAATGAGTTTTAATAAGGGATATGTCCACCCCTAGCTTCAATGCATTGGTAGCATCGACTTTCCATGCTGTCAATTAAGCTGTCAGTTACCGAAATGTGAAGCTAAGACAAGACACGAAGTAAGTATTGCTCCAGCTCTCCTAACGATCTTGGAGGTGGACTTAAAGCAGCAACCTGTCTACCAAGATAGTCACAAATATGCTCTTTCAGATTCAGATCTGCACATTGAGCTGGCCATTCCATTCCCTCTAAACCAGGATGCTCAAGATATTCCTCAACAACTACAGCTTGGTGAGGACATGCATTATCATCCATCAGAATGAAATCATTGCCAATTGCACTGGCATATGGGTGGACATATGGATCAAGGATCTCATCCCGATATCTCACAAAAGTCAGAGTTCCTCCTTAGAACACATGCAGGTCAGTGTGACTACCAAGTGAGATCCCTGCCCAAACCATTATTCTATCACCTCGGTAACTGTGTCTTTCAACAGTGTTGGATTGGTGGTACCAGGTTCCTTGTTCCCTCTAGATCAGCAGACGTTCTGAATCACTGTCTAGTATGAATCTAGACTCGTCTGTAAAGAGTACAGAAGCTCATCGCTGTCTGGTCCAGGAAATGTGTTCTCTCTCCCAAGATAAGTGGGCCCTTCTCTCTCATCCATTGAGGGTTCCACACGCAACTGGTTGCCTTGCATAGAGACCTGTGCATTGTGAAGACGCCTTCACACCGTACCAGCAGACATTCTTCTCCCTGATACTATAGAGTGATCTGCCACAGAAATGCTTTTTCTCCTTCGGGCTGAAAGAGCTTTAAAATGGTGGGAATGGTATTTAACTGCTGTTGGAGAAGGAAAGGAATCATTCTTGCACTTATGTTTGTGAATGATAGGAAAAGCTGTTGATCTAAGTGAATTTGACAGAGGGCAGATTGTAATGGCCCAGACAAGTACCTTTGAAACTGCATGACTGGTTGGTTGGTTGTTCACGATCTGCAATTCTTAGTATTTATAAAAAGCAGATTAATGATGGTGAAAAAAACAAGGAGTAGATGCCAAGATGTTGGGTGTATATGCATCCTCAAAGAAAAATGACGTTGGAGACTGTCCCACCTAGTACAGCAAAATCGGCAGCAGACAGCCCAATACAATGCAGGTCCAAGTACAAGTGTTTCTGAACACACAGTTCCGCAGACACTGTTGGATATGTGACTGTGGAGCAGACGTCCCACTTGTGTGCCTCTGCTTACTAAGCATCATTGTCAACTACGTCTACACAGTGGCCATGGGAACTTTGAGACTGTACCATGCATATGTGGAAGAGAGTTTCCTGGTCAGATGAATCCTGGTTTCTCCTTCATCACATGGATGGTCATGACAGGGTATGCCATCTTCCAGAAGAACAGCTGTTCTCCCTTTTGCAGCAAGCTATACACAGGCTGGTGGTGGCTTTGGGGGACATTGTTTTGGGTGATTCTGAGAGCAGTAGTGAAGAAAAAACAGACCATGAATCCCGCAGACTATCTCAACATCATTGCAGATCAGTTACACCCTTACATGGCATATGTCTTCCCAGTAGGAAATGGAATCTTCTAACAGGCCAATGTGCCACGGCACAAGGCTCGAATTGAGTTGGAGTGGTTCAAGGAGCATAGTAATGAATTCCAATTAATGTCCTGACCACCTAACTTGCCAGATCTTAATCCCATAGAGCATCTCTGGGATTACATGGAATGGCAGCTCAGAGATCAAACACCTCCACATTCCAATATCTCGACTGCATGAGCACTGCTTAAATCTATGGTACAGCCTGCCTCCAGTTATCTTCCAACTGGATATCTTATCCAGTTATCTTCCAACTCGTGGCATCCATGCCCAGGCGAGTTGCAGCTGTTTTGAAGGTCAAAAGAGGCACAATGCAGATGGTCATAATGTTTTGGCTCTTCAGTGTATATATGATAATTAAATGCATGAAATTAATAGAGTACCGTATACTTTAATTTTGTGTAAGATATATTTATCAAATAATGCAATTATAATTTTAATTTATAAACTTAGGATTGATACACAAATAAGCACTAGATTGATTTTAAATTACAAAAAATCATACCTCTTCACCTTCTGAATCTAGAATAGTAAACTTTGCATCTTCAGTTAGAGGTAAATCTTTGATGTTTCTCAAGAAAAATTCTTTCAAGCTGAAAGATTTTGTGATTTAAGTTTGAGAGCATAATAATTCTATTCAAATAAAAGCATACCAATAAAACTATTATAACGTAACTAAAAATGGCTGTTTAGAAGGTATAGTTTCAACAAAAATAAGAATTTTAGACAGTACACTGTAATAACTTAACAAAAAAAAAAAAAATTAAATATTGTACATTTTTTTAAGGATAAGTACATTCTGAAAAGTTGGATATTTATTAATTTTAATACATAGGGTTAGGAGGGGTAAAATGAACAGTCTACAAAAAGCAGACAATAAATGTCAAATGCATTGGTTTATAGGCATACTGATTTTTGTTTAGCTCATTTATATTACAAGCAATATTTTTAAACTAATTTATTTGATTTGGTAATATTCTTTTAATATGTAATGGCAGCACTTACAGTTTCATGTTTGACTCTATCTATACAAGGTTAAAATTACTTTGCTGTAGCATTTTTTTTATTTAAAGTTCTTGAAATTTTGATGATACAAAACCTACTGTCATTCTTGAGGAATACATTTCTGTATCAAGATAATTTGTATTTGTATTATTTTTTATTTTGGAGTAGTTCAAAGAAAGTGGGGTAAAACGATCATACTGCTAGGCTTGCACTTAAAGAACACATGTATCATTTTAGATTTCTTTTTTTCATCTGTAATATATTTTATAAGGTATCAATAGTAATAACGTGAATAAATAAATAGATTCCGTTATTGTACTTTTATTTTTACCTGGAAATAAGAAAAATAACCCAAAATTTACGATACTGGAATCATAAATTTATAAATAAATGCTAACAGGGGATGTGTTTGCTGCACATTTTGAAGAAAAGCATGAAATTTAAGACCATGAACTAAAGAAAGTATGCTATTCTTGATATTTTGTGAAGAAAAATCCCAATTCTTATTTAAAAAGAGTTGAAAGAAGAGTTTAAAATGGCATACCGTAATGCCTCTTTCAGACAAAATATCTGCTGGCTCTTAAGTGCTGTGGTAAAAGTTTTATTAAGCATTTTTGGACAGATCTTGTCTGCAGAAAAGGAGCTATTTACAATTTAATACTTTGCAAAATCTTTATTTGAAAAAATGTACATTGCCAGAAAACGACGATGTCGAGGAAGTTCAAACTGAACAGATAATTCAAATACTGGATGAGCCAAATTTTGATAGTAGAGAACATTATAAATTCTGATGGCTAAATTAAAATTCCATGTAAAACTGTTTAATAAAATATTTGTTATCTATTTTCCAGTTGATCTTATTCATATAATATCATTTTCTATGAGTGTGTTTCTTTTTTTTCATGTATAATCATTTTACCCCACACCATAGGGTAAAATGATCATAATAACAAGCCAAAAAGAATTAATGATCAAGCAGTTTCAATGTTTATAAAAGAAAAAAACAAAAATTCGTAGTTACTGTCAGATAGTCCAATGTAAAATATTTGTCAAAAAATTTTAAATATGTTGTATCATTTTAGATGTGTAGCTTAGTAAAGTTGAAAATAGCTAAATTTATGGTCATTTTACCCCACCTGACCCTATAGAAAATTTTTGAAAATCCGTGATAAAAAAGTTTCATAAATAGTATTTATTTATTTAGAAACATATAGTCAAGAGGATTAATTATGAAAAGTCTACAAAGTTTTGTAAGAATTGGTTATAATTAATATATAACTGAATTGCCCCTTTTCAAATATATTTTAAATAAAAACACATTTAAATTATGAATAAACTATTGCAGGAGTTTCTATAGATAATGAAGTTTCTATTTCTTTGACTTCCACAGAGGTAGTCTTGACTTTTTATCTGGCATTTTGTCAACCTCTTCTTTTTTTAAATGTGCTCTCATTTTTTTTTAATTTTTATAATTCATAATCTTTATTGATGGCAACTTTTCTGGAAGTGCCCTAGAAATTAACTAATAAAAACTACAATAAATAATAATCAGTCTTGGTAGGCAGAAAAGAAAGAAATTGTTTGCATATTAAAGTTGCTAAACAAACAATACATTAAAACTAAAACTACTGTAATTTAAATAACAAACAGCAACAATAAAAAATACCCCCATTTCAAATGAAAAGAAATTTCCAGAAAAACAACAAGTTAAATCAACAAAAGAAACCAAAAAAGTTAAATCAACAAAAGAAACCAAAAAAAAAGTCTATCTCAAGGAACAAAACCTACAAATTTGACAAAACACGCAAAACTAAAATAAATATGGCTATGCACATTGAACATTGCGTATGAATAAAAAACAGAATCAGGAATAAATTCAATCAGAAACAGTACACTTTCGTTCTCTATCCACACAAGTGCTCACCACCTACACATCAACAGGCAAGGGTAACCAGAAAGAAAAAAAAAAAAAGGGTTGCGGAGCTTTGCCCTCCACCACTGGAGAAAAATATCCAGGTTTCTGTGGTGTCGATATAATGGAAAAGTACCATTTTTTGTATTTGTTCTGTTTTCTATTGTTCTTTTTCATGCTCTTATTTTGTTCATTCTATATTTTCTAATTTTATTTTTCTATATTTTATTTTTATTTACACTCCTTTTTTACCCATCTTTTATTCTCCCTGGTTTCTTAGTTTTTCTTTTTTACGGCTGACAACTTGCTGTTCGCTTTTACTTTATGTTTATCTTAGCCCCACTATTCTGAGACACTGTGTGTTGACTGCTGAAAAAGGCTAAAATTTTTTTTTTGCCAAAATGATCATATCAATTAGATAAGTACCTTTTAATGTGTGTTGTTATAAAAAGTTTTATTTACACCAGTTTCTTTTTGAGTGTTTTTTGCTACAAAATTAGAGATGAATACTTACGGAACAGGATTTAAAATTACAAATAATGCCAAAAGTATCTGCTTTGCACAAATGCTGTCAAGTGTTTCCTTTTTCTCAGATTCAGTGATATTAATAGGAATCTGGATCAGCTGTGATGCCCAATTCTCAATCCCGTTTGGACACCTTATGACATGATTAATCACAAAGAAATTGTCTTCAAAACTTCTGTTTTGTATTAACTTGCTCACCTGAAATTAGAATTAAAACGAAAATATAATCACCATAATTTCTAGCAAGTAATTTGCTTTAGCATATAATTATAAAGAAATTTTTAAGAGGTTATAAAAACTATTACAGATAACAAGTAATATTGATGCATCAAAATAAGACATGGCGATAGACATTAAATATAAAATGATCTTAATTTTTAGACAAAAAATTAATTAATTTACACAAAAACTTAAAACAGTGAAACAAGAGAAAAATAGATTTTAAAAAATCCAATCAGTTCCTAACAGAATTAAGCAGAAAAATTTTTTACTTGAATTTCAGCATACATCAAATAGAATAAATAAGAAAAAATGAACTATAAAGCAATTAATGTGCTCATTTTATTCAACTATCAATAGAGCTGAATATTTTACACATTATCACTTTTCTTCTCACTAGCACAAATTCCCTTCATTCCCTCTCAATCATATTTGTATAAACACATACTGTAAGGTAAAACATGATCTTGAGGAAAAGCCCAAAATAATGGCAAGTATAAAAATAGTTTATTTTATTTATTTATTTTTTAATTATCTTTCTAAACACAGATAGTGATCTATTCTTCAAGTAGCATATTAGCTGAATGTGTGAATATTGATTTTTTTTTCTTTTACTTAAAAAGTTAGTGTAATTATTTGTTCACATCTGAAAAATGTATAGTATATAACAAGGTTTTACATCTAAAAATAGAATGAAACACTTCTTCAAGTGATTGTGCTTCTTCAAACGCAGCACAGAAATGAGGCAGTTCTCAAAAGAAACCTTTTAATGCATGGTGAGGCATATATGAATCATACCAATTTCTACTAAATTTAGCATTAAAAAAAATTACAAAACACTTAGTTTTCTGGGCTGTTTTTTTATCTTAATAAATAAATATTAATCTATAACTGTTTTTTTTAATTCATTGCATGGCTGCATTTAGTGACACTCGTTATTTCCTTAATGCCAAAAGTTCAGAACTCATTTGTGTTATTTCGGTTTTCTTGTCAAGTGTGTGTTGTTATTAAATTTGATTTTAGAGTCTTAAACATTTTACTCTAGTATATAGCTGAAGGTGAGTATTTTTCATTTCTATGTTTATATTTAACCAAAGAATTTTTATAAATTGAATGTATCAATTTTTCTGTTTGATGCATTTATGATTAAGCTTCACTCTAGCATACAGTTTGATGCATATAAGAATCAGTTTAAAATTTCAGATAGTTTTATACAGCAATACCCAATGTTTACAGGTATTGTTGTTAATTAAAGGTCTAAAATATTAATATTAAGTAATGTCTATTTTTTGTTTCTATTAAACCCTTCAATGCATAGGGGGGCATACATGGATCATGCCAATTTTTGCTAAAATTACCAATAAAAAATCACAAAGCACTCGGTTTTCAGGCCTGATTTTTATCTTAATAAATCCATACTAATTTACAGTAATATGCATCATATACAAAATATTTAACATGCCATTTTTATTTCTATTTTTATCATAATTTTAATACTAATAAGTCTAACATGCCTAGTTAGAATTAAGTATAAATAAAAATTTTAATTACAGTCAATATCTTTTAAAAACATTAAATAATTAAATATTTTATGTCAATATTTATCAATTATATGATAGTAAATGATGCTTTTAATGGTTTGCATTTTAGTGCTAAATGTATGATGATTCATATATGGAACAAACTTAAAAGTTAAAAAAATATATTTTTAAAAATATTTTTCCACATATATTTAAGCCATGAGCATAAAGGAAAAAAATGATTGGTAAAAATATAAAAAATCATGCATTAAATGGTTAAAAAGGGTGAGAAGAGAAGACACTATAAATAAAAAAATGGTAATATAAAATAGATTTTCATAAAAAGAAACATATTACTTATGGAATGTTTTTTATTGACAAGGATATTTATTTCCTGACAGATGTAAAATAGATTATGACTTTTTTTAAGGCTGTTTGACAAAACAAAACTTGTTTACAGCCCTTAATTAAGTTAAGAGTACCAAAAATGTTTGTGATTTCATGAAAAATGTTTTCACAATTTGTATTATATACTGCAACTAGCAGCGTTGCTCGTGCAATGGAAGAGAAATGCCCATTTACCTTAAATATAGATTGTAAAGGGAAAGAATGTGAATCCTCCTGCTGCAATGATAAAAAAAAAAAAAAAAAGCACGGGACTTCCCGCTGCAACGAGAAAAAAACGAACACGGCACCTGATAGAATACAGAGGTTGTCAGGAATTGGACGTTGCTAAGCTGGAATGTGAATCCTTCTGCTGTAATGATAAAAAAAAGGACATGGGATTTCCCGCTGCAAAAAAGAAAAAAGAACAAAGCACCTGATAGTGTAGAAACTATTGGGAATTGGACGTGGCTAGGCTTCTCCTCTTCTACCTGTATGTATTCTAACAGTCATTTATGGTTAATACCTACGCAACTACTAAAAACAAATAAAGCCCAGTTGTCGGTATGAGATTGTAAAGGGAAAGAATGTGAATCCTCCGGCTGCAAAGATAATAAAAAGGACATGGGACTTCCCGTTGAACCGAGAAAAACAATAAATATGGCATCTGTCAGCTTACAGATGTTACCGGAAATTGGACGTGGGTAGGCTTCTTCCCTTCTACCTATCTGTGAGTTCTGATATGTAGTCTTTTATCAAAATTACCAATACACCAACGGAAAACAGTTTCCAGTCATCAATATAATAACCAATCTGCCTGAATTTCGAGTAGTGGGATCGCAAAGAGAGGGGGGGGTTGGATTAGCACAGTCGCCGACCCATCTCTCTTTTCCCCTCCACCTCTCTTCACTCCCCCCCGTCTCTCTTTAGCTCTGCCAGGAGTGAGAAGAAAATTCCGACCTTGAAAATGAAGAACCGAGTGGGGGAATTTGTTACCTTCGTTCCGGAACTTGCATTCTGGAGAGAATTTTAATATGTAATCTTTTCAGAAAAAAAATCATATAAAAAAATCTAATAAACATTTCCGCACAGTTCAAAATTTAAAAGAGGGAGACATAACTGTTCAATCAGCGGTAAAAAGATAGAAAATTTTTGCCCATTAGGTTTTTCGATGCGACAGTTTAAAAATAGCATATTTTTAAAAGCAGTACATTTTCTTCAAAACAGGATTTCCTTTAAAAAATTCCCAAAAATCGTCAAATGTAAGTACGGTTTTGTAACAAATTGTATTTGAAAAAGAAAACTGTAGTTTCCGATGATATAAAAAATATAGTATTCGGACAGAAATTTAGATCGCGATAACGTAAGAAAAATGGCCAAAAGCCTTACAAAACATAAAATAACTCAAAAACTATTAATCCGATTAATTTCATTTTTACGGCATTAGCTTTCTCTTGTCCTATTTAGTCAGTGTGCCAAATTTGGTCCAGACGGCCTGAAAGCGTATAGCGAACAAACAAACAAACTTTCCTCTTTTATATATATACTAGCTGCGTGCCCGTTCTTCGCACGGTAGGAAACGAAAATTTTCCTTACATGTGTATTTCAAAATTATTCGTGATGTGGAATTAAAAAAAAGAGCAAAATTATTTGACTCAATGTAAAGTTTGTGTCATGAGTACTAACCTGATCATTGTAGTATAATGACTCAAAAAACTACGTCAGTGTCATTCACTATCAAAAACGTGGAAAGCTTAATGGTCTGCAGAGAACTCCTGGCTGTCAAAATGTCTTATTTCTACATCATACTGTTTTTTAGGCTCAAGTTGTAGCATTAAATACCTAAGACACTACATGAAATGAAGCACCATTTATTTCTTTCTGAACATGTACCATATAAGGAAAGTATTATAATCATGAAAAAATTAGACTTTGAGATTTTGGTGTATTTACACGTTTTGAGGTCTTCTGAATTCATTTATGCTATTTTCAAGAGATGTTTTTAAAATAGCTGCGCACCCGCTCTTCATACAGCAAGAAGGGAATATTTTACTACTAAAATCATATCTGCATGTGGCAAAACAGAATTTCATTTTTAAAAAAGTTCAAGTAATCTCCTCTGTTGAAATTACCGCGGGATATATTAACACAACTTGGAATTACTTTTCGTTTAGTTGGTTGTAAGACAACCGTTGAAACAGGATAAACACTTTTAATTTCATGAAATATTTATTAACGTGGTACATTGAGATTTATTCATATTATCTTTACAAATCTAATAATACTACCTATTACGTACATTAATACTATCTATATTCGCTTCTCCCTCTTCAAGGCTCCCTTAAAAGAAACAGCTTAGATTATTTGGCCTCAATGGGATCTTTTGATTCTATGGCGATTCTTTGGAATTTACGCATTAGCATAAATAATAATCATTTCACATAATGGTTGCCATTAAGGAAACTCTCCATATATATTTAATTTATACATAGTTTTATAAGATTGGCGTATTTAGCGCCGCAAACCATTTCATCTTACTGTGGGGAGAAAATATCCAAGGGGTGCCATTTTAAATATCCATGTACCTAATATAGCGATATCTTTTATATCCTCCATAGTCCTGTCTCCTGAAAAACATCAAACTGTGTAATCTCGAGGAGCTACTTATTCCCACTTTAACTGTGACAGGGCGTTAGAGTTGCAGAGTTTACAAATTTCACGCATTTTTTTTATTTATGACGTCACTGTTTGACTGCCGTAAAGGATACCCCGGTAAGTTGAGGGAGTTAATTTCGATATTTCGCATAATTGTTTTCAAGCGGTATCATTAAAACTTTGCGTTATGTAACCTTTATGGAGGAACGTAATTCAACGTTAAAATAAAACTATACTCGCAACCTGCATGCATATGTTAGGCAACGCCTGCGCTAAATTAAATGCCAAAAATAAAAATAGTAAATAGAAAAAATTTAATATATCGTGCTTTGAAACGAACTTTGTAACTTTTAAAATGAACATTTTCAGCGCTGTGAAAACATTTCAATTTTTAAATAAGCACCGGATTAAAATACCACTTCTAATAATAATAATCGTGAATTTCTTAGTTTATTTCTACAGTAAAATTTAATCAAAATATCGTCTCCCTGTGTTGAAAATAGAGCTGGAATAAATGAGTTAAAATTATGGAGTAATTTTTACGTATCCAAGCATTTGACGTCATAGATCCTCACTTGCGAATTGAAATTCTGATATCCCATTTTAAAACTCGATTGGTTGAAAAAATCCTTTTTTCTAATCCTTTCTGTGGCAACAACCGAACATAAATTCTCGTGTCGTGATCGCAATGTAATGAATGGCGTAAGATCGCGTTGATGCTATTAAATTCTAAACATTAGGCTGCATTAAAATTCGTAAAAAATCTTCTAATTTACATAATTTTTTTGTTTTTATTTTAAAAGAGGGAGAAAAGAATGTTTCACGATTTGTCAAAATATCTAAAAGTTATGATGGATAGAATTCAAGATGCGACAGTTTTAAAATTATTTTACGAAAAACAATCGCGAAGCAGATGCTTAGTAAAAAAATTCCTAAAAATCGATAAATCATGTTACGTATTCAGAACAAACTGTTTTTAAAAGAAAATTTCCTCCTCTATCCGATGATACAAATGCCGTTTTGCTGCGAGCATAATTTCCGCCGTTATTACGAATTAGGTGAGAAAAAATGCCAAAAATCGCATAAAACATAAAATTTAAAAAAATCTAGGTCGAATTTTGAAAAAATCGCTTCGAGGTGCACAACTACATATTTACATCTTCCCGCATACCAAATTTGGTGTTTCTAGGTGTAGCCGTTTGTCCGTAACGCTGCCGACAGACACACAGACACACCCACAGACACCTTTCATAATAAGTAGACATATAGATAAATGATAAACCCATGGTAGATGTAATTTTCTGAAAAAAATTCTTAAATATTGAATTTTCTTGTAACATTTCTAAAGTATAATATTTTAACAAAATATCACTTTTTTTATTTTCATGGGAAATTTGTTTTTAAAATGATACAAATCCTTCCCATAACTAGTGCACTTTAAAGTATGATAATAAATCATGTGGATTTTCCCCATACAGACAGTCTTAAACAGTTCTGAATATTAATAAATTACAATGCAGTTTTATAAGTAAATAAACAGTTTAAAGCCCTATTAAGAACTCTGTTCACTATCAAATTTAAACTTTTTTAAAAGCTTTATATTCTTAAGCACTTTATAAACCTTACATAACTTACACAGTAGTCCATAATCTGAATTCTTAAATCTTTGAAACTTTTAGCATATAATCTGTGGGTTACAGGGTGAAAATTATGGTAGTGAGTAAAATTTTGATAAATTAAGGTAAACATTAAGAGCAGATCTACCTTGCTCCTTTGCTGAGATTCACCTTGGTCACTGAGAATAATAGGCATAAGTTAATAAAGTTCATACACATGATTATTCAAATATTATTACCAGTGTTTTTAACCAGTTTCGACAAGTATGCAGATATTGTTTATCATTAACATTCTGTCGCTGGGAATTAAATAGCACACTAATGCATTCCTTCAACGAAGTAGAGTTTTGCTTTGGTAAATAAGATAAATCTATAAAAAAGTAAAAATTAATATTAGTATCATGTAACAATAGAGATATAAGTTTAAATAAAATTTTAAAATTAGCCATACTTTGATCAAATGATTCTATTTTTTCATTCTCCAATAATTCATATAAATAATGGTCAATTCTTAATCTTGTAATTTCTTCTGAGTAAGAATGGAATGCCTCTTTAAAAAGCAATTCTTCAATCTCTTTAAGAATATTTTTCACTTCATCAAACTTGCCTTCATCAAGCTTTTTTATAGTGTACGAATGAATAACATTCACACTATTTCCATCTTCACATTTTCCCTGTAACAAATTTAAGAAAAAAATTAAAATATTCAAAAGCTATAAAATTCATTATGAATGATATATTTCTACTTCATTAGTTTTGTAGCATATATTTTCAGAATTAGCTGTAAATGACATCTCTAAATGCAAATTTATTTTTCAACTGTCATTCTAATGTAGCTTTGATATGGCCTACTTTGGTGCTTTTTACATGACCAGAAACATGGCCATCAGATTGCCTGTTCATGATGAGGTTGACAATAAGAAACAATAATTTTAGATTTTTTTAAATGTCAAAGCTGTTGGAAATACATAGTAATCTTTATTATAACTTTAACAAACTGGCTGGTGAATAGTTTAACGGCTTTTAAGTTTTTTAATACACTGTACTGGCTAGATCTTCCTCTCCGATTTTATTTTTAATAAATTTAATATCATAAACAAGAAATAAGGCCACAAATGCTAGTTTAGAGTAATAATTTATACAAAATAAACAAAGGCTGGTACAAAAACATTGTGAATGAAAAAAAATACATTAATAAATATTTAAGTTGAAATCACATTAATTATTTTAGTATTTAAATTATATTAAAATATTAAAATGAAAACATCTCCATTATGTTCAGTACATAAAAAAAAAAAAAAAAAAAACTTCAGGTTGAGCTGAGCAAAACATGGTCTTCGAAGGAAATATAAAAGCGAAAATATTAACCATTTAGTACAAAAGGTTTTCTTATTTGCAGAAAGTCTAATATGAGACTTATTTTCTATCAACTTATTTCAATTTTCAATTGATGGGTCTTTTTCTTGAAAAAGATGACATTCTTATTCAAGAACACAACTAACTTTATTTAACAAATAGAACTTGAATTTAACATGACAAAATCAATTAAAGTTAAAAGATTAACCAGTCTTATACTTAAAAAGGCAGGCTGATAGGCACTAGGCTTGTTATCACATGGCAAGGATACTGGAAACACTAAAGATTGGCTGTTTACAATTTCCTTTTAACATAACAGAAAGTTTGAAGGCAGCAACACAGTATACATCAACAGATGATAACTGACCTGCTGGAAAACACTGAGCATCCACAGTACTTCACTGGAAAATTGGTGGAAAGATTCATTTTAATCAAAAAGCATGGCTTTTACACTACTGAATACTTTGGCAGCATGAGCTTTGTTAAGAATTAGCACTCCTTAACAAAATTAGAATGTAGTTGATATTTCACATTTGCATGGTAAGGTATGCTTTGCCCTTCAATGTATGCAACCATGATTCCGATATTTGCAAGTTTCAGAAACTTTGTCAATGCAAACAAAACAATCTTCATTTTTCATCTACATAAATTGGTGGACAAACCAAATTCTCTTGGTGCAAAACTGAGATAGTTGGGTAGTTACCACAACTACAACCCAAAGAATGCTTACTTAAATAAACAAATTACACATTCAAATGAACAAATTACACATTCATTTTACAGATTAAAGAAAGCAATTACATAAAAAAAATATCCTACTATACAGTTACGCTAATCTCTCACTTACAGAGTCCATCACAATTCCAGTTCAACCATTCCAAAACAAAACTTTTACCATAATTAATCCAAAGAGATTAAAAAGTTTTGTCTAAAAACGTAATCCACACTGTTTGTATGATCCACTTGAAATTTTTTTCATGATTATGTATAAAAATATAGAAAACAGCCTGTGCTACTTTAATGTAAATCTAACTAAATGTAAATCAAATATAAATTCACATTACACTACTGGTATGTATATGACAAAAGGCTATTTGGTGAAATTAATATCATATTAATAAAGTAATTAGTTAGTGTTTTTGGGTATAAAGCATATCATATGAAATTTTCTTCTCAGAAAGCATATTTAAAAGAACTGCTAGAAAATCTCTAAATAAATATGAAAAGCACGATTTCCTCCCATGAAGCGTAATAGAACTGATGTATTTTACGTACATAAGTATAAGTCCAAGAATTTGTTTTTCAAACGTTTTTAGTCAAAAATATAAAGAAGACAAAATGGGGTAAGATTTATCCCAAGCGAGTGCTTAAGTTACAAAAGTAGGCGCCTCTGCTTAAGGGTTAAATAATGCTTAAATGTAGTTTACAGAAACTTGATGATTTACCTTGGCTGATGCTTGTCTTTGCACAGTTCTCCACAAGGAATCTTTTCTTCTTTTCAAATTTGATTTTAAATATTTTATTTTAGAGCACCATTGTACAGAGCTTGTCTTAGCTCGGTGATAGTCACGAACCAAATCTGTAAGAGGATGCTTATCCAAATCATGAGTTACCTATTGTAAAAAAATATACCATTATTAAAAAGTTAAAAAGTAATACGGAGGTATTCCATTGTTAATTTGATAAAAATACTACCCTAACCTCCGGAGAAATATATTTCGGCTGCCGCCATCACAGCCGTCTTCAGTCTGATGTTCCCGTGGGAATGACGCTCTTCCTCTCCTCCTCTTCTTCCTGGCAGCCGAAATATATTTCTCCGGAGGTTAGGGTAGTATTTTTATCAAATTAACATATACCATTAATTTCCAAACTCAGTTATTGAAAGAAGTCAAGGAAATGTGGAATTCTCATATTAGCCACACATATTACTGATAAAACTCAAAAAGTAAAAGAATAATCTTAATAGATAGAGAGATGTTAAAAATGTGTATGTGTGTGTGTGTGGGGGGGGGGGTCAGCTTAATAGGCCTGTAAAAATAAATCCTTGTTCTCCCATTGACAAGGGAAAAATCCCAGAGCATTCCCAGAGACATTTCCAAGTTAAGATCAGGATTGATACATGAAATGAAATTCTCTTTCTTTCTTTCTTCATATGCCAGAAAATGATTTGGTGTTTTAGTTCATTAGTATAACATGTGCATTTTAGTGTATTATTTTATCTTTGAATATTTTGTTTTGAATCAGAATTTTGGTCTTGGATGGGTGTTGCAGGGAACAGTGGCTCACCCAGGATTTACTTTGGTGGGGGGGGCTGGGCTACAAGTTCTGCTGAACTCGATTATAGTTATACCTGTCTTATAACATCAAAATATTCTGTGCCACTTGACTGGCCCATAGAACAACAAGCACTGTAACTCGTTATAGTCAAATAATTATCTGATCTTTTCAGTATTGTTGAAAGCGATTTTAACTGTATTTTGTACATTAACCGTAAGTATTTAATTAAAAACCTTTTTTTTGTTGTTGTTTTGTTTGAATTCATTAGAACAATTTCCAATTCTTTTCACTTCTAACTTTCCACCTTATAAGTTGGGCTTGAGGCCCTCTAGCCCCTCTGTAGATGCACCTATAGTTGGGAACCCACAGTCATTTTCAACCTACTTTTTTAATGGCTCATGGATGGTGCTCTCTGGATGGAGAATGTAAAGATGAAGCAAAGGGCTTGTCCTAGGGGTCATCTGAGGAGGCATGGGAGAAAAGAAAAGTCATTGATTTGGAGCGTAGATGTGCACGAAAGCAGACTTTTTTTGCATTAGTTGTGACTCTTAATCTTGATGTAATGCTACCTGTATACTGCTAAATAATAGATTTGTAAATTTTATGTAATGAAGGAAACAATAAATATTTAGTCTCAACAACGCTCTTCTCTGTTTTCTTGCAAAAACTCATCATGGATGAACACCCATCAGATTGAACATCATGAGTTCACGCTACCCACTGGTATAAACAAAAGCTTGGCGGACACTACATGAAGGCAACAAAAAATTGTAAAAATATACCTATTTCCTTTTTTTAACTCGGTAAGAAGAGGAATTAAACTAATTCAAAAATATTTCGCATATTGGTAATATTTAAATTTAAAATAACATAATTATGTTCATTTAAAAATACATTTCAACAAATTATTTAGTTTTTTTGGACGTAAATATATAACAATTTCTAAAGTTTATTGCAACAGCTCAGTCTTAAACATCATCTTGAGACTTTGATAGAAATTTTCATGAGAAAATAAGGAAATTAGTTGTAATTTTTGGAGATGCTACTGTTCAGTACATTAACATCCACAAAAAAAAAAAAAAAAAAAAAAACATACATTGGACACAACAGGGCTTGGCCTGAGAAATAGCAACAAAACTAGTGAAAAAAAAAGTGACCAAATATTATTAAAAAGTGACTAAAATTAGACCATTATACAGATAAATTTACACAATAATTTATTAACTGTATCATTAATTAGATTAACATATGCAAGCATTAAAAAGTTTATAACAGTGATTCCCAATGAGGTCCAGGTGGACCCGTTGGGAATCTATGAAGCTTTTAAAGGGTCTATAGTGTTCTAGGGCTCGAGTATATATTTTTCTGTTTAAAATTTTTTTATTTAATTTTTAAGGATTATAATTGATAGATAATAATATCCATTTTACAATTTATAAATAGTTCGAGTTGTAATTTGTAAGTAAAATTTTTATTTTGTTTCCCCACAGGTCAGGGAGAATCACACCTCTGGGGTTTGCCGTAAGTGGAGTGAATGTTTATTTGCCTCATAACAATTTAAATACATTTGTAGCAATTTAAATACATTTATAGTAAAGTCTGTTGGATACAGCTTGTACTTATAACATATTTCCTTGGCAAAACCTCGGGCTGTGAGTCAGAAACCTATGGTTTTAATGATTTGCAATTCTCCCTCTGTTGAGACGTTGCATTTTATGCATTAATTCTATAATAACAATGGCTGGCCTGGGGGGGCGTTTTTCTAATATAAAGTACATTTTATATATATATATATATACAGTAGAGAGCCAGAAATCCGCACAGCTTGGGACCACGGCTTGTGCGGATTTTAGGATTTTGCGAATTTTGGGCCATAAAATTCATCATAATCAATAATCATTACATTTCTGATTTTAAAAAAGTAGAATACAATTACGATGAAATAAAAACAGTTTCAAAAGTATTTCACTTATATTTTCACATTAAATACAAAAGCATAGGAGAAAAAAGAAAATATTACATGAAGATTAGCAATGCAAATGGTTTCAAAATTTCCTTTTTCTAATTTTGAAAGCATGTTCTATGGTGATTTGTTCTAAAATATCATTTTTTCCTACTTTCAGTTTCTTTTTCTTTCTTTCCTTTATTTATTTTTGCAAATTGTATATTATCTTAATTCTTGTTTTATTACAGAACTTTGCTGTTCTAAAAATTTAAGCTATTCTTCTCCTAACTTTAAACTTTTATCAATGAATTTTATTATTATTATTATTACCTAAGTTTTCATCATCAGAATCATATTTATCTGTATTCAAGACACTTTTAAACAATTTAATCACTGGCAGATGACTTCGAATTTCATTATTTACATCAGAGAAGGTGTGCGGATTTCGGACGTTTGCGGATTTTAGGTCGGCGGATTTCTGGCTCTCGACTGTATATATATTTGTAGCACATAGCAACATTACTATACTTAGACCACACTTTTATGACTATAGCTCTAACCATTTAGAAATTATTGGGATAAAAATGGACTTTATCAGGCACACTGTATGTGCTGCATTTACATATAATTTTGTAAATTTGAAAAGTGGTTTGATAAAATATAACTTTTTTATGATTGAACTATCCCTCAACTTCATGAATAGTAGTTTTTTTAGGTATTAAAAAATTAGAGGGTTCTATTGAAAAAAAAAATTGTTCAAGGGGGTTTAAGTTATAAAAAGGTTGGGAACTCCTGGTTTAAAATCTTTTAGGAATGATAGAGTAGATATACCAGTGCAATTTAGAAACGCATAAGCAAAGCAAGGCTACAAATAGTGACTTCAAAAATTAAAAAAGTTTTGAACGAATCATATTTCTTAACGGGCTTCATAAACTATTTATTTGTTGCTTGAAAATTGAGTCATTCAAAACAAAATATTGTCACAAATTTCTGGATTGTTCTGCCTACCAGGGATGAAATGTAGCCTAAAATATGAATTCTACACATCAAATAAGTAAAACTTGCATTTGTTGCATCAAAATTGGTTAACTAGAATACGAGATAGGGAGTATTGGGTATACCCATTGTTTAGGAAAAGTTTTTATCGAATTCTCAAAAGATATTCATGCAATCGCTTACATGACTTCACTTTAGTACACTTATTTTTGGTATGAAATTTGGCAATATTTCACTAAGCTTGGCACAAATTTACTAATGGGCCAATAATGTTTGCTTTCCTGCCTTAGTATTATGTAATAGCCTAGTATTATGCAATTGCATCTCTATTACGCACTCAAAGCTTGCAATTGATTGGTATTTTGCTGGTCAGCTTATATAAAAGATGCAGATCACATCCAGGAGTTCAGTTCCATTACAACTTTTGCCGTGAATACCTAAGCTTTGAGCCTATGTGTTCAAGTGAGCCTAAAAGCCTAATGTTGTTCAAGATCTTATCTCCAAGAGGCCAGAGGTTAAGAAAAAAATGAGAAGAAAACTACATGACATAAGTCAGCGAGAGGATTTAGATTTGATTTTGCTAAATATAGTTTGAATAAACTTTAATTATATGTTTAAAAAAGTGAGAAGGGACCAACTGTCAAAAATAGTTACCAATAGTGACAACTACTAAAAATAGTGAAAAAAGTGACTCGGGCTGAGTCCTGGACACAATAAATATTTATACAAACATTTTAAAGGAATTAAGAATCCCTGCAGAGTTACTTCATTTTTATATGGGGTCATTAAAATGTTTAATGGGATAAAATTTAAAATACATGCATATTAAAAATACATCATAGTTACAGATAAATTATTCACTGATATTTGATTACCTTAACAAATTCATTAAATGCTAGATTTGCTTCAACAATTGCTTTTGTCTTAAATGTTTCAGCAGAAGTCTTCACAAGAGTTTGTGAAGAAATTATATTATGCATCTCTTCACACATTTGCAAACTTTTTAAATCTGGATACACACATAATGATCGACTTTTTGCAATATCTTGCTGGAATTTCAGGGAAGTTTTTTCAGGAAACACGGAATTAACTGACGCACATAAATTACTTGATTTAACTTGACTAGAAGCATTCTCATGATCAACAGAGAGTTTAACTATTGCATCAGAATTAAAATTATCACAGGCTTCATTAGAAGGACTTTGCACTGCAGCAGTTGAAAGTAATTCTAAATTTTCATCAACAGTTGTCTTGTAAGAGCAATTTTCCACATTTTCACATGAATTTTCAATGGAATGCTCTTTTTCTACAGAAACAGGAAGATCTAAATCATGAGATTTATTTTCCTAAAAAAGAAAGATGTGAAGCATCAAAAATGTGATTATTAAAAAATTCAAAGTATATTTCTTAAAAACAATAAATAGCTTTGTACCATACTACTTTTTTTTACTAAAAAATCTTATAAATCATAATCTGACAAATTAAAGGAATTAATAAAAAAAAGACTAAGATTTAATATCATAGCAATCCTGTCCTATCTCTAAGCATTTTGAAAATAATTGCTGAAAAAAAATGTGTAAAATCAACAAATGTTATTATTATTTTGTGGATAATGGTACTTGGCAGGTTCCCCCCTTGATTATTTTTTTAGTTCAAAAAGCTTGTTAGCATCAAATTCGGTTTGAAGAATTGCACACATATGCAGACTAATGTTTTTAAAATTCATACTCACTTTATGCATTAAGGTGCATTCAGACTAGCATTTTTACCGTTCTTCTTGTAGCTAATGTCGCAAAAATCGTAAGCACAAAAAATCAGAGCGTTGGTATGATTTTTTGTGCTTACGATTCATACACTCTGGACTTCAAAGTTTTGTAATGACGTATTTGCATCGCTTACGATCCATACACTCTGGACTTCAAAGTTTTGTAATGATGTATTTGCATTGGTTGGGGGGGGGGGTGTTCTAGGTGAAACGAAAAAGGGTTGAGTATGGTACATGCGGGAAGAATGATTGATGTTGACATCCTTTCCCCACCTTGAAAACGTATCAGCAAAAGAAGAGGGGGAACCGTAGAGACATTAGGCACGGATTTAGAAAGAACTTAAATCCCAGAAAACTGGTTTTATCGTCACTAACTGATGTCATAACTAAGACCGATAGCTACAATAAGAATGTAGTCTGAACGCACCTTTAGTGGTTGTGAAAATAAGCCACAAGACTAGATTAATGAGCATTAGTGAGCAATCTTTTTTCGGTAAGTTATGCCTTAATATATAATATCCCTTTGCAATGCCGATAATGTGTACTATATATAAAATATATATATGTCGTCGAACCTCATTATCCTGACACTCGAGGAACTGTGAAAAAGTGTTGTCATAAGTGGAGTGTCCTAATAACCAGAGTTGCATATGCACAAAATTGGTCATTTGCATAAAATCAGGACTTTGATAAACCATCGTGTTAACCAGGGTGACATGAAAACCGGGTGTCAGGATAACGAGGTCTGACAGCATATACACTTCAATACAATATATAGTAAGTTAACATGACAGTCAATAGACTGTAACTAAACTGAACTTAGATTTTAATCCTTAGTGTGAAACACAATGTAAAATTAAGATTTTAGTAAATTAGAACATATAAAATATACCACAGGATGATAGTTCCAGGTGGTACAAATGGTTTATCCTTCCTCAGCTGTAATATTTTACATTAATTTTAACCTTTAAATTTTAGGGGGGAGGGTGTTCTTATAATTGTGTGACAATGCTCATGAAGGGGATGTTTTTAGACTTTAAAAAAGTAAAATACTCCAAAATTCGGCTAGCCTTTACAGGGTTCATACAGCTTGTAGGAAATAGAAATTAATGACTTTTTAATGACCTTTTAATGACTTTTTAATGACCTTATGAATTCTGAAAAACTACTTACTTCTCAATGTAAGTTGCGAAATCACGAGTTTATTTCATAAAAATGTGCTATAATTTTTAATGTTAGAACATAAAAATAGAAAGAAGAGATAAAATAAATAAATGACATGAACACAAATGATTAGGAAATAACAACATTTATGTATACAAGCTTTTCTATTATAGATTTAGCATTTGTGTTTTTTTCTCGTCAATTTGCTTTTGCAAAGAGACAAGCTAGCTGCTTTTTTCTCTAGCAAGCTTTCTGTATTTATTTGATTTTACAAAGAGTGCAGTCACTGGACATCTCAGCCTTTTCGGCAAGTTCATCAGCAGATCTATCCAAGTCAGCTATTTCCCGCTCTAAGAAACTTTTCTTTTTTTTTTTTTACAAATTCTAAATCATCATGAATTAGTTTTCTTTTATTTACTAATGCAGAAGATTGTGCTTCTTTTTCTGAACATCTAAGTATTGTTGGTATTTCATCCTAGAGGATAACGTTGCCTTCCTCATTTCATCATTGATAGGTATTGAATGAATGTTATTAAATTTTTTAACAAAATCATACGCAAGCCTTTTTGATGCATATGAAATTTCATTTAAATTTTCTACCTCCTTACATTTATTGATGGAGAATCCTCTCTCTACCGAGGCTTGTCCATGGGAAAGCAACATTACGATTTGTATGATCTTCCACGCATTTTTATATTGTTCTGACAAATATTGATAACGAAAACTATCCAGACGCATAGTCTTGGAACCAAAATTTTGAAATGCAACTCTAGAGTTCAAAACAACATTTTAAATATATATAAATTTTTATAAAAAAAAAAATACTTTTAATGGAACACAAATGATAATTATTAATTTGTAAATCAATATTTAAAATGTAACATATTATTCATGTGCACAAGAGGTTAACTTGAAGAGTAGATTTATATAATTGAGTAGTATTTGATTGCAATTGCACAGAACTGACTAAAAGATTTAGACGTATTAACAGAGAAATAATAATTTGAATATTATAGCAGTTAAAAATTCTCTAAACTTAAATGTGCAAAAAGTTCAAAGCTTAGTATTTTTAAATTGACTAAGATCTTACTAGCTCTTCGATACACAAAACGTTGTTTTATCCGCAACGTAAAATTATTTACATTTACAAAGCACCTAATGCCATTGAAAATGAAAACACTCTTATTTTTATTTTACTAATTACAAATACATTTGTAAAGTGGGGGAATAGCAGTTCGTAGTAAAATTATATTAGCATGTAATAGCTTAGAAAAAAAGTTTGAATAAGTGGTATGTGTTTCATACCACAATGCTCTAATGCAGCATTTCTCAACCTGTGGGGCACGAACCCTAAAGAGGGCGCAGTGCGTTTGCAGGGGGGGGGGGGGGGGGCGAGAAAAATCAAAGAGCAAGTAGTGATGCCTGTTTTTAAAAAAATCTTATTTATTCTCATTTTTACTCAAAAATATACCTATTTTCGCTTAAAATGTTCATCCAAACTTTACTAATAACATTATTTTGTAGAAAATAAGACTCAATGTTCATTTAAAGATTAAAAAACTGAATGTATGCTGAAAAATGTGAGGGGGGGTGCCACCGTAATTTAGCCTTTATTGGGGGTCGCGATGTTAAAAAGGTTGAGAACCGCTGCTCTAATGAGTTTCCTCTTAAAAAAATCTAAACATTTTCTTCAAGAAGCATACTTGTTTTTATAACTAACTTTTTTTATATTTAGAAGCCGGCATATGTTATTGGTTTAGCATCTGGCACAAATAAAAATGTGCATTTTTTAATTACTAATTAATGGTTAAAAACTGGTTTAAAAAGCAAACCTATTAAGAAAAGCCTCCCTCCACACCCGAAAGCGAAAGTAAATACAAAATAAATATTAAGAGAAATGACGCGGGCAGAGAGAGAATCTTGCACATTCCTCCTCCGCGTGGGAGAGGAGTAAGATGCGCAGAACTGAATGCGCAAAGCTTTCGCTATGTTTACTCTTCGGAGGAATACCTCACGGGCTAGCCACAAGTAGAAAAGCACGTGCTCACTTGTTCCGACTGAGGATACTACAATACACACTAAACTCCTAATGACTTCCGAGAATTCAGATGCAATGCAATTCTGTTGAGAAATATTTGGTGAGAAACGATCTACTCTTTCTGATAACCCTTATATAAAGCCGAACAAAGACAGTCCGGTAGCTGGAACGGGAACGGTACTCATAGAAAACGGAAGGGGAGTAGGGGGGGAGGCCACCAGCAAAAGGAGCAGACACACCTCGCATAGCCCCGCCTACGGAGGAAGGGTGACATGTGTTTTTAGTAGCTTCTCGCTCTTTCCTCATAAGTGAAAAGCTTCCCATGACATGTTTTTAGAGTAGCCTGCCACATTTGGCAACTTATTCCGCTTTTGGCGATTTTTACAAAATTTCGTACAAAAATTTTTAAAATGTATGACTGCAAAGTTAAAATTAATGACTGTAAGGGCCCTATTTTGATGACTGATCAAAATTAATGAGTTTTTAATGACTTTTAATGACCGTGCGAACCCTGCTTTAGTATCACCCACCCAAATTTCTTGCCTAAAGATGTCACCAAGCCTGGTGATAAATTGTCAAATGTGACACAGTTTGGGTTGCAAATGTGGCAACCCAATCTGTTCACACCCATGGCACCAGGTCCAAATAAGAGAAATATAATTGGCCAATCAGTGAGCGTCGATTAAAGTGCTGTTTTTTTAGGAATTTAATCATTTATGCTTTTAAAAATTGGTGGAAATAGCATCTCGATTACAGGTCAGCTATGTAAAACATGTGCTTTACTATGGTTTATTGAAAACGAGTTAGTGTTGTGATGGTAAAGGAAATGTATTTTCTCTACTTATTATAAAAGAAGATGTCTGTGTGTGGGTCTGTGTGTGGGTCTGTGGGTCTGTGTGTCGGCGGCGTTACGGACAAACGGCTACACCTAGAAACACCAAATTTGGCACTCGGGAAGATCTAAACATGAAGTTGTGCACCTCGAAGCGATTTTTTCAAAATTCGACCTAGAATTTTTTTTATTTTATGTTTTATGCGATTTTTGGCATTTTTTCTCACCTAATTCGTAATAACGGCGGAAATTACGCTCGCAGCAAAACGGCATTTGTATCATCAGATAGAGGAGAAATTTTTCTTTTAAAAACAGTTTGTTCTGAATACGTAACATAATTTACCGATTTTTAGGAATTTTTTTACTAAGCATCGACTTCGGCGAATTTTTCGTAAAATAATTTTAAAATTGTCGCCATCTTGAATTCTATCCGTCATAACTTTTTGATATTTTGACAAATCGTGAAACATTCTTTTCTCCCTCTTTTAAAATAAAAACGAAAAAATTATGTAAATTAGATGATTTTTTACGAATTTTAATGCAGCCTAATGTTTAGAATTTAATAGCATCAACACGATATTACGCCATTCATTACATTGCCTTCGCGGCACGAGAACTTATGTTCGGTTGTTGCCACAAAAAGGATTACAAAAAAGGGTTTTTTCAACCAATCGAGCTTTGAAATGGGATATCAGAATTTCAATTCGCAAGTGAGGATCTATGACGTCAAATGCTTTAAGATACGTAAAAATTACGCCATAATTTTAATTCATTTATTCCAGCTGTATTTTCAACACAGGGAGACGATATTTTGATTAAAATTTACTGTAGAAATAAACTAATTAATTCACGATTGTTATTATTAGAAGTGGTATTTTAATCCGGTGCTTATTTAAAAATTGAAATGTCTTCACGGTGCTGAAAATGTTCATTTTAAAAGTTACAAAGTTCGTTTCAAAGCGCAATATATTAAAATTTTTCTATTTACTATTTTTATTTTTGGCATTTAATTATGGCGCAGGCGTTGCCTAGCGTATGCATGCAGGTTGCGAGTATAGTTTTATTTTAACGTTGTATTACGTTCCTCCAAAAAGGAGAGCTAACGGGATTACATTAATTGATCATGGCACGCGATAATTTAATTGCGTTGCCACAAAAAGGATTAGAAAAAAATGTTCTTTTTCCAACCAATCAATTTTTTAAATGGGATATCGGAATTTCAATGCGCAAGTGAGGATCTATGTCGTCAAATGCTTTAAAATACGTAAAAATTACGCCACAAATTTAACTCATTTATCCCTGCTCTTTTTTTAACACAAGGAGGCGATATTTTGATTAAAACTTACTTTAGAAATAAACTGAGAAATTCATGATGCCAACTGGGGTATCTTTTACGGTAGTTAAACAGTGACGTCATAAATTTTAAAAAATGCGTGAAATTTGTAAACTCTGCAACTCTAACGTCCTGTCACAGTTATAGCGATTCTAAATAGCTCCTCGAGATGGCACAGTTTGATGTTTTCAGTAGACAGAACTATGGAGGATTTATAAGATATCTTTATATTGGATACATTGATATTTAAGTTGGCACCGCTTGAATATTTTTCACCACGGTGAGATTAAATGTTTTGCGGTGCTAAATACGCCAATCCTACAAAACTATGCATAAATTAAATTTGTATGGAGAGCTTCCTTAATAGCAACTATTATGGGAAATGAATAATGTTTATGGTAATGCGTGAATTGCTAAAGAATCGCCATAGAATATAAAGGTCCCATTTGTGCCAAATAATGTAAGCTGTTTCGTTAAATTGAGCATTAAAGAGGGAGAAGCGAAGATAGATAATATTAATATGCGTAATAGGTAGTATTGGTAGATTTGTAAGGATGATATGAATAAATCCCATTATACAACGTTAATAAATATTTCATGAAATTAAAAGTGTTCTGTTTATCCTTTTTCAAGGGTTGTTTTACAACCAACTGAACGATAAGTAATTCTAATTTGCGTTGATATATACCGCAGTAATTTCGACAGAGGAGATTACTTGAACTTTTTAAAAATGAAATTCGCAGCTATTTAAAAATAAATAGTTGTTCATTTCATGTAGTGTCTGAGGTATTTAATGCTACAACTTGAACCTCAAAACAGTATGATATAGAAATAACACATTTTGAAAGTCAGGAGTTCTCTGCAAACCGCTAAGCTTTTCACTTTTCTGATCACGAATGACACTGATGTAGTTTTTTGAGTCATGATATTGCAATGATGCCACGTTAGTACTCATGACGCAAACTTTACATTATAAGTCAAATAATTTTGCTTTTATTTTAGATTTCACATCACTGGAATTAAGTGGAATTACACATGTAAGGAACATTTTCGTTTCCTACCGTGCGAAGAACGGGCACGCAGCTAGTAAAGGAATATAAAGAGTAGGAGTTATGATTTTTCAAATTAGTGAAAAAGTTTGGGAACGTCAAGTTAGAAATAGATATTTTATATTGTTTTTGTTGATGATGTTGTGTTCAGAAACAAGATGGCTGCCATTTTGTAATAGGGACTTTCATTGAGAAGTTAAAAGGTAAATTTTTTTTATTTAGGCATTTTAAGATTGAGTTTTCAAGTTTTTGGGAAAGTAAGGAATTGCAAACAGATATTTCATGTATGAGTATACGAGGAATTATGTTTAAATATGTTATTGTCAACAATTTTATGATTAGAAACAAGATGGCCACAGTTTTCAAGCCCAGAGTTGTGTTGAGAATTCAAGTGGTAAAGTTTTTTGAATATGCCTTTTACGATAGGAAATTTATTTGTGCAATGACTTTTTGGAGGTAATAAGAGATATGAATTGGGAGAATTTTAATTATAAGGTTTAGGTAGTTTTTCTGTTGACAAGGGATTGCTGATATTTTTTGTTCGTATTGTTGTTATAAAAAGGTTTCTGTAGGGAAAAAAATAAGTGATAATTTTAAAATGGATAAAATATTTAAAAAAATAAGAAGCTATGGCAAATGACATGCATATACTTTTATGTGCTCTTGGATAATAGTATTGTAGTAACTGTGGATAAAAGAGTAATATCTTTTAGTTGATGTTTCTGTGTCTCGAAAAAAGATAGCCGCTGTTCTGGAACTCTGGAGTTTCATTGAGTCTGAAAGGTAAATCTTTTACAAAACACGATACTTGGCACTGCTTTGGCAAAAAACAAATGGTGCCAAAAATGGCGGGTGGGCGATACTAAAGCTGTTCTCAAAATTCTTATACAATCACCATAACTTCAAGAAAGTAGTGACGTACTTTGGAAAAAATATATATATTTTTTTTTCTTAGATTAAACTCAGAGCACTCTAAATATTATTCATAGAAAATAGCAATGATTAATAAGTATATGCTAATAAATGTAAAACTTCTGTTTAACTTATAATACAAAATTTGGAAACAGAACTTTATATTTACCTCTAATATGATTTCTGAGTGTTTTTCATTACCAGTTTTCAAATGATTATCACAGCTTGATTGATTTTGCACAGTGTCCAACGCAATGCTTGGCAACTGCTTGGATTTCTAAAATGTAATTAATTAAAAAACTGATTACATAAACTGTAAAAAAAAAAAAAAACTGACACAAAAGTCTACAAAAATATTTACGAAAAATAAGACTGTTACAAAACAAAAAAAAATCTATAAAACTTTTCTTGCCTTCCATTAAATTACGAGTTCAATTAATAAAGAAAGCTAAATTTATTTATTTATTTTTTTAAAAGGAGGTTATTTTTCTACTTTACAAATGGCATGTGGTTATGGATTTTTCACATTCTAAATGCTTATAACCTGTTAGAACCACTAAAATATGTTTTATTCTTATAAAAACAGACTAAAGATATTTTTTAAATCATCATTTGATAGGCCCAGCATTATTTTAATTACTCAAAAAGCAGATGGTGTACAATTACTTCTTTAACAAAGAAAGGGAGAAAGACTGCAAGTGTTATAATGGTACACAACCTGTACATTACAACACACACAATAACATTGTGCAATCTGTCTAACATGACCGCTCTCGAGATCAACAAAACTAGTCACTTTACAAAGGTGGCCATTTTTTTGTACAAAATTTCTTTGCACTTAAAATTTTGGTAAGTCAAAACTGGAGTTTATTCTATCATGTATGGTACACAATACTGATTTTTATGTACTTATATTAGAATATATATATGCAGGGATCAACGCAGACAAAAATTGGGTCCATCTTGCGGCCCCTTCACAAAATTACAATTGATTAAAATGGCATCTTCACAAAATCACTATCGATTAAAATGGCCCTTCATTGGCATTTTACCTATGTTTTAATCTATTTTATCAATTATTTTAACAAAACAGTTACTTTGATTAAAAACTGGTATGAAAATATACAAAAATAAGCAAATTTCACAAAAATGGGACCCTGTGAAAAATTTCTGGATCAACTCAATATATATGTTCTTACATATATTTCAAAATTCACAACAGAAATATTTAGATCAATAGATTTTATGGATATGTCCTACTGATAAGAGGAGTTGGTGTTCGTGATATCAGTAGCTTAGTGCTGGTTTGACATAAAATAACATCACATAACTAGTCAATCTGGTATACAATGGATGTATCATAAATATGTGTGTTTGTATAACAGAAAGTAGTCTAAAGTTAAAGGTCAAAATTAACGGTCACCACTCGCCCCATGGCGACTGTATTTTTTAAAGTGGAGACTGGAAATTTATGTACCAGTCACCACAATTTATTTTCCCCCCTTTTCCACAGACTTTTCCAAATTTTCATGATTTGAAAGTAAAATAGAAACCGGAGACGTTCAAACAGACATTCTTGAGAGGAGGCAACAAAACTCCAAGATCGATGGTCAAGCATTCTTTTAATTTTCCATAATTCTGTTGTTGACATTGTTATGTGGCAGTTTAAATTTCCCAATGTGGTAAACATTGACATTTTTTTCTTCTACTGTCCTATCCCCTCCCCCCCTTCTCCTCTAGTAATTGGAAGAAATCCCGTTTGATGTAAGTGAAATCAATCTATAGCACTCACTTTTTTTCATTTTTTTTTCTCAATTGTTACTGGACTGTGTCGTTGTGCGACTTTGGGATTTCCACTCCTTGATCACCCTTTTCGTATAAGTATTATATTCTGTGATCCTTTCCCTTATTTTTAGGAATTTTCCATAGAATTTAATTACTTTTTCTCTTTTCAGCTGATTAGCATTTTTCCTTTTTGCTTTTCTTTTTTGGGAAGCTAACTCAGCTAAAAGTTTTAGCCTTGCAATTATGGATCGACCGATAGTATCGGCGCCGATACCTCCTATTTTTTTAGGTATCGGTATCGGTTCTTTCGATTCTAAAAGTATCGGGAAAGTATCGGTTTCTGTTGCTTTCATCCATTTTCACCGATACTTCGCTTTTCAGAAGAAACCACGAATGCGCAACACCATTCTAGAATCTTTATTATGGTAATGAGATGAGAGGCGTCGTTTCATTGGCACATTTGTTTGCGCGAGTGTTTTCGAACTGTGTTTTTTTTTTTTTTTTTAATTCTAACCATCGCTAAATGGATGTCGTATCACCAAGTGTGGTAGAAATTATGGACAAATAATCGTTAGATAACAGTTTAACAGGACAATCGTCTATTCTTCTAAATTATTTTGAATTGGTGTGAACACTAAATACGCTATCTGCAAGGACTGCGAAAAACAAATGTCGAGAAGTAGGCTATAATTTTACTTCCGTTTTATAAACGTTTATTCTCTCTCTGTGTGGACTCTAAAAAAGAGTTTATATATATATATATATATATATACACACACAATTGAATCTCTATATAACAAACTCGCTCGGTTCCAGTTAACAAACTTTCTATAGAGAAAATTTCATTATACAGAGACTACAGGTTTTTGCAGTTATTTCAACAAATATTACAAACTTTTTAGTTAATTCGATGTTTAAAAGTATTGAATTATGACTTTCAATTAAACATAAATTGGTATTTATTATAAATTTGTTAAACTAACGGTTTCTTACTTTTCATTGTATAAATGAAATGTTCAAAAGTAAAGACAATCCACGAATTTAGAGAATAAAATATGTAATGCACTTACGTTTTTTTCACTTCAAAATTCCGTTATTTTACTTTGTTTTGCATTCTGTGATTTTAAATTTTCATAAAAATATTCACATTTTAAAAGTCCGCTGAAAATAGAGTTACACATTTTCTTCAATTTGGAAACCTCTTTTTAATGGTTTTGTTGAAGCATTAAAGTTTGATGTGGTTTTGGTCGTGAAGTGCAGGGCCTTATTATTATATGGGCAAATCGGGACTTTGCCCAGGGCCCCCAATTTTAAATGTTCTTTCTGAAATATTCTTTTATATATCAAAATTTTATGAAAAGTATAACAAACTTCATAGATTGGGGGCGCCCGAATCTATCAATGCCCGGTGCCGCTGTTGGTCATAATCGGGCGATGGTGAAGTGTCTTCATTATCAGAGTCAGTTTCACTTTCCTGGCATCCATTTTTATCATCTGTTACTCTTCCACTAAGTGGTCAGTTCAAAAATTAAATTGTTTTTCAAAACTAACAAAAAAATCAAAGGTAAATCTGAAATATTCGCTATGGGAAGGTAAGCTCTTCGTGATGGCGAATGTTTATAGTGTTATTTAAGCCTTAAAGTTACGTTTAAATGAAAAATGTCGTTATAGGGAGAAATTCGTTTTAAGGAGACTTCGTTATAAGGATATTCTACTGTATATATAGGCTTTTGATATCGTTGGAGAAAGTCTAGCTCTTGATATAATTTCACGCTTAAGTGACATACTTTAAATTTTTATTTAAAAAATTGGCGCAAGGACATCTAATTCGGGTTGGGTATGATATAGATATCAAAATTGATGGGGAGACGATCCTTGACATCGTTTGATATTTCAGGGGCTGACGACCTTTAAAGTGTTAAAGCAGGTATGGACAACCTTTGAACCAAACTTGCGGACTTTAGCGAAGTGGCGGTCTATATAATTCGGATTTATATGGGATAATGAATGGTTTATACGGAGTTTTCAAATGTTCCGCGGGTCGGTGGTTGCCCATATGTGTGTTAAAGTGTAATATTTCAGCCTTCGAAATACGTTTGAGGAATTTGTTTCTATTTAACTTATAGAATTTCAGATACAGACATTTTAATCAGGGGCTTAGCCAGGGGGGGGGGATATCGGGATATATCCCCCCCCCCCAAAATTTTTGGATTAGTGTTGAAATTCCGTCTATTTATACACATATAAGTTCATATCCCCCCCCCCCCCGAAAAATTTTCCAGGCGCATATCCCCCCCCCCCCCCCCCCCCCGAAATTTTTTTCTGGCTACGCGCCTGATTTTAATATTAGTCAGCCGGAAATATTTGAAACCGAAAGTAGCATTCTGCTATCGGAAGTGAATCGTATTTTTGCGAATGCAAACGGGGATAGGGTGTGAACCGAATGACGTTTGTCGGACATATCCCCTCCTCCATGGTGCCCCTCTGCAAACGTAAAAAAGGCGCCCCATTTGTGCTCTAGATCAGTGGTTCCCAAACTATGGGCCGCGACCCATTGTTGGGTCACGGGAGCAATTTCGGTGGGTCAAAAAGGGTGGCAAAATTAGACTTTAGTATTATATATATATATATTGAAGATTCTTTGAAGTGAAAGACAAAAAAGTTTGGGAACCACTGCTCTAGATCAAGATTTTCTCAGTTTTAGTTCAAAATGGACCCCCTTTCGACGATGGCGCTCAGAGCTTAGAACTAAAACAGATGAAATTTGTTCATATCGGTGACAGAAAAACATGTTAACAATGATAATAAAAACAAAAACACTGAAGATCAATTTAATTAAATATGGATACTTTAAGTTGCAACTTTTTTTTAAGACTTGAAAATTAAATTTAGTTTATCATTTTAGGATTTTTCTTCAACCTTCAGTTAATATCGTCATTTTTAAGCATCTTTTATTTAGACCCTCCAAGGCGCGGCTTGAAAACGAGCAAAAATATTTTTCTTCATATTGTAGCTGTTTCAATGACAAAATTAATGATACTGAAATTATAAACGAAACCTACATGTAAAAAAAATTAATTCCGTTTTTGAGTCGCAAAGAAGTGAACCTTTTGGCAGCGACTTGAAAACTGACGACTCCCGTAAACTTTAATTATGTTGGTCCAGAAGTTAAAGGATTCCTTTTTAAAACATTACCCATTATCAAAAGTACGAATTATCAAACATTTAATGATTTTATTATCTATTAGATTAATGAGTGAACGTAGGATTTGCGTATCATTCTGTTTTGAGAAAGTCTTGGAAATAATTATCAATCAGAAATAATTATCAATATATCAGAAATAATTATCAATATCTAATAATTATTTATATTGTTAATTTAAAAAGTGGAAGCTTTATTAGTATACTAATTAGTAATACTAATTATTATTTAGTTTATTTCAAATTTTGGGGTAAAAAACATATTTCTTGTGAATAGCACTTGGTTTATATAAGGAAGACACAGGAATAATCGGTGTGTACCTTTCCTTCGTACGGAAAAGATCAAATACATGGATCATCCGGATTAATTGTGACATAACCCTGTCCGGAGAATCAAAATATTCGGATTTTCAAAAAGAACTTAAAAATGATCATATGAGTTCATATTAAAAAGAAATCTTGCTAAAACATTTAATAATTCACTTAGTGGTTAAATAATTGGAGCAGATAAATAAAACTATTAAATAATGTGAACTTATGCATTTTAAGGGAAGAATTTGCATACGTATTTAATGAACAATATCTAAAGACATATGTACTTACATAATACTGTACAGTTTATACATTACCACAATGTAATGCAGTTTAAGTAATCTAAAAGATTTTTTTCATATGAGAAAGAATTATAATTAAAGAAAATCTAAATAAAACTTGCAAGCTTTGAAGTTGAATAAATTTCAAGTGTTTACTTCTGTAAGCACAAAATCGAGGCATGAATCAAAAACAAAGACACATATAGTAAGAGCAAGCAGGAAGCTGTTTTGGGTCTAATATGGAGAACTTTAATCTGGCTTATAGCAACAATTAGGCGGCAAAATAGAGGTTGAGAAAATATGATTTAAATATTTGCACCAGTCGGTACTGGAAATGGATTCTCTTATTAATATATCCCTTTAACTCCCCCCGCCCCCCCGTCTTTGTGTTCTGTCAAGCCTAAATGAGGGGCATCTACGTATAGGGGGGCTTGGGCGGAGAACTTTTTAAGGGAGTCTAATGCATATTCACGTAACATCTGGAGAAAATCGCCCAAAACTCTAGACCACTAGATCGACAGCCACGCGAGGAGAAAGAATTCCGAACCTGCACACTAAGACGCTTCCCAGTGCTCAGCTTTTCATAAATTTGGTCATTCGTCGGCATGATTGAATAGAAAAGAAAGACTAGAACTACTGTAAATTCACACTTCAATGTATCCGCTGCTTTTTCTTTTTAATGCTTTCTACTGGGATCGAATTTCATCATGCTGTTATTCATTTTAACGAGAACTATACTCTCGTTACAAAAACTGCCCAGAATACAGATGTAGGTTTAAATGTCATTAAATTATGTAAAGTATCGGTATCGGCCGATACCATAACTTAAAAGTATCGGTATCGGCTATTTCTGAAAATGAATTTATAGGTAAAGTATCGGTATCGGTCATCGGCGAAAATGTGGTATTGGTCGATCCCTACTTGCAATGCTATAATTGCAATTTTCATTTGGTACGATGCAAAGCCTTTTAAGTTTTTGAAGTTTAAAATTTTTTTGTTCACAATGTTATTTAAATTTAAAAAAATTAATAAATAAATAAAATAAAATAAAATAAAATAAAGACATGAGTAAGTTTGTGTTCTTTCTAAAATGTGAAATATGAGATAAAGTAAATGTATGTATTTTGTATGTCCTTTTTCTTTAAAGATGGCAAATTTTTTTACATTTTAAATAAGAACAATGTTGTATTGAAATCCTTTTGAATGGCTGCAAGTGGTACCACTTCAAAAAAAAAAAAAAAAAAATCAGAGCTCTTTCTTTTTGATATAACAAATCCCGGGTTACCTTTTTATTGAAAATTTTATTGAATTTTTTTGTGAAACATTATCTTTATTTTGATATCAAATACTATTGGAATATGTATATGCAAGAACTGTTGACAAACTTTTTCAGCTGACAATATCAGCAATGCAGGAACCTCAGCACAGTTTTAAATTTCGTGATATTTTTAGTATACCAATAGACTGCATCATGAGAAACCAAGACGGACAATTTTAAGGCTTTCTGCAAGAACTTAATGCAATTTTTTAATATTACTGGACTTTGATTGATATACTATTTTAATATTTATGCTGAACATGTAATTTTTTTTTTCTGAAAACTTGGGAGAGTATATGTCACGTTGACACAACGTGCATATTTTTTTAATGAAAAATTATTAATACAAATCTTAATTAATATTGTCTAAATTTAAACTAATAATCTTTTCTAAATTTAATTTAAAAGTTTTTAACAATAACTATCTTTTAAAGCTTTCAATTTTCCTCTTAGCCTTCTCAATTACAGCACATTAACGTACTTCTAAATCATTCACTCTTATCTGCTGCCTAAATAAAAAAATAAAATAACAGTTGATGCCTGTTTTTCTCTCCTGCTAAAAAAACAATCATAACAACACCTCTTCCTCGCATATTTCTCTGCTCAGCTGAAACAGATGTATTTCTCTTGCGGTTTTGCCCTGCTGCGCAAGAAGCACATTAAAGTGTCTCGTAAAACATCTGCTAATGCTTCGATTTGTTTGAGAAAGATCCAGCTCCATTTTCTATAGCAGTAAGTCTAACGGTCATTTTAGTGGTTAGCAGTTGTTTTTCGGTGGGGCAAGCCACTCACTTCACGTAAGGAGACCTTTGCCCACCGACGCCTTGCACGGATTCGCATCTACTCCGATCACGTTTGGTGACGGAGGCTTTTGCCCGCCAGCACGCAATTTATACTGCTATGGCATCAACGCTGTAATTTTTATGAAGATGCTTCCCCAAGTCATCATGTTTTTATATGTGATATTTTTAGTAATAGTATGTGACTGCTTTATGACATCGACTGAAATCTAATAAAGTACATGCAGCATCTCCATCGAGTTTCCTGCATTAAAATTCTATGACTATTCCATCGTACTTCGCTTGGCAACTGGGGTTTCACTCTATCAGGCACTTTAAGCCATGCTGCTTGTTGATGGGCAAAATCTCTATGATTATTATAACTGTATCAATCAGCAATTTTAGAGAAATGACTAATTCTTCACATCTCTTTATATATATATATATTGCACGCTTCCTCGTCAATGGCAGTCCTGCCATTGATGAGGAAGCATGCAACAACTAAAGATGGCTGGGTAAAGGCAGCTGAAATATATTTCATACGTCGGAAATAGCTATTTCCTATAGAGTTATATAGTAATCTTACGTATTTCACCTTTTTACGTTTTAATTGATGTGTAAACTGTCAGTTAGTTAGTTTGTTTGTTTGTCTGTGTCTCGCGTAGAATCGAAACGGGTGATCGTAGACCTACCAAATTTTGTATGGAAATTCTCCAGGACGGGTCCCGACATACCTCGAAGCAATTTTTTCGAAATTTTAATTATTTTACGAGATATCGATAAAAAACGTGTTGCAAAAGGCTCATTTTTTCGCTTCGCCATTTCGCAATTATAACCCCGCAGTGGAATGAGTAAGAATTTAAGCATATCTAGGTTGCCATATTTGGCATGTTTATTAAATGATTCAGACTCTTGAAGTAAAAATAAAACAATAACGATTTTTTAGTTTAAATTATTTGTAAGGTTGTTTTTTAATTAAAATATCGTGTGCATGTGAAATCAGAGCAGGAATGAAATGTTTTATACTGAAAAGGAAAATAGGATTTCGAAATTTTCCGAGACTAAAATGTGCAGCTTTTTAATTTGGCGAAAAATAAAATGGTTGATATGCGATTTTGAGAAGATGATTCTAGCGCTTGGAGCAATTTAATGAGAGCATATTTTTAAAAACAAGGTTTTATTGAAATACGGCATTGAATTTTAATTTTTGGTGCAGAAATAATGCAGTTCTTAAGGCGATTTAAGACCATCTAAATTCAGAATTTTCACTAAATTAAGTCAATTGATTTAAGTTGGTTGAATTTTGCCAAATCGTAGGCCTACCAAATTTTGTATGGTCATTTGCCAGGACGGATCCCTTCGAAATTCGAATAAGAACATCCGTTGTTTATTGCCTTATATTTGAAGCCAAAATGCACCAAATACTGCTGTTATTGTACAACTAGAAGTCAGTTGTGAAGCAATTACAGTGAGTGCTCTTCTGAAAACGTGAAAAAAGTTTTGCATTCTAAAGATTTTGTTTTGTGTACATAGATATTCTTAGGTCCACGCAGACGATTTCTTTGCTTGGCTCGATTTCCGCTTATAAATACTTGATTTATTTGTGAAAAGAAAAATTAAACTGCATAATATACAAAAACAATTTTAAAGCCTCTATAAATAGCGTGGTCTTATCTCTTTTCTTTTTGTAAAGGGTTACAAGAGAGGGTGACATAATTTAAAAATTTTTTTAAATGTCTGTTTTATGTAGCGTCTGAGGTATTTATTGCTAAAACATGAACCTAAAAAACAGCATGATGTGGAAATAAGACATTTTGAAAGTGAGAAGTTTACTGCAAACGATCAAACTTTTCACTTTTTGGATAGCGAATGATGCTGACATAGTTTTTTTTTTTTTTTTTTGTGTCATTATATTGCAATGATCTCATGTTAGTACATATGACGCAAACTTTAAGTCAAGAGTCAAATATTTTTGGTTTTCTAGATTCCACATCCCTGGAATTAATTCGAATTACACATGTGAGGAAAATGTCCATTTCCTACTGAGCGAAGAACGGGCATGCAGCTAGTATTATAATAAACCAGGTTTATCCCCAGTTAAAAACTGGATTTTTTTTTTAGGGAATGAAAATCGAGTTTATTCCCAGGGAGAAACCAAGTTTTTTTTCACTCTTTGCAACTTTATTTTTCACCATAGAACATTTGGCAGATTAAATGGAGAAGACTGTATTGTTTTATTTCAGTTTCTTGATGATTTTGCACAATTCTCGGGTGATGGATGGAGCCAGGGAAGAATGCTGTCGGGGGATGTTTTGTCTTGTAACCATAAAGACACGTGCATTTTCAACAGTGTGTTTGAGGTATGGGATTTCCATTCAGTGCTAATTACATGGGTGCTTGTTGCTTGCTTCTGATAGAGTGGATTAAGTATTTGTTTAATTTTCCATGTAATTTTGATTCTGTTTTATAGACTCTTTATCATAGGTTAGTAAGCTTCTCAGCGAATTTCATCGCTAGAATTGATGTTTGGAGTTGAAATTGTTTTCCAAGTTACACAATTAAAAGAAGTGAAATATGTTATGGATTGGTGTATGAAAGTTACGTTGTAGCTAAATGCCGATAAGGGGAGAGGGGGGGGGGGGTGAGGTAATGATATGAAATAAGCTGATGGAGTGGAAAAAATAAGGTAGGTGTTTTTGGAGCTATTTAAGGTTTTTAATTATTTTAAAATTTATATTAGATTTTTCAGTGTTATTTATGTGCTATTGTAAACATGTGGATTTTAGATTAGCTGTACAGCCAAGTTGCTAAATTCACCAAAGTTTTTTAAAGTTAAATACAGGCCAGTGATTGCCTAGTTGAGATTGGCTGAGCAACTGTCAGAAGTTGCGCAGAATGGATCATTGCTGCTACTTAATAAATAACTTCAAAATGCAATTAACTCTTCTTTATTAGTATAAACACATCTTTATGATCAATTGGTAAAAAAGAAATTAAAAACTTTTAAAAATGTATAATCAAAAGGGCTTTCTTCCATAAACCATCAGTAATAATTCTCTGTTAACATCAGCAGCAAACATCTAACAAAAAAGTGGAAGACAGCCTTCCATCCATGGGCACTGGCAGAATATTTCCCAGGGGGGGGGGAAGACTACTTCAACGTATGGTTACCATGTTGGAAAGAGCAAAAAAGCAAGGGAAAACACTGCATACAAAAATCCAGGGGGGGACGATTGCCCCCCCTTGCCCTATGCTGCCGGTGCCCATGCTTCCATCTATGAAGCACATATCCAGGGTCAGAAGCAAAAATTTTGGAAAAAAAAAACAGGAAAAAAAGGAGAGAAAAAGAAAAAAAAAAGGAGCTTTTTACTGTTCTTTGGGAGATCAATCTATCTATAAATATGTGCGAAACAAACTACATAATTAAAAATTTTAACTGTGAATCTTTTCTAAAGAAATTTTGAGAAATACTGGGTACTCTTTATTAATAAGAATGTAACCATTTGTACTATTATTGTCAAGTTCAAGAGACTTGACAATAATAGTACAAAAGACTTACTTTTTCGTTCAAAAGACTTTTTGTTTTATTATTGAAAAGAAACTATTAAGAACAAACTTTCTGTCAGTTATTTTTCTTTAATTGCTAACAATAAATAAATAAGTTTACATCTATGCTACTTAGTTATGTTTTTCCAAGACACTCGGGAATTAAAAAATGAAGCTCTTGTTAAATTAATTATCGAGAATTTTTAATTAATATTTAAATTCCATTAACTTTTATCTTTTTCAACATAAAATCACAAATAGTAATTGATACAGTTGTCACAAGTAAAGTCTCGTCTACAAGATTTTTCTATCAGCTTCAGCTTCTTTTAGTTCTTTTGTAATACTTTCAACTTTTTGTGTTGCTATTTCAATTGCTGTAGTAGCGATCTTCATGTTCGGAATATTGTTTACTTAATTGCATCCTGTAATTTCGTATTGCTTTCTTTAAGGTATGTCTGGACTGCTTGGAGATCTTCCTGCAGACCTTTTACTTTCTCATCAATTTTCTGTTTTTTTTTTTTTTCTTCTTTCTTTTCTCCTTTTTAATTCACTGGCTTCTTTTTCTTCTTCTAACATTCATTTTCATGTCTTCAGTTGCTTTATTTATCGCTTTTTCTTGTGAATAAACAGCATATACTTTAGTCACAGCATTAAGTAGCTGTTTTGTAATTGCAATATTACTAATGGTACCATTTCTCCTAATGGTATCTTTAACTTGTCGAATTCCAATAATCGCAGCCTCTGAGAGATTATGTCGTTCATAAGACAGAATGCTGCGATTTACAGAAAAACCTCTTTCAACATCAGAATTGGCATGCGACAGAGAAAAGCAATTTTTGATTATAAACATAAATTTGAATACTTTTCTTTTCCATTCATCTTATCAACAAGACTGAAAACTTCTTTCCAGTACCCGTCAATTGGCTGTCTGTCATCATCAGTACGTTCATTAAAGCTTTTTACAATTAGATCAACTTGATCATCTAATCTGTAAGCTTGGTTTTCCAAAACTGTTTCGTCTGTAATTTCATTAGACAAATTTAACGGTGCTAAACAAACACATAAGCTTTGAATGGCGCTGTCATTCTGAGAGGATCTGAGAGCCGGATGCAGCTGCTCCAGATCTTTCAAAAATGAATGATTTATAGGCAAAGATTGTTTCAGTAATTTGCAAAAATTTACGAAAAATGCCCGCATGCAAATTCGTGCTTTCTTTGCATCATTTTCCTCAATCTTTGACAGCGATTGTCATTACAAAATAATAATAAAAGCAACCCTTGCTCCAAGTTAAAATTTCCCCCAAAAGTGTTAATTCAAACAACTGGATTTGGATTAAGCCAATATTCAATATTATTTCATCAATTGTTTCCTGAATTTATATTTAAAACAAGTTTAAGCAGTGATTCCCTTAGCAAAATAATAATTAAAATATATTAAGTTTCATAAATAAATTTTTTCCCAAAAGTGTAAACTTTAACAATGGTCAACTTTAATTACACCAATATTGTTTTGCCGATCGTTACCTGATTTTATAATTGGAAACATAGTCAGATAAAAGAAAAAACTATCTGCAGACTCATAATAGTTCGTGATAACTAAATACATAATATGTATATAAACATGTGTATATGCATATGCGCACACATGTGTGCAACGTGTTTGGGCTCAGAGCTCATTCTAAGTAGAAAAAAGGGCAGGGTACAAAGGTTTTAAAAAAGGGCATCATTATTTTAAAAGGGCATTGTGTTTCTTAAAAAGGGCAATACATATCCTAATTTGCAAAAATCCCCTAAAAAATTGAGTAAACCAATGCTTTATTGATTAATAATAATTAATTAGTAATCTTTATTAATAAATTTATTACTAGTCTTTATTAAAAATTTGATAAAATTAATTAAGTTGATAAAGCTAAGTAATGTAAAAGAATTACATTTTAAGTAACTTTGTTAATTAACTTATTAAAATAAATTATAAATAGTTAAGTTAATAAGAATATTTCTTTAAAAGATTTTTAAGGTTTTTTTTTTTTTTCTTTTTATAACAAAAATAATCACCCAAACATACCTAACAGACAAGAAAATGCTTAATTAAGTATGCATTTTGCTTAAAAGCACATTTTAATAAACTATTTATTTGATCACCTTGTTAAGAATCATCAATAAAAGTTTAACTAAATTAAGAAACACTTAATAAAGTTAGTTGTTCTAAACCTAAATTTTCATTTTTATTAATTTTTTTCAGTTTTCAAGTTATTACATTTCTAAAAATAATTCATTCAATTTTTCATCATTCACTTGTCTTTGTAAGAATTAATCCAATAGTACAAACAATTAAAATATAGTTAATGCATGAAATTAGTAATAACACTTCTGTTCAAAATTACCATATAATGGTTTAAATGTCTATTCCAGTTATTCAATACATATTCCACTACAAATTCCAGTAATTTATTAATTTTTTTGAAAATGGACAACAAAAAAGAAATTTTCAGGATTATCTGCAGCCATTATAAGTGTTCTTTTGTTGATTTTAACAATCAGCTGGTCACCTATATAAGTGGCAGTATTGAAACAGCCTGAAAAGAGATAAGAACCTCAACCCCATTTTTCTCCCCCAGTCTAGCTCGGAAAGAAAACCAAAGGAAAAAGAAAAAAAAAATTCTGACAATAAATTTCTAACTTTTGTTCAAATTAAGATGTCCTTTTAAAATTTGGACTCTGAATCAATTTTTGCATTTAAAAGTAATTCCCAAAATTTCAAACAAATCGATCCATTAATAAAAAAAATTGTAGATGAATGAATTTTTACACAGTTGATTTCCATACCCCCTTTTCACCACAGAGACGGGCGTGCGTTAGCATAAAAGTTGTGTAAATTCCTCTCCACCAAATAAGAGAACAAATAAAAGTGATAACGAAGCTTCCGTAGATATAAAAAAAAAACTTCGCGGGCAAAAGAGGATGTCTAATTTTTAATCATCGGCACAGCGGCTGGCTGACCCCGCCTAGAATGAGCTCTGCTTGGGTTATAGTGACTTAAAAAAGATTTATGTAACTATCCATTTAAAAAAAAAAAAAACTTGGAATTACTGGAAAACTATCTGCAAGACCTTTGAATGTATCCGCGTCCGGCATGCGTCTACATTATCTGACTATGATTGGAAGAATTTTAAACGGCGTTTCTTCGTTAAAGAAGGGGGGGAAATAACTCCCAGCTAACTCAAATAGTTTCGGATCAGCATTTGAGCCCTGTAAAGTTGGGTTTTTTTAACCACCACGGTTTCCGCCAACGTCGCGTATGCGCGCGTTTCTGCTCTTACATTATCCCTATGGGAACTGGACTTCTTCACGGGAGTGATATTTATATTCTTTGGACTCATTCCTAATAGCCTCAACAGATAAGAATAGCCAATCACTGGCCGCACTATCGGCGCCGTCATTCCGAAAGAAAGAAAAAAAAAAAATCAAAGAAAGAGAACTGTGGGAAAGCGAGAGGGGAAAAGGAAGAAAAGGCTGAAAATAGGAGGGGAAACTGTATTTAAAGAAAAAAATAGGAAAAAAGGAGCCAATTGAAAAAAAAAGGAAAAACAGGGGAAAAAGGAGCACTGCGGTCCCTGCACATATCTGCCAGTACACTGAAACAATTCTATTATATATAAAACAGAAAAGGTTAATTCAACAGTTAATGTAAATTATGCATGCAGAGCTACTCAAACAAATTTGCATAAAAGAAAGAAGTTCTGAAATTTACCTGTCACAAAGTACATGAATGAAAAGCATTGCCTGGAAATATAGCTTTTTTTTTTTTTTTTTTTTTGCCCTTTGAAACAACTATAAGGTCAGAAAATTGTCTATAGGTTTGCACAATTAAATTTGCTTGTAGTTATTTCATTTTCAAGTTTAGAATCAAGGTCAGCAGTTTGCCTATAGGTTTATGTAATTTGCCTGTCAATCTCTGGTGTTCAATCAGAAGCTGAACTATGAAACAACTCAACTCTACCTCATGTTTAAGAAGGAAAAATCTAGTTTAAAAGGTAGATTTAGTTTATGATGTTCCCCAACGCAGAACATGCCGAAATCGGCGACGTGCGTCGCAGAACAAAGAGCTCCGCTGCAGAACAATTACGGATGAGGACTGAAAAGGGAGAGAGAGGGGAGAAATCAATCACTTTAAACAGAAAGTCAAACTCAAAAGCCAGACAGCAATCTGGAGGGATACCATTTCATCTCCTGCATCCAGGCATAGAAAGAATATATTCCTTTGTGGGAGGGGGGGGAGATGACACGGCGGCAATTAGTCAAAAGTTAATTATCACCCAAAAGGCGCCTGATCATCTCCTTCTGGGAGAGCGCCACCTTTTTGGACCCCACATGTGGAGAACGGACAGCGCTTATCACTTGCAATATCATTCACATTCATTTTCTAGCTACGTTTTTTCCCCTGGTAAATATGTCTGCTCGAGACAGTCTCTTGCTTTGAGTGTAATACTCCTATAATTTTGAAAAATTATAGGAACATATAAAACTGAGAATTGTTATGTGCGACCCCTTTAAAAAAATTGGATTAAAACGGCTCCTTTACAAAAATACAATCGATTAAAATGGCCACTTTAAAATTACAAGTAGTAAAATTAGACCTTCATACATGCAATCGGTTAAAATGCATTTTTGCAAATAATTTACCTTCTTCTGAATATGATGTTTATTAAATAGCTTTTTTATTTCATCTTTCGTGAGCGATGATTTGACCTTAAAGGTGCCTCTCCGATGTTCGTTTTCTGCTGACACAACAAGAAAACGCAATCAGGATTTTCAAACAAATATGCGCGCATACTTAGGGAAAAAGAGATAAGCAATTCCGCCTGTCGATCTTGATACTGCAATGTCAGAAGTTATGTTTAGTAACTAGACGGCTGCAAATTATTTAATAAATATTCATAATTTCAGATTTTACCGCCGTAGCAAAAGCAGTTAGTAACGATGCTCCGGATGTTTCGCGCTCTTGCAAGTTTATGCTGTGAACGATTGTTTTGTTAAACTGGTCTTCCTATTACAATTTATTCATAATTATTATAGATAATACTATGCTTTAATTAATTATGGATGCATTTAGAAATGCAAAACTACTATAAACGGGTCCGAAAAATTACGCGATTTCGAAACATCGGTCTGAAAATCTTGAGAATTGCGACATTTTGCAAATGCAACATTTGAATATTTTATGGTTTTTGTTGCAATTAAGAATATTTAGCCTTACTTATATAAAAATTAACATCGATAGCGTATGATAAATTTAAATTATTGGCCCGATTATATTTTCTAATTATCTCTTCTGAAAAATCGAAAAATTCAATATATTTTATTAAAAACTGTACAGAATTCTGCAAGTTCTTTTACTCCATACTCATTTAACTCCCCAGAAAAAGATGGAAAGAAAGCTGTATATAAAATGTCAGCAGTGCAAACACATATCAACTTTCCAGGACCATCTTCACCAAAGAAACGTCTCATTATATTTGCGCTAGCACTTTTGCATGCTTCATGACAAGGAGACACAGGGTCTGTTACACTGCTTGTGTACTTAAGTGCACCAGACTTCTGAGCATTTGGTTGTAGGGAGGGGGGGGGGTAAGATTATAAAGAAAGAGAAAAGATTTTAAATATGAAATACCCAGAAGTCTTAAGGAACAAAAGTCTTTTTATTGAGAAAATTATATTACTTTTATTTTCATTCTCTATTTTGCAAAGTTCAAACAATTAAAATATTATAGTTAATGCATAAAAATATTAATAACTCTTCTGTTCAAAATAACCCTATAATGGTATAAATATCTATTCCAGTTATTCAATATTTATTCCACTACAAATTCCAGTTCTTAATTATTATTTTTTTTTATGGACAACAATAGCTAAAAATTTTTTCAGGATTATCATGCAGCCATAATAAATATTCCGTTGATATTAACAATCAGCTGGTCATCTATTTAAGTGGTAATATTGAAATAGCCGGAAAGGAGATAAGAACATTTGCCTCCCCGTCTAGCTCACAAAGAAAACCACAAAGCATTCTGTAACTCCAAGCTACAATGTAAGAACGGGGAAAGAAATTATGTTTTGACAATAAATTTCTAACTTTTGAACAAATTAAGATGTCTTTCTAAAATTTAGACTCTGAATCAATTTTTGCATTTAAAAATGATCCCCAAATTTTCAAACAAATCGGTCCATTAATAAAAAAATTATAGATGAATTAGTTTTTACACAGTTGATTTCCATCCCCCTTCTCATCAAGGTCCGCTACTACCCTGACTGGGCCTCCCGAGTGCTTCAGTACTTCCGGGAGGGGGAAAGATGGCGGGAGAGTTCTATTACCATAGCAGTTGTGCAAATTCCTCCTTTTCATTTGACAAGTGTCATTAACACATTAGGTGTAAGCAAACAAATAACAGTTAAACAAATAAAAGGGCTAAAGAAACTTAAGAGATTAAAAAGAACTTCGCTGGCAAAAGAGGGTGTCTAGTTTTTCATCATTGGGGCGCTAACGAATTTTTTTTTTAAAGGGCATCGGGGCGCGGCGCACCACTGACCTCGCCTAGAATGAGCTCAGCAGATTATAAATATCAAAATTAGCAATATAATACATAAATGATTTTGATAACAATAGAATTTAATGATATTTGATTCTTAATAATCCCATTAAATATTTAGCTGCTTCATAAAAATTGAACAACCCAGCACACAGGAAAAGCCCGCTGTTTTTTTTTTTTTTTTTTTTTTTTTTTTCTTTGTTTGTTTGTTTTGAGAGGGATTCTGTGTGGCATTGCAAGAATCGCGCAATCCCTCAGTCTAGTGCGAAACCTGAGTTAACAAACGATAGAATTCGTCTGGCCGGTAGTCAGAAAGTCGTAAATCGCCAGTTTTTTAAGTTTAATCGCCACCTGGCGACTGGCGACCGGGAATTTTAAGCTTTAGTTCGAAATATTTTCTCTACATATATATATCTGTTCGGTTAATGTTTCATTTCCTTGTTACTTTGATAATTACACAAAGTTTCTCTAATTTCATTTAATATTTTAGATATAGGTTACGCTTACTAATATCCTAACATAATAGCCCTCTGTATATTAAGGCACATTTCCTGCAGAACATTTTTGGCTAGTTGAGAGAGCGTTGCAGAACATTGCAAAACATTCTGCTTTGGGGATGATGTTTACACCAAAGCTGAAGGTGCATTTAAATTTTAAGAAACTTATTTTATTACTTTTTGATAGCTCTGCTTTTTTTTTCAACACTTAATTAAAATAAAGACTTTAGATATTTTAGAAAGTTTTCAAAAACAAAATAAGACCTCAGCTGGCCTTTATTTGTTGGAAGAAGCAGAAAGTGTGTTAAAGTGTGACATACGTCGCAGAACAATCACAGTCTTTGAAGAACATTTCATCTTTTAAAAGATACAATAAATAAAATATGTTCTGCAGAGTAATTAAAGGACATGCCCTTTATGCTATGCCTTCTCTCTTCACCTTTTGCCAATTTATATACCTAATTTGCATTTTACTCTGTCAGACTTGGACAAAATGCCCATTTGCAACTGCTCGAAGTTATGTTGCAGAACACAGAATATAATTCTCCTCCTGGGGATGACACAAAGCCTGGGAAGGCAAACATTTAATTTTCTTTCTTTTAATCTTTAAAATAATTTTATTGGAAACTTTAATTTTTAATTACACTGACCCAACAACAACTAGGTTGCTTAATCAGCCGACTTTTTTTTTTTTTTTTTTTTTGAGTTAAATATGGACCGGTGGTTGGAGATTTTTGAATTATTTTGTAGTGAGTTTGATGTTTTTGTTAGTGTAACTTACGTGCAATTTTAATTGAGTTTGCTTTGCTGATCATGCAAAGTGGTTGGCGACAGTCCCTGAGGCTCGGCGACCGCCAAGCTCCAGCGACTGTCGATGTGTTCACATGACTCATACCGTCTCCATTTAAATTACCCAGTGCAAAACTTTACCTCAAGAAAAAAAATATTATTTAATCCACTCTATAAAGTTAGAGTATCATACAATCTTTTTACAAATACACAGAACACAATAAATACAAACGACAATTTTGTCCTATACGAAATCTCTTATAAAATGAATAGAATCGTTAAAATCATTTATATCTATACACCTTACAATTTTTATCTATACAATCATTTACTATAAATACAGTACGTTTTTCTATAAACTTGGAGATTCGTTTCTATAACAAGAGCGCTGTAATTCTAAATAAATGCATTTCATTTTAAATCATACGAACAGTATGCAAGGAAACAAATCCATAAATAATATATCTATATAATGAAGGGAATGCGTAAATCAAAAACCAGATTACCATCCGATGCTTTTTAGATTTTTGTTTCTGTAAAGTAGCCTCCATGTCTGGCAGAATCAGAAATTTCAAAAACACTTCAGACTAATAATCATGTACGATGTTTCTTAATTTCAAGATTCTATCTTCACAACAGCAAATAAAAACTAAAAGAAAGTCAAATTAAAATCCTCACGTCAAAAAATTTAAACCTTCATTAATTAAAAAATATATTCTTGTTTATTAATTATCTTTACAGGATTGCAATTATAAAAGACCACCTTCTGATATAACACAAAACAAAACGCACGACAGGCCAAAAAGTAAACAAATCGACACCACAGACCAGGATTTACAGATACATATCTTACATTATCAAAAGTGTTGCGTTATCCGACATTAGATGGCGCTAATTACGACTGTTTCATCACTCATAAAAACTGAACAAATCCTACAACGCAGAAGAGCAAGGAACGTGGTGTGCCTATCAGAAAGTGACAGATAAATGCTGATAAGTATAGATGGCGTTACACTAAGGTGGCCAAAAAGCAAAGAAATGGAGGATATCCATGTGACGTCATTTTTCCACCAACACGTGACCTTTCGGCTGTGTTGATAAGTAATCTTGTAATCTGATTGGCTGAAGTGTATATTTTCCATCGACACGTGACTGAAATAGCCTCGTCTCAGTATAAGTTTTAATGTGTTAGCGTTTTTTTAATGGAAATCTGGGAAAAGATATCTTTTAGTTGTCATGCACAGGTTCCTGAGGTTTATTGAAACATCAATAGGCAGCACAATACAGAGGCACAATTATTATTTTTGTAATTTTGCACTCATTACCAAGAGTCCAGCACATAAACCTATGGAGGAAAGATTGTTTGTTTTCCACCGTCACGTGACTTTTATAGCCTAGAACCCAAGGAGTCGATATCCTCCATTGGGGACTGTCCTGGAAAATTTAGGACGTGTGATATGGTCACCCGGGGCCATCGCTAAGCAACGGGCCTGCTTATGAGTTGCCATCGCTAAAAATGAGTTTATCATTGTTTTAAAACAATTTTTTTATATTTTTGTCGTACTAAACAACTTTAGATGTAGGCAATCGCTTTCTATATCTTCCGCCATTTTCTTTCATGAAAATTTATCCTAAAATTCGAACATTTTGCTCTAAATGTAAAGGTAAGTGAACGCTTGTAATGTATTTAGAAATTCTAAAAATATGTATGTAAATCATGTTTAGTGAATAATTACTCATGTGTTATTTATAAATAAATTATTTTAATCAGAAACCGTATTACTTGAGTAGTTTTTATTCTTGTAAATAAGCATGACGTTGTGATACTATTTAGACAATTTAATTTTGCCAGTTGAAAATGTTATTTATCAGTTATATATGCCTTGATTATGTGATTAAGACTTACATCTGGTACAGTGCAGAAATACAGTAGATTATAAATTATGGATTTTTGCCCGTTTATACAGAAACTTCAAATGTAGTTAATATTTTGTACAAGCGTTCATTATGCTTGCTCAATTCCTAAGTTCGATTGAGAAAGCGACAAAAGAATAATATATACTACATGTAATGTCTTTATTAAAGAATAATTAATTTAGGGATCGCGCTATAGAGCGTATTTTATCAATTTTCTCTAATATACAGGATATCCCGAAAACACTGAAATGCGCTTTAATACATCGATCATTTGTTAAAGATTAATCTTGAATTGTTTAAAATAACGTAGGAAATACGACTACGTTCATGAAATATTCATTATAAAAATGTCTTTCTCATTTGTGTATTTAGTTATTTTAAAGTATATTAAATATCCACTTGTGAAACTAAAATAAGCAATCGTGAATCATGAGAGTAAGCGCTACTTTGTTTTTCCTTCAAATTATATGCATCTATTTTCTTTATGTAAATATGTATCATAGCAAAAAAAAATTAATCATGAGTTCGTACTTGAATTAGTAACACAATTACTACTTAAAACTACATTAAATAACGTTTGAAAGCACTGGGAAGCTTAAGAAATGCCTGATGTATACGTGAAGACTCGAGCATCCGTATCCGTAGGCCTCTTTGGATGGCTCATCAAAATACACGCGCAGGCTCGTTACTAATTGCGAAGGCCCCGGGTCACCTTAGGTATTATTGATACACTCATGTCCATAAATTAAGGATAATTCAGAATCACACAGAAATTGATCTCTAAAATAAAAATTTCACCTGTGGAATGATCACACACATCTTGAAGAAGAATATGCAAATTACAGGAAACCACCAGATGGCGTGGATGGTACGTCACAATGACGAGAGTGTAAGAGAGGGGTATATAAGGAAGGGTGGCAAAGAAGTAAAATTGTTCACAAGCGCTGTGAAAGCCTTTCAGTGCAAAAACCGCATAGTTATGGCACAAAGGAGGCATTTGGATGATGTTTTACGTGGCAGAATTATCGGACGACTGGAATGTGGACGTACCCAGCTGGAAGTATCCGAGGAACTTGGAATCGCCCAGAGTGTCATCTCCAGGCTTTGGCAACGATTCCAAGATGATGGTAATGTGAGTAGACGTTACAGCACAGGTCGCTCCCGAGTTACAACGCCGAATGAGGACCGCTATTTGGCAGTTACTGCCAAAAGAAACAGACGGAGTACAGCATCAGACCTGTCTCGTCAGCTCTCTTCAGCTACCGGTACGACAGTTTCAAGGCAGACCGTGTACAGACGCTTAGGGCACATTGGTCTATATGCTCGTAGGCCTGTCAGATGTGTTCCACTTACCGCAACTCACTGTCGCCTGCGATTAACCTGGAGTAGAGAGCATGCATTGTGGACACCGCAACAGTGGTCTTGTGTGATGTTTTCCGACGAGTCCAGGTTTAGTTTGGAGTCTGATTCTCGCCGGACATTCATCTGGAGAGCGCCAGGTACCCGTTACCACCAAGAGAACACCATTGAAAGACACCGTTACGGTGGTGCAGGATGGCTCGTTTGGGGAGGAATTTTTCCTTGTTCCAGAACTGACCTGCATGTTCAGAGTGTAACGATGACAGGCCACATCTATCGGGATGTCATTCTGGAACAACATGTACGTTTGTTTCGGGGCGCCATGGGTGCTGAATTTGTGTTTATGGATGACAACGCCCGTCCTCACCGTGCAAACATTGTAGACGAATGCCTTCAATCGGAGGATATCACCCGTATGCATTGGCCAGCATACTCACCGGACTTGAATCCAATAGAGCATGTGTGGGATATGCTTGGCCGACGAATTGCAGCCCGTCAACCCCCTCCCACCTGTCTACCGGAACTTCGGAGTGCATTGCTTGATGAGTGGTGTAATATTCCCCAAGATCAGATTGATCATTTGATACTCAGCATGCCTAGGCGTTGTCAGGCCTGTATTGCATCGTCCGGGAGACATACTCCGTATTAACCATCCTACTAACCATGTTATACAGTTTTTTGTAAATAGGTTCTTTTTTGAAATTTGGTCAAGGGAGTAAAACTTGCAATTTTTATTAATTATGTCAAACATATAGCATCTTTTTTGCTCTTTACTTTTTGTTTAATAAATAGACTTTACAAATAAGTCAAATTTGTTTTGCTTCTTTCTCTTTCTTTGCCTGAACTTCATTATCCTTAATTTATGGACATGAGTGTATTTTGAAGGTATTATTGTTTTTTGGGGTATTTTGAAGTACTATTGATAAAATCAATAAAGCATTCTCGATTCTCCCCATGTGTAAGGCAATAATTTTCTATTATCTTAAGTAAAACTAAAAATAATTTGGTAAGAAAATAAAATTTTTAATTGCATGAAGATAAATTATATGTGAGTGTAACTTTACAGTTAGTTTTATAGCAGTAAGATGTTTAAGATTTTAGAAATATAATTTTAAAAAGTAGGAATTTTTGAGGTTAAATCAAAAATTCTGATGTTACTCTAAAATAATGTCATGCCAACATCCATCATTTGTGAGCTTTAATATGAAATAACCTTTAAAAGATTAATATGGAAATCAATTAAATTGAATTGATTTTATGTATCTGATTGTATTAGACCAAAATCAACTTCCCTAAATTTATTCCAACACATTCTACAGCGGGTATTCGGGGCTCAAGTTTAATTACTTATTTTTCATTATTTATCTTTCTTCTGCAGGGTTCTTTTCCGTGATGTGTGCTTATATAAAAATTATTTTTATGCATGAAACATTCTTAGAAATATTAAAGTAAAAAAATTAAGATATATATATATATGTATGTATGTATATAATGTTTGATATACTTTTGAAACCAAAACCATAATTTTTTTTTACTTATTTGTGACTTTGTTTGTGTGTGATGGGGTGTGTTTTTCCTTTCTTGTTATCCATAATTTGAAATAATAACTATTATTGTTATCATAAAATTTTAAGACAGATTTTTGCTACGAAAAAATATATTTGCAAAAGTCTTGTATCGTATCAAAAAAGTTGCAAACAATTTGACGAAAAGTAATGTAAAAAATCATAATGCAGAATTTTAAACTTACACACAGGATCGAATTTTTGAATCGGAACGTTGTTTTGAATGGTTTGTACTGGGGATCCGTTTGTACGGTATAGGGTTGTAGCGTGGCTTACGCAATAGTCTATTTCGTTAGCCATGGGTTGTAGCTTCTGACGTCACGTCTCGTATTTGCGGTCGCGTAATATATTTAGGACATCATTTCCCGTAATCAAAAGCTCAAATGATGAACGAAACTTGAATTGTTTAATAAGTAAAAATCGTAATGTTTTGTCTTTTCTATCAACGTTAAATAAATCTAGCAACTTAAATCAATATAATTTATATAATGCAATTATAGTTTTATGATTGTTTATTTATTCATTTTTAATGTTCTAATATTCCTGCATCAGTAGATCAGTCGATTGAACTCGGTTCCAATTAGAAACCGAAAGTGAAGCAGCACCAGCTTGGCCAGTGATTGGGAGGGTGAATTCCTCTCTCGACTGGATATGCTGTGGATCGTGTACACTAAAAAGCATCTGACGGACGTCAACTCTATCGTTTCTTTAAGGCCTTCCCCCATTTTCTTTTCAAAAAATCCATAGGGTCAGGTTTGATTTTTGAAGTTTTTCGTTTCTAAGACACGGAAGGGGCATTTTTATTTTACTGTTCGAGCAGCGAATTGTTGCGATCGAGTCATGCAAAAAAGAAAATTCGGAGAGGAAGTTGGCGGTTACTTTTGGTTCAGGGAAAACCCAAAGAAAATTTGCCAAACTCTAATTTATTATGGCGAATTCAGAATGCATGAAGAAGAATATCAGGATAAATGCTCTTTCGTCAGATGTTAAGAAATAAAGTACGAGATCTCAGAAAAAAAAAAAAGAATGAACCAATCCGAAATTTCTCTAAATATTTCATTAAAATTTTAATTAAAAAAAAAATAATTTTGTATAATTACTTATGTATTAGTATGCATTTTTCAACGTATTTTTTTCCCTTGGCTATCAAATGTTTATACTCCTTTGTGTGACCACCTTTCTTAACAACCGATTATTCGCGGAACGGATGGTGGTCGCTCCCGAGAAGTTTTACTGTATTTAATAATTAAAAGAAAAAAAAAAAAGACATGAGTAGAGGAGACACTGAAATACGGCTGTCCGAGAACCATAGAACATAAAACGTGCTATGCAGAATTACTGCCCCAAAACTAAAATTTCAGTTCTGACGTGCTTTAACATTGTGAAATAGAGCTTAAATTAAATAACATTATGAAAAAGTTTTTATGAGATTTTAAGAGATATACACGATTTTTGATAATTTAATATAGCTGTCCTGTCTCGACATATGTTTGCTACCCGACCAGTGGCATAGCGCTAGGAAGTTGCCTCGTTCGAAACCAGGTCACGTCCGCGAACTAACCGTTCGGAGTTTTCCGTGGTTTTCTCCGAAATTTCGCGTAAGTTCAGGTTAGGATCCCTTAAAAAGTCCCCCACGGAGAGCAATCTCCCCTGGGCATTGATCTCTCGAGCAGATAATTGGCCTTAACATCACATTTACATAAGGTCTGTTACCATACATTATTATCAACTTTTTAAGCAACAAAATTGAAAATAGCAACTCGTGTTTGCCATTTGAGCATGGTCGAAAAAGAAATACCGAGTTTACTCGCATAATAGTCGCACTCTCGTTTTGAAGCAGAAAAAGTAGCTTTAGAATTACAATATTATGTAGTAGATGGCAAAAAAAGTACGACTATCACGCGAGTAAACTCGGTATAAGCAGACATCTTGAGTTTTTGTAAATTGACTGAAAAAGCAAAAGCCTATTTGTGATAAGTATTTTTATTGCGTGTCCTGTGTGTTACTTTAATTAGACGTACAAAATCTACTTATTTATTTTTTAATTCAATTGATTAATTTAGATTATTAGATTTTTATTCAAAATAAAGGCCTCTTTTCATGTTCTTGTGGAATTATTTAGACTCATGAATTTAGACTCTGTTACTATAATAAGTAACAGGCATGACAAACAAAAATAATAAATTATTTTTTAAATGGAAAAGACATTATATGGACAAAAGGACTCTATACTGATGTAAGATATCACTTTTCATAATTTTGTGCTTAACCCCAGATAGCACATAAGCTTAAATCAAGTTTGATATTTCTTTGAATTTGACGCATTAATGCAAGCTTGACAGTTCAACTCATTCTAAGCTGGCAGCAAGCTTGCAGGAGTCAAGTTGAATTGTCAAGCTTAAATACAGCTTGATTTAAGCTTGAAAATTGATACTCGTGTGATTTTTCCTTTTTAAAGGAGCGTTTATGGCGCCATCTGTGAAAGAGAATGGACATTAATTGTCTAGAGTCCTCAAATTTGCTGAAAGTTCGTAAAAGATGTGTTTTATTTTATATTAGCAGTGCCATATTACCGGCAGGGCAAACGGGGCAACTACCCAGGGCCTACAGATTTTAGGGCCCAAAAATCTTACATCTTACACTTTTGTAATTTTAAAATAAAATTACAAAGGATAAAAAAAAAAAATTCCGAAGTTAAATAAATTTTTTAATTGTAAAGTATGAACAATGAAAATAATTCAAATTTACATTTGTATAAATTAATTTAAACTTATTTTTAATTCTTCGAAATGCTCTATATCAATATAGCATAAAAATATGTAGGAAAAAAACCACATTTGTAAAGAGAATTTTTAGCGTTAAAAAATAGCAAAATTTTTCAATTATTTGTTATTTTAAGAAATATTTACAAAAATGACTAAAGTGTTTGTATTCCATACATGTTAGCAACTGTGATATAGCATTTCGAAGCAGTGGCGGATCCAGAAATTCTCTTTTGGGAGGGGCTAAATTTCGGAAAAAGCTTATTTCACCCCAAAAAAATATACAATAACGCAAAATTTTAATCTAAACCAATGTAAAAACTTTTGGGAGGGGCTAAGTGATTAAAAAAGATCAATTTTTTTATTCAAAGTGCATAATGAAGCAGAAGGTTACTCTTTAGCAAACTCTTTTGGGGGGGGCTGAAGCCCCCTAGCCCCTCTCCTGAATCCGCTACTGTTTCGAAGTAACGTTTAACTATCTGTTTATTTCATTTCAGATTACTTAACACAAAATTTGTGTTAAGTAAACCCATTCTATATTTCCAAATATGGAAATTCTTCAAAATAAAATACAATTATACTACGAAATTGATTTCAAAATCAGTCGTTTGTCTCGATTTTGGCCAGCAGTATTGCTTCATGAGTGTTGCGGTACTGAAAGTTTTAAAACGTGTTTTTTTATTTTAATTTTGATTTTAATTTAATTTATTTTGATGCATTATTTTAATTTTGATGCATCCCATGGAAAAATAAAAGAAACAAATAACGCATCGCCCACTTATCAATCTGGCGAGAAAACAGCGTGGTAAGTCACTTCAAACTTTAGTCTTAGCGGCACAAGGCTCCGGTGGCGGAATGGATAGCGTGCTCGACTACGAAGCCAAAGGGCCCGGGTTCTATTCCAGCGACGAACACTCGATGAAAACAGATTAAATTGAAATTTCAGCGTAGAGGGGGAAAATGCGCGGAAAAATAAATTATGAGAGCGCGTTAGCCAGCGGGTGCCCCGTGTATTTAGAATTTTTTTTTTTTGGAAAAATTTTTAAGCTTGATTCAAGCTTGAAATGCCAAGCTTAATGCAAGCTGGGCAAGTGTAAACTAGAACACTTGATTCAAGCTTGCATCAAAGTTACACGCTTGGAATTTTCAAGCTTAATGACTTGATAAATCAAGCTTGCTGCAAGTTTGCTGTGCTGTCTGGGAGGTGTACAAATTTCAAAGAACATCAACAGACATGAAAATTTTCATGTAGTCTGATAATTAAACAAATAAATAAAAGTAAAATAAAAAATGCATGAATAATAGTCAAATAATGTGCAGAAACAAGGTATGTTTTATATTACGGGAAGAAACTACTTATTTTTTGAAATTGTATTTTTGCTTCTGAAATTTTCAAATGACGCAGAATTTTGGAAATGATGATTTTAAATTAATGGTATGAAAATTTTATGGCTTTCGGGTCACCAAAACAGTGGCGTAGCAGGAAATTTTTCATATATGTTGTGTGTAAGTGTGAAGAATTTAGTATGAGATAAAATTCCTCATGAGGGTGGGTTGTTATAATCCCTCTAATCCCCCCCCCCGTAGCTACGCCACTGCACCAAAAGGTGTGTGAAAAGGCACGAAATCTGTGCTGAACATGCCTCAGTAAAAACAAAGTTAATTCAATTTAAAAAAATTTTTCAAAAATTGTGAATTTATGATTACTGAAATACTGAATAATAAGTTTATGCTTTTCTTCTAAAGAAAAATTAATTTAAAAATAACCATTTCTTACGTTTAACAGGCAACAAAAACGTATTTATGGTGCCTTTAACAACTGCAGTACGTTCTTCCATCTGATTTAGTTCCTTCAAATTACAGACGGAATCTTCAACAATACTGTCTTCATTAGTAGCATCCACGTTGGGTAAGATTCTTTTGACTGACTCGATTTCTGGCGATCATTTAGACAGAACTGAGAAACCAGATATGCTCGTTTCATTAATTGCATGTTTCACTGATGTATTTGGATGAAAGCGTTGATAATGAGTTTTCAAAGTCTTTAAAATTATAGATGCATTACACTCAAAGAAACGGACTTTTTCTCGAGCAGACATATTTACAGAGAGAAAAATTTCTTTGAACTGTTTGTAGAATTTCTCTGCGTGTGTGTGATGCGGTTCTTTTTTCGGGAAAGTTGGGATATAGGAAGAGCAAAGACTATCAGACGCCTTTTCGATGATAACTTACTTAGAATAATTGTTCTATTCGGTATTCCTCTTTTTTCCTCAATGTGATTGTTCTGCAGCGGATCTCTTTGTTCTGCGACACATGTCGTCGAGTTGGATATGGTCTGTGCTAGGGGGTGCTCTTCGAGGGGGGGGGGGGGGGTTAATGGATCTCCATACATGGGTTTTCTATAAATAAGAAATTGTACTAAGGAAAAAAGGAATTTTTCGGAAACCATAAACGTGTTTTTCCTGGGCAATAATCACTTAAAGTAAGTCGTTTTCGTTTCTCCTTTCCAGTCCTTTTCCTCAACCGTGATTGTTCTGCAAGGGAGTTCTTTTTTTGCGCCCTCTAGACCGCTGCGCCCTAGGCCATGACCTAGGTTGGCCTTATGGGAAATCCGGCCCTGATCACAACTAAATAACTATGTTGTCTTGTCTGCTGCAAGAACCGTCGAAAGAAAACTCGGAAGGGGGGGGGGAGATCTATCGTGCGCCCTATACCGATCAAGTTAAGGCCGATGCTCATAAGCCACGTGTTTTATGCGGTTTTTTGGACGACGGGACTGATACAAAAAAAGTTCCGTTGCTCTCTCCATTGTGTGTGGGGACAGGGTTTTCAGTTTAACACATTAATATTTTGTTGGTAGATCCCGACTGGTCATTAAAAGTAGTAAATTTCGCCAGAAAAATGTCACTTAACTACTGTATTGACGACAAGACGTGGCTAATCAGCAAAGACCTTTATTCATGTTGCTGTTCGCGGGCCCAACCCATTAACATTTTAGTGTGTATAGAGTATAATTGCTGAATGCATTATTAAACCCGTTTCCAGCCACCGTACAATATACAGTGCTCACAGTATACATTTTCGCATTTTAGGATGGCATTAAGTTTTCCAGATTAAGTAATTCCCATCCTTTTCTGCGAGGACTGCAGTAAACCAACCTCAATTGTTATTTACGATTATTATCACTATTACCTGCTATTTACAATTTGAGCTTTCTTTTTTAAAACCAGACCAGCTATACATTGCCAGGTATTCGTTTTGTCTGATATCTTAGAATATGTTTTACTTTTATAATGAGGATTTGTACCCATACGTCTGGGTGGTGTGGACAACTTATGAGAGCAGTTGAAAGAATGAAAGCTGTACAAATTGCGGACGGTTGAATTGTTCGTCTATGCTTCAGCATCACTTAAGGCCTATGCTGATTGCTGCTGCGTTTAACGTGACTGCAGTGGGTAAGAGGACATTCTCGACGCGAATTTTACGACTTTTTAATGGCAATTCGGGGTTTACCGATAAAAAATTTCTGCGCTACACCGCAAACTCCGTCCCCTATAAAATGGAGAGAGCAACGGAAGATTTTCCCCCCGTATCAGTGTGCCGTCGTCCATTCAAATACGGTGGAACCTGCTAAAGAGACCACCTTGGTAAAGAGATTGTCCGTCGATAGTGACAACTTTAATGCAATTTCGCTTTACAACCATCGCACTTTACCACGAGTTTTGTTCTTCCCAAGGGTAGTGTCCCATTAACAGGTTCCACTGTACAAATAAAACTGGGAGCTGTGCTCCAGCCACTTTGGCGATAGCGAGTCAATAAAATTTGCCCTTCCTTTTGTTTAAAAATAAACGCTCTATCATTTTTTTGTAAATAGAGAAATTATGTTTAGTCCACAAGGATTCAATAAATATTGGTGTAAATATTCTTGGTACATGTGTATGTATGTATATATATATATATATATATATATATATATATGTAGGAAGTTCAATGCAAACTCCTTAGCTAACGCCGTTACATCATGTGTGGCGCGGCAGTCGCCTAGCAAGCATAACATGTTCCTTTCCTACTGCGTAATCGAGAGAGACGTTAACTGCAGCCGACGAGAGAAGACGTCTCCGTCGCTCAGTCTATCTAAGTGTTTGTAATTAATTGTCCGTGTGTAATTCTTGTTTAATAAAGTACCTTGTTTGTTAATATGGTCGTAGCCTTTTCCCCATATTTTGGGGGCTCGACCGTCCTCTCACACTCCAGAGAATTCCTCTAGACATCAACAAGCCAGTGTATTCCCTAATAGACGATAAGCTTCAGAAGCTCTCTTATTGACGAACGCAGTTTGACGAATTTAAATACATGGTTTGAGGTGTGGATTAACTGCTGGACTGCTCCCCATTTCAAGTAGGCTAGATTTTTCTTTTAATTTAGATCGTTATTATCCTTTTAAACAATTGTGCAGAATTTCTCTAGTTTTTGTTTACATTCAGAAACTGTATTCTTTTTCAAAATGTCGTTAAAACTAGGAGACATACATTTAATAGCAAACTCATTGAAATTTGGCAAAACTCAAACTGTTAAAGCATTAAACACCATACTTGGTTTTAAAGAATTTGATCGTTCTTCCCGTACCAAAATACGTAATTTCTCTTCCTTCCCAATCGAATTAGATCTAGAAAAACATAAAGAACAGATATTAAAAGATTTCTCCTTAAATGAGTTTATTTCCGTGGCAAATTTATTACATTTGGAATCAAATGCAAACGTAAAAGATATTTGCAACAGCATTTTTAATGCCCTAACAAATTTGCAAGACTTTCAAAATTCTCTCGACACCAGTTATCTCTCTGATTTAGAACATGACCATCCACTTATTAACACATCGGCAGAAGCGAGTAGCACGAATGTAGGTCAATTTTCCCCTAATGGTGCCTCTGATATAAACAGTGTTCCTGCGATGCAAAACCCAAGCTCTGTTTACCTTACCCAACTGAGTAATGCACAGTTCCCCATTCTAGGCCCCAGCGCAGTTTCAGATATGACTAATCAATTCTGGTATCTTTTAAGAGATATATCTGCAAATAGTAGAAAGTTTTCAGGAGATGATTTGTATTCAATTAAAAGTTTTTTTATAGACTTGGAGGAAAATTTCCAATTATTCCCTTGCATAAGTGATCAACAAAAATTAGTGTTTGCAAAAAGATTGATTACCGGTTCCGCGAAGTCATTTCTGTCGTCGCAAAGAAATCTAAATGCATACGATACGTTTAAATCTGCGTTAATTAACGAGTTTTCAGACACAGTCACGTCAATAGAAATTCATCGGCAGCTTGAAAAAAGAAAAATGCGCCCTAACGAAACATTTACTCAATATTTTAATTCCATGCGCGAATTGGCAAATAGATGCGATTGCGCTATTGACGAGTGTTCTGTTATTCAGTACGTCATAAACGGTATTGAAGGTTCCCGCTCAGACAAAATTATCCTTTATGGGACAACATCATTTTCCGAATTTAAGACAAAATTAAGAACTTACGAAACTTTTGTTAATAACATGCGAGCTAATAGATCAAATTCGTCGAATTTTCGTCACTAACCTGACAGCTCAAACCGAGGTACAGAACGACCAAACCAACAACGAAAACCCTCAAAATTTAATGTTTCTGACACAGCTAACACCCTTCAACGTTGTTTTAACTGCAATGACGTCGGACACAAGTCTAAATGGTGTCCTAATCGCTCTCGAGGCCCGAAGTGCCTAGCATGCAATCTTTTTGGTCACAAGTCGACTGAATGTGTCCGAGCTATTCGAAACGATAGTTCTACTTCACCAGCAAAAGTAAATACCGTACGTGAATTTCCTTCTGTAAACATGTGTAAGGAAGTTATTATTTTTGACAATAAATTCCCCGGATTAGTGGACACAGGTAGCAATTTGACGTTGCTTCGACATTCTGCATGGGTACAAATAGGTTCTCCACCATTACTGAATAACATTAAAGTATTGACGGGTTTCGGTTTTTCGCGAACAAACGTCATTGGTACTTTTGACTGTGATGTTACTATTGACGACCAAACTTTTCCGGTTACTATTTCTGTAGTGCCGAATGCTTGCACAAATTATGACCTCATAATCGGGTGTGACATAATACAGCAAACAAATTTAACCATTTCCCCTGCCGGCGTAATATTTTCAAAACTTCCAACGGCATCTGATCCTGTAGAACCTCAAAATTCTATTATGTCAATTTCTGACGTTTCTCCCATCTTTGACATCGGTCCGAATGTCACCAGTCAAACACGCGCTGACGTTGAGAAGCTGTTGTTGGCTTATGCACCCAATAAAACGAAAACTGCTAACGTTGAACTTGACATCGTGCTCACTGACGACGAGCCAATTTTCCACGCACCCCGACGTTTGCCATTTGCTGAGCGTGATATAGTAGATGCACAAATTGACGAATGGGTCAAAAATGGAATTATTGAGCCATGTTCATCTCCCTACGCAAGCCAAGTGTTAGTTGTAACAAAAAAAGACGGAAAACCTAGAGTATGCATAGATTACAGACGATTAAATCGCAAAATAGTCAAAGATCACTTTCCCCTTCCGTTGATCGAAGACATTTTAGATAGTCTTCAAAATGCCACAATATTTTCTACACTCGATTTACGAAATGCATTTTTCCACGTTCCCGTAAACGAAAAAAGCCGTCCTTATACTAGTTTTGTGACACACAAAGGCCAATATCTCTTCCGATTTATGCCGTTTGGCCTTAGTACATGTCCATCTACCTTTATGCGTTATATAAACGCCGTTTTTCGTGAACTTATTGCTAAGGGCATTGTTCTCCCGTACATGGATGATGTTGTCATCCCAGCTACTAGTGAGTCTGAGGCTCTCGAACGCTTAAAAATTGTCCTTGATGTAGCCCGTGATTATGGATTAGACATAAATTTCCGCAAATGCCAGTTTTTACACACTAAAATAGAATTTTTAGGCCATGTAGTAGAAGGCGGTAAACTGTCTCCTTCCCCCTTGAAAACTAAAGCTGTCCTAAATTATCCGGATTTGAAAAATATTAAAGATGTACGCCGATTTTTAGGTCTCACCGGATATTTCAGAAAGTTCATTCCTTCATATTCTGCCATAGCAAAACCTCTTAGCGACCTTTTGCGTAAGGACACCCCCTTTCAATTCCAGGCTGAACAAAAAGCCGCGTTTGAAAAATTAAAATATTTACTTTCACAACAACCTGTTTTAAGTATTTTTAATCAGAACTCTCCCACTGAAATTCACTCTGACGCGTCAATAGATGGCTTGGGGGCAGTCCTAATGCAAAAATCCATGCAAGATAACTCTTTTCATCCTGTATTTTATATGTCCAAAAAGACCTCTGATAGTGAACGAAAGTATACAAGTTTTGAGCTGGAAGTCCTTGCCGTTGTTGAAGCCCTAAAGAAGTTTCGGATTTACGTTTTAGGTACTCACTTCAAAATTATCACGGACTGTGATGCCTTCGTCAAAACCTTAAATAAAAAAGATCTCAACACTCGTATCGCTAGATGGGCCTTATACCTTCAGGACTTTACCTTTACTATAGAACATCGCAACGGCTCAAAAATGGCTCATGTCGACGCACTTAGTCGTAATCCCTGTTGCATGACCATTCAGAACAGTGTTCATATTCAGTTCCTTAAAGCACAGCAGACTGATGAACATATCACAGCGATAAAAACGCTTCTTCAAACCGCAGCTCATGACAACTACATCGTGAAAAATGATCTTCTGTATAAAACAGTGAATGGCAAAGACCTCCTGGTAGTTCCCGGGAGCATGCAAGCCAACATCATCAAAGCAGCACATGAACGTGGTCATTTCGCTGTTGTCCGCACAGAAGAGATCCTAAACAAGGACTATTTCATTCCACACTTAAAAGACAAAATTAAACAGTGCATCCAAAATTGTGTTACATGTATTCTCAACAACCGTAAACGCGGAAAGCGAGACGGACTGCTACACCCGATTGACAAGGACGATACACCTCTACATACCTACCATGTCGACCATTTAGGACCTCTTGCCACCACTTCCAAGCGTTATAAACATATTTTCGTGGTAATAGATGCCTTTACAAAATTTACATGGCTCTATCCAACTAAATCAACGGACGCCGCAGAAGTAATCAATCGGTTAGAAAATCAAAGATCGGTCTTCGGAAATCCATCGCGTATCATATCGGACAGAGGACCAGCTTTCACCTCAACCGCTTTTGAAGAATACTGCGCCAAACAAAACATCGTTCATATCTCCATCACAGCAGGCCTACCGAGATCTAATGGCCAGGTTGAACGCCAGAATACTACCATTATAGCTGTTCTTTCCAAATTGTCTGTTGGCAATCCAGAAAAATGGTATTCCCATGTACCCGCCTTACAGCAAATCATAAACTCGACATTCCAAAGGAGTATAAACACCACTCCATTTGAACTCCTTTTTGGCACAAAAATGAAATCTGAACACGACTTAAAAATTCTCGAACTCATCAACGACGAGGTAAAAGCTGCATTTGAACAACACCGCGACGACCTTCGTAAAGATGCTAAACAACAGATCTCAAAGGTTCAAGAAGAAAATCGCCGAACGTACAACCTTCGACGCAGGCAAGCTCCACAATTCCAGTTGCATGATCTAGTTGCAATCAAACGAACCCAATTTGGTCCTGGATTAAAACTGAAGCGAAAATTCCCTGGACCCTATAAAGTCACAAAAGTTAAAAACAATGACACATATAATGTCGAAAAATGTGCTTTCTTCGACGTTCCATCCAAAACCTCCACCTGTGCACAGTTCATGAAACCTTGGACCAGCACTGTCGAACACATAAGTTGAACTGTGTTCAATATTTTTTTCTTCTTCACCGAAGGACTTAAGACTATATTGAGAAACCTTTTTTTCCCTTTACCCTTCGAATGACTTTAAAATTTAATTATTATAATTCATTTTCTTTTCTTTATTTTAGCACTTCTTAATTGCAGCATTATTCCAGTATTCAAGTTTTGCATTATATTATTCTTCCTGTGGTAATGTATAACTGTATTCTCTATATTGTTTATTTTATTAGGAGGTATTGCTCATTGTTAAGCTCCTTTTTCCTAAATACATAAGCTAGTGATTGTTTTGTTGTTGTAGTGATAAGCTATTGATTTGTTTAAAAAAATAAATAAAAATAAACTGTTCTGTAACTTCAGGCGAGGTCGCCTTAGCGGTCATGATGGCCGAATGTAGGAAGTTCAATGCAAACTCCTTAGCTAACGCCGTTACATCATGTGTGGCGCGGCAGTCGCCTAGCAAGCATAACATGTTCCTTTCCTACTGCGTAATCGAGAGAGACGTTAACTGCAGCCGACGAGAGAAGACGTCTCCGTCGCTCAGTCTATCTAAGTGTTTGTAATTAATTGTCCGTGTGTAATTCTTGTTTAATAAAGTACCTTGTTTGTTAATATGGTCGTAGCCTTTTCCCCATATATATATATACATACTGTTTAACGACTTTCAAGGAACCGTGAAAATGTGAAAAATCGTCCTTAAATAGAGATCTTCCATAAACAGAATTTGTAAAAGAATAACATTTCCCTTTACACATTGGAAGGTGCCTGGTTAAAAACCAGTTCGCGTCCGCCGACCTAACTATTCGGTGTTTTCCGTGCTTTCCTCCGAAACTTATAAGGGTTAGGACCCTTTAGAAAGACCCCCACGGAGTGCATCACACCCATCAGCTTAGATTCCATGTGCAGATAACACTGGTCTACAGTGGTTCGCTAACAACAACCAAATTATTATTTTTATAATTAATTCATACTGTTATTTAAATAACTGCAAGTAAAAAAGTCCCACCACGTCTCATTTTTGTATAACAAAAAATGGAACCGTCCACTGTTTTTCATGATTTTCTCACCAAATGCCTGCATCAACCCCTGCTGGCAGCCCTGCAAACCCGCCTTATCTATAGTCATTTCCGGCTTCCCAGAATAGAAAAATTCTTTGTTAAGTGTGGTTGTGGGCTTTTACCCAGACAGCACAGCAAACTTGCAGCAAGCTTGATTTATCAAGTCAATAAGCTTGAATTAAGCTCGAAAATTCCAATCGTGTAAGCTTGATGCAAGCTTGAATCAAGTGTTCTAGTTTACACTTGCCCAGCTTGCATTAAGCTTGACATTTCAAGCTTACAAAATTTTTTAAATACACGGGGCACCCGCTGGCTAACGCGCCCCACATAATTTATTTTTCCGCGCATTTTCCCCCTCTACGCTGAAATTTCAATTTAATTTGATCTGTTTCCATCGAGTGTTCGTCGCTGGGATAGAACCCGGGCCCTTTGGCTTCGCAGTCGAGCACGCTATCCATTCCGCCACCGGTGCCTTGTGCCGCTAAGACTAAAGTTTGAAGTGACTTACCACGCTGTTTTCTCGCCAGATTGATAAGTGGGCGATGTTTTATTTGTTTCTTTTATTTTTCCATGGGATGCATCAGAATTAAAATAATGCATCAAAATAAATTAAATTAAAATCAAAAAACTTTCAGTACCGCAACATTCATGAAGCAATACTGCTGGCCAAATCGAGACAAACGACTGATTTTAAAATCAATTTCGTAGTATAACTGTATTTTATTTTGAAGATTTTCCATATTTGGAAATATAGAATGGGTTTACTTAACACAAATTTTGTGTTAAGTAATCTGAAATGAACGAAACAGATAGTTAAACGTTACTTCGAAATGCTATATCACAGTTGCTAACATGTATGGAATACAAACACTTTAGTTATTTTTGTAAATATTTCTTAAAATAACAAATAATTGAAAAATTTTGCTATTTTTTAACGCTAAAAATTCTCTTTACAAATGTGGTTATTTTCCTACATATTGGTATGCTATATTGATATAGAGCATTTCGAAGAATTAAAAATAAGTTTAAATTAATTTATACAAATGTAAATTTGAATTATTTTCATTGTTCATACTTTATAATTAAAAAATTTATTTAACTTCTGATTTTTTTTTATCCTTTGTAATTTTATTTTAAAATTACAAAAGTGTAAGATGTAAGATTTTTGGGCCCTAAAATCTGTAGGCCCTGGGTAGTTGCCCCGTTTGCCCTGCCGGTAATATGGCACTGCTAATATAAAATAAAACACATCTTTTACGAACTTTCAGCAAATTTGAGGACGCTAGACAATTAATGTCCATTCTCTTTCACAGATGGCGCCATCAACGCTCCTTTAAAAAGGAAAAATTACGCGAGTATCAATTTTCAAGCTTAAATCAAGCTGTATTTAAGCTTGACAATTCAACTTGACTCCTGCAACCTTGCTGCCAGCTTAGAATGAGTTGAACTGTCAAGCTTGCATTAATGCGTCAAATTCAAAGAAATGTCAAACTTGATTTAAGCTTATGTGCTGTCTGGGACAGCACCAACACCAACCCTTTACACTTTACATTCTTAGGACTGTGAATATTTTTCTTGATATATTGGCGTGTTTAAATATGTTACTTTCATTATCATTATATTATTTTATCATCCACAAAAAAATATTTTAAGTTACCTTAAAAAAAGGTAGCAAAAACAAACAATACAATAAAATTAGGTTTCAAGAAAATCAAAATGAGTCAGTTGTTTCATTTTTCGCCTTCCCATCATCATCATCATCGAATTGTTCTTGAAAGGAGTGCCTGTTCCATGACGGTTTAACTCCAGTTGTTCGATGAGTAGTTATACATCGATGGGACATGTAAGTGAAAATGCAGTATCAGAACATACATAATAGAAAAGGTAAATAGTAATATATATTAGAGCAAAACAGTATGAGAATAATGCAAAATGAAAATAAATTATATACAATATATACAAGGGACTCCAGAAGACAATGTCAAGGGGGGACAAGATCAGGACTCACAAATAGGGAAGTCGTAATTTGGAAGAAAAGGTACTGAGAATTTGTGCTATAATCCTACTCATTAAGCAGGAGGACAGCTTTAGGCCGTGTCCGGTTGTGTGAATCGCGGAAGTCATAATCAGGGATTTCTGCAATTAGTTCATTTGGTAAGTTATAGACTTTGTCATAAAAGTGTTGGGCTTGTTTTTTAATAATTTCGTACATGGAGGGAATCATGAGATCTCTACATATAACCGTGTTTCTCATGTATCTATGAGCATGTCTAATTTTTCGCAGTATTTTGTTGTGTTGAGTTGTGATTAAGTTTAGATTTGTTTTCGCAGCATAACCCCAAATGGGGCTAGCGTATGTACCTGCAGGAAGGACAATCATGTTGTACAGTTTTCGTTTGTTGGGAATGCTAAGTTTGCTTTGGTATAGTAACTTTGAGATAGATTTTTCGGCCGCAATCATTTTGTTACGGGCGTAGGTGGCCTGTGCCTCCAAGTCAGTCTGGAATCCAGCATGACTCCCAAATACTTACAGGTCCTGCCCCATTCAACTCTTTGGTCATTAATATACACTCATGTCCATAAATTAAGGATAATGAAGTTCAGGCAAAGAAAGAGAAAGAAGCAAAACAAATTTGACTTATTTGTAAAGTCTATTTATTAAACAAAAAGTAAAGAGCAAAAAAGATGCTATATGTTTGACATAATTAATAAAAATTGCAAGTTTTACTCCCTTGACCAAATTTCAAAAAAGAACCTATTTACAAAAAACAGTATAACATGGTTAGTAGGATGGTTAATACGGAGTATGTCTCCCGGACGATGCAATACAGGCCTGACAACGCCTAGGCATGCTGAGTATCAAATGATCAATCTGATCTTGGGGAATATTACACCACTCATCAAGCAATGCACTCCGAAGTTCCGGTAGACAGGTGGGAGGGGGTTGACGGGCTGCAATTCGTCGGCCAAGCATATCCCACACATGCTCTATTGGATTCAAGTCCGGTGAGTATGCTGGCCAATGCATACGGGTGATATCCCCCGATTGAAGGCATTCGTCTACAATGTTTGCACGGTGAGGACGGGCGTTGTCATCCATAAACACAAATTCAGCACCCATGGCGCCCCGAAACAAACGTACATGTTGTTCCAGAATGACATCCCGATAGATGTTGCCTGTCATCGTTACACTCTGAACATGCAGGTCAGTTCTGGAACCAAGAATAATTCCTCCCCAAACGAGCCATCCTGCACCACCGTAAAGGTGTCTTTCAATGGTGTTCTCTTGGTGGTAACGGGTACCTGGCGCTCTCCAGATGAATGTCCGGCGAGAATCAGACTCCAAACTAAACCTGGACTCGTCGGAAAACATCACACAATACCACTGTTGCGGTGTCCACAATGCATGCTCTCTACTCCAGGTTAATCGCAGGCGACAGTGAGTTGCGGTAAGTGGAACACATCTGACAGGCCTACGAGCATATAGACCAATGTGCCCTAAGCGTCTGTACACGGTCTGCCTTGAAACTGTCGTACCGGTAGCTGAAGAGAGCTGACGAGACAGGTCTGATGCTGTACTCCGTCTGTTTCTTTTGGCAGTAACTGCCAAATAGCGGTCCTCATTCGGCGTTGTAACTCGGGGGCGACCTGTGCTGTAACGTCTACTCACATTACCATCATCTTGGAATCGTTGCCAAAGCCTGGAGATGACACTCTGGGCGATTCCAAGTTCCTCGGATACTTCCAGCTGGGTACGTCCACATTCCAGTCGTCCGATAATTCTGCCACGTAAAACATCATCCAAATGCCTCCTTTGTGCCATAACTATGCGGTTTTTGCACTGAAAGGCTTTCACAGCGCGTGTGAACAATTTTACTTCTTTGCCACCATTCCTTATATACCCCTCTCTTACACTCTCGTCATTGTGACGTACCATCCACGCCATCTGGTGGTTTCCTGTAATTTGCATATTCTTCTTCAAGATGTGTGTGATCATTCCACAGGTGAAATTTTTATTTTAGAGATCAATTTCTGTGTGATTCTGAATTATCCTTAATTTATGGACATGAGTGTATATTGGTTTCGCAATCTTGCGGGATCTAGTGAAGTGAATGGCCTGACACTTAGAGGGATTTACTTTTAATTTCCAAGTGGCAAACCAATCTTCAAGTGTGTCAATGTGGTGCTGAATTTTGTTGACCATAGTGTCAGGGTGCGTGAATCTGGACATTATAGCCGTATCGTCTGCATATACTGCTAAAGATGTGTGAGAATCTCTTGGAATATCATTTATGTAGATGTTGAACAGTGTAGGACCAAGGAGTGATCCTTGTTGTACACCAGCCTCAATAGGAGTGTGATTGGAGTAAGTGCTGTTGATGCGGACGGAGAACTTTCGATTTCTCAGATAAGGGTTAATCAAATGAATCAACGCGTCCGGCCTGTTTATAGTGATTAGTTTGTAAATAAGTGAGTTATGGCAGACGCGGTCAAAAGCTTTGCTAATGTCCAGCATTACTGCTCCGGTGGATTCCTTGAGGTTAAAACCCTCAGAAAGAAATTCCACTACTCTGAGGAGCTGGTGAATGGTAGCATGTTTGGGCCTAAAGCCAGATTGCTCAGGAATGATGATGTTGTTATCCCGCAAATGAAAGCTAAGTCTCCTCAGGATAATTTTTTCAGCTACTGAGACTGCTCAGAAGGCTAATGGGTCTGTAATTTTTTGGGATAGCCAGGTTACCAGACTTAGGAATGGGACAAACAATGGCCGTTTTCCAAACATCAGGAAAAACTTTGAGATCGAGAATTGTGTTTATGATTTGAGTTATAAGATCAAGAATTTTTTGTGGGATATTTTTAAGCATAAGATTAGTTATGTTGTCTATGCCGGGGGCTTTTTTATTGTTAAGTTTGCTAATTATTTCGCTTACTTCTAAGTTAGTAGTAAGGGGTAAGGACTGAGTCGGGGGACGACTTAGAAAGTCCTCAATCTGAGCCTTGATATCTCTATCAAAATCAGGGTTAACGAGATCAGAGTGTACAGTGAATTGTTGCTTGTAAGCTTGCGCTAGAGTGTTGGCTTTGTCCTCATCCGTGTAAGCAATACCTGAAGGCTCTGGAGAGGGGGGAAATCGTATTTTTTCCTCCGAAATCTTGTTGATAAATAATTATTTTCCGAAAATAATTATTTATCAAACATCGGACTCGTCTTGATTTAGTTCTTCTAGAAAAGACTCCCAGTGCTCTTGCCGATGTATGTAGAGAGCCTCTCTAGCTAGGAATTTTTGTCGATAATAATCTTGTTTATGTAGGGGGGACTTAGTGCGTTGGTAAAGACGCCTCGCTCTGTTCCTATCCCTAATCTTTTGTTTGATATCAACAGGGAGGAGATTGAAGTTGTTATAAGGGCACTCGTAAGAGGCAAGATTTTTGGCAGTGGTTAAGGTATCATTTAAATCTTTAATTGCAGAGTTAAGTGATGTGGGAGAGTCAAGATGCAAGTTTTCAAACTGAGTATCCAACAAAGACTCGGTGTAAATTCTCCAATTAGTACGAGTGTATGTTTTCTTAATTGGAGGAGAGTGGAAGAGCAAGTCAACACTAATATGAATGGGAAAGTGGTGAGAGTCAAACATGTCTATTGTACGAGCTGCAGTGTTATAATGAAAGTATTTGGTGAGACAGAAATCAATAAACGAGGGATTACCTTGGGAGTAATGAGTGGGGGTGGTTGTTTTAATTAGCGCAATGTTGTTATCAGTGATAAACTTCAGGAGCTGACGGCCCCTACTACAGGTGCGAACGCAGTTCCAAGCAGTGCTGTGAGCATTAAAATCCCCAGCCATAATGACGGGGGGGTGGGAGTTAATTAGTGTTAATAAGTCTTGAGCGGGTAAGTGTTCGTTAGATCGGATGTAAATGGAGCTAAAGAGGAAGTTATTTTGGTTTATATTAATAATGACATTTGTGCACTCAAGCCGAGTGAAATTTATGTCCAATTGTCTGCTAATGAGGCTCTTTATTACATAAATAGCTGTGCCGCCACGGCGTCTCTGAGAAGTTTGGGTAGGAGTGTTTTGGTAAAGATTGTAGTTAGCGATGTTTTAATTTTTGTTTGGTCGGAACATTGTCTCTTGTAAGAGGACTATATCGAATGCATTTAGAGCTAGGTAGTCCCTAAGTTCCATTATGCGAGGATCCATGCTGTTCGGATTCCAGCAGAAAATATTGAGATTATTTAGATTTTGACCCATGATTTTCGTTGAAGTTACAATGAATTGTGATTATCTCAAATATTTTTAATGTTTTTTCCATATTGTCATCTTCATCATTATTTAAAACTTGTCGAAGGTCTCTAAAGAAGTTTAGTATGTTTCTGAGGCCTATTGCTTCATTTAGCTCTCGCAGAGTTTGTATAATTTCGAAAAAACTAAGCGTATTAGTTTCATTGTTTTGTTTCTTATATTTTGTGTTTCTCTTTATTTTTCTAGTTTTGTTTACAGGTCGCCGTTTGGTTTTAGTGGTGCCACCACTAGTCCTGTTTTTATTCGTTTGTTTACTAGTTTGGGGTTGGATTTTAGTCGTTTGCTTGGAGTTGTTTGTATTATCAGGTTGAATGTTTACAGCCTTGCTAGCAGTATTTGTGTCTGGTGTTGTTTTGGTGACCGTTTGAGCCTGGGGGACTTCAGCCGAAGCTTCAGTTTCCTCAAAGGGTTCTGGGTGACTGAAAACAGAACAGTCAGTGTCAGACTCATCGTCTAAAAGTTTTAATCTGTTGTGATGTGCAAAATTTGACTGTTTAGGAAGAGTTTTGGGAGTATGTTTGTTTTGGGTTAGAGTATTTGTTTTCAAAACTGAAGCGTAAGAAACATTGCTATTTACTTTCATGCTGTTGAAGCTAGGTCTAGAATTTTTGTTATTTTTCGAGTTAGTCAAGTTTTGAGTTCCCCTAGCAAGAGCGGGGGCAATTGAGTTTTTCCCTCTATTATATGGATTTTTAGGGCAGTCAGCGTAATTAGCGGGGTGGGGCCACTGCAGTTGGCACAAGTGGCGTCTCTAGAATCCTTAGGCAGAGTGCAGTTTTTGGCTAAATGAGGGCCGGCACATCTGAGACATTTTGGGCTTAATTTGCAGGTAAGCGAGCTGTGCCCGAAGGCTTGACAATTATAACATTGTTAAATGGTTTGGATTTTTGAGTCTCAACTTTGACATCAATACCATTAAAATCAGTTATTTTGTATATATCCTCAAAGTGCGGAGAGTTTCTCACAGTCACAACAAAGAGCGGGAGTGGCAGATTAGTTGTTTTGTTTCGCATATATGCTACTTTGAGGGGATGAAAATTCCTTTCCTTTAAAAAGTTTTCAATTTCCTCAATGGGAGTGGAAGTGGGGATACCCTTTAAAACAACCTTTTTCGGTCGCTCGATCCTGGGATCAATTGTGCTGAATTTGATGTTTTTTGTTTCAAGATACTCCTGCACCTTACGGTAGTGTGCAATGTTTTTTGTTCTGATCCTAAGTAGTTCTCCAGATAAGTCGGTTTTCGGGGCTTCGCCCAAGATATCCTTGAGTTCGCGAAGCATATCCATCCAGTTGCCGACAATTTCGGCATAAAATGTGGAGCCTCTAGTATTTTCTTCGTTTTGGTTCCCTTGTGTACCAGATATGGAAGTGTCCATATTGGCTGAGTTTAAATCTGGGGTTTGGGCGTGCGTGTGAGTGCTGGGCAGCTCAGCCGAAGTGGCAATGTCCGCAGCATGTTCAGTGATCATAGAATTTTCAGGAGTTTCAATGTTTGCTACAGAACTAGTATCATTAGCTAAGTTTTGGTCTTTGTTTACATTAAGATGTACTATTGTTACTTTTTCGATGTAGTAGAAGCTGGTGACTCTTCGTCACTAGAAATGCTGCGTTTCCTACCACTAGATTTAATTTTAGTAAATTTATAAGTGCCGTTTTTAAGTTGTTTAAATCTAATACTGTACTGATTGGCAATACATGCAAGTTTCTGTGGAAAATGTTGCATCATGTAATTAAACAGATTAGACTTACAGAGAACCTCTATGTTAGGTGTCAAGCAAAGAAAATTAACTGTGTGGGAAAATGTACTCACCAGGCACTGCTGTTGTTCTCCCTCGGTGTTTTCGCCTTCCCGTTATACTTTCTTCCAGATTTTCTCAAACGTGAAATGCGTCAGCTTCCATTTTATGAATTTATCTAGCTAACCAGCCGAAGCCTGAAAATTTTGCATTCCAGATTTTCTGCCAGAATAACAGCAATGGAGTAATTGCTTTATTTTATTTTGGTAATACGAACAATTATCTAAATGAGGGATCTAGGCCGAGTACGGGGTGCCCTACTTGGGGGGTTTTCTAAGGGGTCTTAATCCGTATTTATGAGAAGTTTCGGAGAAAACTGCGTAAGACTCCGAACGGTTAGATTGACGGACGCGACCTGAGTTTGAACCAGGCACTTTTCTTCTCCCAGTTGCGAGCGCTATGCGCTCAGCCACTCGTCGGGCCTCCAGAAAATGATGTGTTATGTGGCAAGCGTATACTAGAGGCATCTGTATTCTGGGGCGGTTGCCTTGATCGGGGGACTTTTTTCAGAGGTTCTAACCCGTATTCACGTTAAATCTGGAGAAAACCATCTGGAGAAACTCCAGTGCACCTGCCATTCTTTCTTCAGGGGGACATAGTTAGATCGACAGCCGCGCGGTAGTCCCAAACGAGGGACCTTCACACTTCAGCTGCTTATCATGTCGAGTGTCTTATCCACTCGGCCATGGTGGGGCCCAGAAATTAGAATGTTTGATGCTCTTGCTTCATGCAGCCATTTGCATGCAGAAGTGCCTTGGCAAACTCTTCCAATCAGCCACATTGACATTTTGGCCGTTTGGATTTGGATTCCGAACTAAATTTTTGTGCTGCTTAAGAATTTTCTTTTTTCTTCTAAAATACCTTTGAGAATACACTCAGGTAGTTGAGATTGTCTTGTGAATTGCACTTTTGACATGCCCCGACACTTTTTTCGTACTCTTAAAAAAACTTTCTCTGTTCCTATAGCGTAAGATGAAAAAAAAATCGTTGTTAAACAGAAACGACGTCGTCTTTGAATAGAAATTTTTTTACGTTGGGGTTGCTGGGACTTTGAAATATCGTCTTTGGAAAGAGATCGTCGTTAAACAGAGAGTCAACTGTATATACAGTGCTACTTTTTAAAATATCAGTTCATGTAAAAATTTACAATTTCTTTTTAACTTCCCTTATCCATAGTGTATTTCTACCTCTGGGGGCGGGGAGGGCTCGAGCCCCCCCCGTGGATCCGCCCCTGATATCTGGTTGCTATCATCGTTGCAAGAACCCGACGGCAGCGAGTTTCCTTTGGTACCCATCATTATTTCTCGGGATGATTCTTTGAATGCTTCTGACGTTTTCGCGAGAGCACATGTGTTGCAGCACTGCAATTCAAAGATTCATACCGGGAAGCTACGATAGGCGCAGAAGGGAGAATCGCTGTCATTGCGTCCTTGCAAGAATAGGAGCGAAGAGCAAAGGTTTGTTTTTTGGGGGGGACGGAAATCTGTGCCCCCTCTCAAATGTCTCCCGTGGTATGTAGCTCTACTTGAAATGCCGTACCCTAGATACGCCACTGGATTTGAGAAGAAGAGTTTTGCCAGTAGCGTTAGCGTAGCCAGGAATTTTTTTTGGGGGTGACTGAGAAGTCAAAAACTTGTATGCAATATACGTTTTAGAAATCGAAAAACATTTTTTGGGGGGAATGGGTGGGGTGGGGGGGAGGGAATAGGCTCTTTTTTATAAATGTGTTCACATGTAAAAATGAATTTTTAAAAAATTACAAATTGAGTTTAGAATTTTTGCAAGTGGAAAAACCTAAAAAAGAGTTTGGTTCATGTCCATAGCTGAAACTCAAATTTCTTAAGGTTAACTTTCAAATTTATCCAAGAAGATGTAATTTTCTCCATATCTTAAGTTTACTTATTTCGAGGGTGTCTGTAGCCCCATCAGTCACCCCCTGGCTACGCCCTTGAGTTTTGCGGTTCCTATCAGAAAGGAGGCAGCCCCCTTTTCTAGTCACGGGAACCTTCCTTTCTTTATTTTCAATTTTAATATTTTTTAAATCTTGATACACGTAAAGCAGGATTCATAGGCTGCATTCGTTAACGACAAACTCGTTGCACGAGTTTTCGTAAGAAAACTGGAATGCGTGTGTTGAGTTCTGTCAGTGGTTATCAGTTTCTTTTGCTTGCCTTTACGAACAACTTCAGTTTATTGAGTTTCGTCGCCTAGGAGACGTGTTTGTTTACAATTCGCGAATACGTTAACTTTGCTGAGGAGAGATTTTAGCACATACTCAATATAAAATCAGCAGGATTTTTAAAAGAAAAATAGCCATCATTGAAGTGCACAGATTAAAATTTAGAAATTTCAACTTAAACTTCATTCTTTCAAAAGTATTTAGCAAGAGAAATTCAAATTTCGCAAATAACGGTTTAAATCAACTTCAATCTGGACACTAAAACATGCATTTTTGAATTTACTAAAATGAAAAATACAAGAAAATGATTACCTTTGAAAAAGTATGTACCTTCGTAGCAGTTTCTAACGTATGCCTCAATTTCATCTTCGAAAAACTAATATTTGCAGCTTCAGCAAACGTAAAATACTTTTCATAACATCATACTACTCCGTAACAGCGGACGCCATTTCTAAACAAAAACAACACGCAGAAAGTAAAACTCAACGAACCTAATTATTTCTCAGTTTACTTCGTTTGAAACTAATTGCACCCAGTTTTGTATACGAACGCCCTAGTTTTTAAACTGAAAGCACTCAGTATCCTTTACGAACACCTTAGATAGAAACTCGTTGCACGAGTGCAACTCGTTTGGCGTTTACTAGTTTGGCTCTACTCTGCCCCACCACTATTTTCTCTTTTGATTCTTCAACAGGTTTGTTGTTTATGAACGGAGCCAGTCTCCAAGATCAGCGTCATCTGACGGACGAAACATCTTTTTGTCAGATTGAAAACCAGGTTTTTGCTCCGCCATACCTTATTCTTCTATGCAACCCAGGAATTTCCAGACATTCAAGTTTTGGTGTGTCTGACTGATTGCAGCGACATCTGATTACATGGGTTAACCACTTGAAGATTTAAGTTTTACAGACTGCATTATGTACATCCTTATAGTATACGCCGCTCTGTAGGGAAATTCCCTTCTTGAGAGGGGAGACGGGCCGGGTCAGGTTAAGTGCGTTCGAAAAGTTTCGTCAAAGATTATCCAGGGGAGTTTCGTTTTCTGCGACTGCCCATCTTTCTGCGCAAACTCCTAATGTGAAAATGCCAGTAATCAGTTTGTGTTGACAAAATAGTGTGATGTGTACTTTTTGAAATGTTTCGTATTCCTATTAGTAGATTTGAGCAATATTTTGTTTTATGCTTTGTTTGTGTAACAAATGCTGTCAACTCATTTAATGTAGAAGAATTAAAATGGGTAAATTACGAGGTGGATATTTCAGAAACCCCTATTAAACGAGAAGTATGTTTTAGAATATACTTTTTATCTTAACTCTTAACTAACTGTGATAATGCACTAAAAATTACGATATTTGAAATTTTGTAACGTTTAATCAAATATATGAGCATGTTGAGTTATGTTATTCGGTGTATTATTTCCTGTGCCTACCAGAGTGTATGGTGGTGGGTAAAGCACCGTACTATGTTTTAGGGTTCAACTCCTGGTGGTCTGGGTTCGATCCCCGACTGGGTGTGGCAGGCATTGTGTGCGTCCCTTCATAGGGGCCCGACGTTGTTCCACCTACTAGGTGCCCCCATAATAAAGAGACTAACAACTCCGGCCTTAGTGTCCAATGCCTCCAAGGCAGAGGAAAAAAAAATATATATTATTTGCTGTTCCTTGATAATATGGGTACAAATTCATGCTCTCTTACAGCAGCTCAATCAGCACATATGTAATTGCTACAAATAAAGAATTTGAAGGCTGGCCAAGTTACTTTTTGTCTGACTGCCTAACACCTTAAGTTAGCACACTAAAGAACCTATGATTTAAGGCAGCTCCCGCCACACGTTCCTTACAGACATGTTGACCATGCATTCTTCTTGCCTTCAGGGACAGGTGGTGACATACCCAGCCAGGGCCGGCTCAAGGGGGGGGGGCGCGAATGTAGGCGATTGCCTAAGGCCCCGCACCTTGGCCATTTTCTTTTGCTATCACATCAGACTGATCTTGGTAGATGGTTGCGATATATTCCAAAGGAAGCCAAGAAATAAAGCTAATAGGCACTATCAGTGTTGATAGAAATTTGCATAAGACGTGATAGAAAAGAAGCCCTACTCTTGCGATTCACCTGGGGCCCTGCACGTCCTTCGGGACGGCCATGCCCCAGCATTAAAGTCTTTTTGCAGTGTTGGCACACCATCTGATGCTCTAAGGCAGCGGTTCCCAACACATTTGCTTAAATTTTCCTTTCACTAGTACTGTCTTTCTTATGAAGTCTACCCTGTGATCATCATTATGTTAAGCTACACTTCAGCATTTGAAAGCCAAACCAGTGAGTGCCTTTTCTCAATTTGGGTAACACTTGAAGCTAGCTTTCAAAGGTTCTGGAATAGATACCAGCTCCTGACACACACTTCCTTCACATGCTTATGCAGCTGAATTGAGACTGATTGCATTTTTTTTTTTTTTTTTTTAGATAATCAATAATGCTTTAATTATGAGGTGCACAAAATTACATAGGCTATTTTACAATAGGATCAAAAGTCATTTATGAAAAGTAAAGCTTTTTCATTTTTTTTTAAAATAAGACAAACTGCACTAGTATTGCTCATGGTTAAAAATAAAACAGAAAGTATGATAACACAGAAAGAAAGAAAAGGACTTCAGATCATTTGTAACAAAAATTATTCTGGAACAGCTTGAATATTTGCCATGAATGGGGACAATTATTTGGCCATTAAAGTCCATAAAAGTTTTAAAATGATATATTAATGAACACTCTTAGTACCATTCATTAATAAATTAAGGATGATTTTGTGAATGGCAATAGTGTCAATTTTGAGTTTTTCTAATTTTTAAAAATTTGTCGGGAAAAAAAAAAAAACTGCTGAGCCAAAAAATTGGATTGGTAAAATCATACAAGCCGGTGTGCACCCCATGTAAACACGGCGACACTCGCTGGAGCTTGGCAATCGCCAAGCTCCAGCAACTGTCGCCAACCATTTTGCACGATCAGCAAAGTCAAAGTATTTTAACACATTAAAATTCCACATATATTCCACTAACAAAAATATTAAAACAAAATACAACCTCCATATTTAAGCTAAAAAACGTCAGCAAATTCAGTAACAGACAATTTAAAATGAGCAAACAGTCAATCGTTTTTTAACTAAAACTACAGTGGATTAAGCTACCTAGTTGTACAGTTAATGCAAACTGGACAAACACTGGCCCGTTTTCAACTCAAAGAAACATCGGTGGCTCAAACAACCTAGTTGTACACCTCATATAAAGTCAGTATGGTTAGAATAGCACTTACGACAACATAGAAACATCAAATATCACTTTAAAATTCACATTAAGAACCTTGAACATTGCAAAGATTCATTAAAAATAAAAGCACTTACCTTTATTTTTTTTTAACTAACCGCTCAGAAATGTCCCTAACACCCACTGGCTTATAACGTAACACCAGCATGCTTTCTTTTATGTACTTTTATATTGACACTGCATTTCTAACACACACACACACCGGGCGATAACGTAAAACCAACATGTTTACTTTTATATTGACACTGCATTTCTAACAAACACACACACACCGGCCAATAACGTAAAACCATCATCCTTTCTTTTATTTAGCTTTATATTCACACCATATTTCTAACAAACACATCCACACTTTCTTTTCTTACAATAACATAACACATTTCATTCCCTTCCATCCATAACATGAAACAATTTCAAATTCCCAAACAATGTACATGTTTTTTTGTGGTTGCCAGTCAAAAATACCACCGGCAAGTAACTTCACTTTGGCAGTGCATTGCCCACCCTGGAGCCAGATTGTTCACCAATGAAACGTAAATACAAACATCGATTTGTAAACAAAGCACCGGATACGGAATATAGTCCATTGGATTTTTCATATATTCCATAGGTACAGTGATCGCGATAATGCCTCTAGATGCATATTTCACGCCTCAGAAATTTAGAATACGCCTTAAGAATTTCGGAATGCATGTTGTTATGCATTGCTTTTCCATATAAAATTCTATTTTATGATCGGTAAATACAGGGAGATTTCCCCTTGAAAATGATTTTTAGTTAAAGTCAACTCTCTGAAATCTGCGATAACTTTTAATGTACACAGTGAAATTTACAGTTAACACTAACAGTGTACTTCGATTGTGTAATCAGTTATATATGATTTACGTGTTAAATGCAATTTAATTATGCATTTGAAAATGTAGCATAATTGTTTGTTGCTTTAATTACTCCTGTGGATAGAAAAATACTCCTTCATAAAAGGTTAAGGAGCTGAAAAAATCTTAGATTGATCACTGGATGCAAACTATAAACATAGTCATTGAAATCTGAGTTAAGGTCCAAAAATATTTTTTCATTGATTTGTCATTTGTCATACATCCTCCATATGTATCTACAGAAACAGGAGTGTACCTGTTGCATAATTGTATGACCTGCAGCTGTTTTAAATCCTGCTGTAGGTATCTCATAGCAATTTAGGTCCGCATCAGAAGGTGGCTGACTTCTGAGTATTGGCATCCCTCAGAAGTTCCTTGGGACCTCTGAGGGAACTTTTTGTAACCGTGGGTATAGTACATGGATATAGAGTGGTCTTGGTTCATATTAGTTCTTGGTCCATGGACATGATGGTGTTTGTTAGTGGTAGATAGGGCATCAATCAAGTGTACAGTCCTGGTTAGTAATCTGGTTAGGGGGTCCTGCCCCAGAAAGATAGTATCTTTTAATGTTGAACCACTACTATATTAGTATGTAAATCACAATGTTAATGTATGTATTTTTCCTGGGAGCTACAGGTCACCTTGGCTCCTCCCTCTCTAGAGACCCTGTACTAGAGAAACGATAAGGGTGAAATAATTTCTGATTGGCAGCGAAACAACCATCACATTTTGCATATGAAAACCTTCCACAGAGTTAGTAATGTGGAACAGTGTGTCTTCAGAAAAACTGCCATGTCCAAGCATTAATTCATTAAGTATTATGTTTTTCTATTCTGAAATATTTACTAAATGCATAAAAATCATTTTATGCAATGTGACAGTGATTCTCAATGAGTCTTTATGTGTAGAAAGTGAAGAAGTCTGTCATTACTCTATGCAAGAGAAATTCACCAATTTGATTTCAGTGGTATCCTTAGCTCGCCCAAAGATAAAAGGTCAGCTTTGGTGTGCTGCCAAAAAAAATGGATGCTGCGATTTGTTTCATAAGAAAGATGGGTTCAGATGTGCAAGGACTCTTAAAATTCTATACGGTAGTAGTGTTTTTTGAGACATTTGGATTTTCATTTCTGATTTACAAAATACTTCTGTATTGCCAGTTGGCCAAAATCTAGCCAAAAAGTGGCTAAATTAGCAACACTGTCAGCACATACTAGAGAGAGAATTTCTTGTACATCTGAACCCATCTTCGCAGCATACATTTTTTTGGCAGCGTGCCAAAGCCGACCTTTTATCTTTGGCCGAGCAGTATCTAGGAGGACATCCTGTTTGGTAGTAACACTGCTGTACAATTTTTATTTTGGTTTTGTCACCATACAGTACTATGGGAAAGAGGTCTTTGAAGGCTATGTGAAGATTTTCCGGTTGCTGCAGGACCGCATTCCTTTTTTATGGTCAATAATGTGAGACCACATAGAGCTCACATTGCTGAAGACCTTGAATCAAAGAATATTCGCTGCATGAACTGTCCTGCAGAGTCTCCAGATCTCAGTCCTTAAGGCGACATACGCTGGTAGAAAACGAAACTGAGACTTCCCATGTTAACCTACGGGAAGCGTATTTTCTCGTCCCATGTCTACAATTTTTGCTATTTTAAATCAGTTTTTTTTTCCTTGCCAAGATATTAATGCGATACAGATTATTTAGTTTCTAAAATTTTGAAATCAATTCTATTAATATTTTTAATATTCAATTAAAGTTGGGAAAAACAGGTTTTTTGTGTTTGAACAGCTGTAAAATATTTGCTAATTAAGATAAACGAATTTCGTAAAAGGGAGATACATTCTCAAAGTGTTTACTGATTTTTCAATAAAAAGGAAAAACTATTTGATGAAAAATAAATTAACGATAAGTAAAACTATCGAGTCTACATTTCTGTGAAAATTCTCTGCCGTAATAGTGCGCCATCTGGGTCATTGCACGAGCTAGCCACTGCCCTGTTTGTAGGGGAGAGAATGATAAATTACTATCCCGCTGGGCAAGAGGGCTATTCTTAAGGGGGGGGGGGGTTGTACGTAGAGTACGTATGAGAAGGGGAAAAGAAATTGGGTTGGGACGGGAAACCGAAATTTGTGTTCTCAAAAGTGTTTGAAAAGGAATAATATTTGTCACACGAGAATTTTGCAGAAAGCGTTTTTGTGGAAAAAAAATAAGTTGCTTTGTAATAACTTTTACAAATCGGGACTCATTTACTGCTTCTTTACATTTTAAAATACACCTTTCAATCTTTTTTATAGCTGCCAGACAACTTTTTTATGTTGAACGTAAATTGCCTTCAAATGAGAGAAAAACTGAAAGGTGGGGTGGAGGAGTTTTCATCAGAGAAATCATATGTAATAAAAATATTTGTAAAGTGTTAATTAAATTATTAGACACAGCAGTAGAGATTTCAGCTTTTTTTTTTCTTTTGTACAGGATTATTTAAATATTATACACAATACAGCAACATTTATTTGATTTATAAGGAAAATGAACCATTGTTTCGTTTTAATTTATTATTATAATTACTTATTTATTTATAGCGTTGTGTGTTAGAGATGAATTCGGGCTCATTTTTTGAAGCCCGAGCCCTAGGACTTTTAATCCGAGTCTGCCAGAGCCCGAGCAATATTCTTGAAGTCGGAACCCGAGCCTAAAATTTCAGCGAAAGATAAATAAAATTCAATTACTTTTAATAGAATACAATAAATTTTGCCGTTTCTGCATTTTAATTACACGCACCTTCTAAGCGGCCGTGCAGCTATGAGCTATTTTTACTTTCCGAACATGTACCATGTAAGTAAAGTATTGTAATCATGAAAAAATTCGAATTCGAGATTTTGGTGTATTGACACGTTTTGAGGTCTTCTGAATTCATTTATGCTATTTTTACGTGATGTATGTATGTACATACGTATACATACGTACATACGTATACATACATATACGTACATACGTATACATACGTACGTACGTATACATACATATACGTACATACGTATACATACGTATACATACATACATACATACGTATACATACATATACGTACATACGTATACATACGTACTAGGGTGATTCATAAAATTCAAGTTTTTATTTTTTTGACTCTCAACCCATAATATCATTCTATCTACTAAAATATGAATTGGTTATTAATTTCAGAATTTTTTATTGATATTTAGGGGTCGCTACCAACTCTCAAAGTTTAAAAATTAACTGCAATAACACCCTTTTGGGTCTACGCGTTTCCTTCTCTTCTCTACTTCCGGCCACCCCTATATCAAGCAAGTACCAATAAATTGAGCACCTCCCACTGCAGGAGGGGGGGGGGGGGAGAAAAAAGAAAAAAGACATTTTATGCGTATGACATTCCCCAGCTTTAGTTAGCTGGACTGATATTTACAACATAAACAATCCTGCTTCTTACCCAGAGATAAAATCATTGAAATCCAAAGTGGTTGTGTTCGCTCGTGATGAAATATGGTTAATCGGACACACTTGCTCAGAATTAGTGCAAACAAGATTACCCTCAGTGCAAGAAGTAATGAGTTTATTTTTTCACTATAAAAATGTAATGAAAAAAGTAAATAGAGAATCAGCGTCATTAACTGCTGGTGGTGTGATGGCAATATGGGAAAAAGCAAGTATTCCCACCAAGGAAAAGCAACATGTTATCACAAAAATACTCAAATATTTCAAGGAATGGCAGAATTAAAAAAAAAATAAAATAAAGAAAATAAGGCAAAGCGTTCAGCAACAATCAAAGAAAAAGAAAACAAGTGGCAATCAAATTTAAATGTTCTGCTTGATATAGCTCACTCTAATGCTCTAAATATAATGAATATTGACGAAGATAAGCAATTTCTTTTGAACCAAAGAAAAATGAACCGTCTTGGACGAATCGGTAAGATTGATAAACAGTATGCTAGAAAACTTGATAAACAATTAGAAAAAGAAGTTAAGTTGGAAAAAATGAAAGAAAAAGAAGCAATAAATAGACTGAGAAATACGATTTGTCATCTTCAGCTACTTCTTCTACAGAGGACAGGAGTGATAGTGACATGAGTCAAAGTCGTCCAAATTCTCCGAAGCCAGGACCTTCTTCAAGCAAAGATTTTTCGATACCAAGGAAACGAGGCCGAAAAACAATCCTAGATTCTAATTTAGCAACTAGTCTCGATGTCGCTAAATTGAGCGACCGGAAAGCTACTGTTGTTTTGACATCTACATTCAAAAGTCTAGGCTGTAATGTTTCAGAATACAATGTAAGCTATTCCTCTATACGTTGCCAAAGAATGAATAATAGACTGCAGCTTGCTGAATCAATAAAATCTGATTTCCAACCCCAAACTACACTAACTGTGCACTGGGATGGAAAAATGCTCGAGGACATAGCAGGGCATGAAGTAGTAGATCGTCTACCAATCTTGGTATCTGGAAAAGGAGTGGACCAGCTCTTGGCCGTTGCTAAGCTTCCAGATGGCAAAGGAGAAACCATGGCGTCTGCAATTTTCGAGACAATTTCATCGTGGAACTGACGTGATAAAATAAGATGTATGTGCTTCGACACAACGGCATCTAATACTGGGCGAATAAACGGAGCCTGTATTCTTTTGGAACAAAAAATGCAAAAAGAATTGATTTGGCTCCCTTGTCAGCATCACATCTTAGAAATCGTACTGGAAGCTGTCGTAGTATCAGCTATTGGACCATCCAGCGGTCCTGAAATTATATTTTTCAAAAAATTTAAGAGCCGTTGGACAAAAATAAATCAGGAAGACTTCAAAACTGCAATTTTTGAACCATCTACTTGGAATTACGTTCAAACTGCTGCGACCGATATAATTACTTTTGCTCAGAATCAACTACAACAATTTCAGCCTCGTGACGATTACAGGGAGCTCCTTCATTTAATCATTATCTTTTTAGGAGGGATTCCTGAAAGCGGTATATCATTCAAACTTACTTGGTCCAAGTAAAGCCCCTTCTGGAACCAAACTTACATTCCAAGTAAAGCCCCTTCTGGAATGCATCGTGCACGTTGGATGGCGAAAGCTGTATATGCATTGAAAATGTTTCTATTTAAGCACCAGCTTAAGATCACAATTAAAGAAGCTAAGGCCATTACGGATATCTGCATATTTGTTGTACTTGTCTATGCAAAATACTGGTTTACAGCGCCAGTGGCTTATATGGCACCTGAAAATGACCTGAAGATTTTGGAGGACATAGTTGAGTTCGAAAAACATGATACAGTTTTAGCCAAAGTCGCCGGGAAAAAGATGTTGGGTCATCTTTGGTATCTTTCTGAAGAACTGGTTGCTCTAGCTTTTTTTGATGAGCGAATTTCTAATGAAACAAAACGCAGAATGATTTTAGCACTGAATAACGAAAGTTCGGAAAACAGTCCTAAAAAGGCATCTTTGAGGTATGATGCAATCAAAAATCAAAATATCGAAGATTTCGTTACAACAAATACAATGAAATTTTTCAACACGACTGGTATTTCATGCGAGTTCATACAAAAAGATCCTGAGCTGTGGGAAGAAGAAGAAAGCTACAGGTCAGCTAAAGAAATTGTACAAAACATGAGAGTCGTTAATGATATAGCTGAACGAGGTGTTGCTTTGATGGAAGAATACAACAAATTACATACAAACGATGAGGAGCAGAAGCAGTACTTGATGTTGTTAGTTAAGAATTATAGACAGAAAAACCCCAACGTCAATAAGTCAAATTTTATAACATTTTTTCTTTCTTTCTACTTCGAGGTTTCAACACTGTTATTTAGTATTTTCATTCATAAAACTGTATTCTGATTGTAATAAAATTATTTATTTAAAAATTTATCGTTTTTGCTTCATTTCTCATATTTCAAAATTCGGTAGCGACCCTTAAATATCAATTAAAATTTTTTAAAAAAATACTGGTATGTTTTCTAGTGGAATAGACCATTTTTAGGGGTTGAGAGTTAAAAAAAAGGGAAAAAAATTTTTTGGGGTCTTTTATGAATCACCCTAATACGTACGTACGTATCCATACGCACGTACGTATACATACGTACGTATGTATGTGTGTATGTGTGTGTGTGTGAGTGAGTGAGTGAGTGAGTGAGTGAACACGATAGCTCCTAAACGGGGCATTCGATTGAGCTCAAATTGGGTATATGTTCACCTTCGCAAGACCGGTATTGATTTTGGTGTGTATAGGACTTATAGTTTTTCTACAGGGCTACGACAAAGATTTCTTTTACATTATGGCCTATGTGGGGCAATTCTTGAAAATGCGCTAGCGTTTAAACGGCTTCGATTGAGCTTCAATTTTGTATATACGTTTGAATTATTCATCGATTAAAATTTATTTAAATGCTTGGTAATGATCTTAATCGTAAGTGTTCGGAAAAGCAAGTGGAGCCACTCCAGATTTTTATTTTTTAATAAGTATGTTTACTTTTCCCATCAATGGCTTTTTAAAATTTGTTTCACATGGCACAGTGGTTATGTCACCGAAAATGGTAGACGGCCGAAGTGTGAAGGTCCCGGCTTCGGGTCCATCGCGTGGCTGTCGATCTAACGATCTGGAGTTTTGGTAGGTTTTCTCCAGATGTAACGTCAAGTCCCCCCCCATGAGGAATATTTTGTCATACAAAATGTATATTCTTCACTCCCTTATCACACACGCGTATACATATTTATGAGCTGCTGTACTCGACCCCCCCCCCCATGAAAAATTTTGGCTACGCCACTGTATCTTGCATAATATCATTACTATTAAACTATTGCATTTTATTTTGCATCTTGATTAAGTAATCATTTTCATGGTGTAGTAACATCTTTCTCTGAATGGTGTGATATGAAAGTTGTTTTGTAAGACACTGGGATCCAAGTTCTGCAAATTGTTTCCTGTTCATGACGTCAAAATGATGCCAATATCACGTACGATCAGTGGCGCAGAGAGGGGGGGGGGGAGCAGAGAAAAATCCCCAGGGCCCCACCTCGTAAAGGAGCCCGCTTTTGTTGATTATATATAATACTAAATTGCATGATGACAATTCTATAAAAAAAAAAAAAAAAAAAGTCCAAATACAGATTAAGTCTCCGGAAGTTTCAAATTAATTTTTGAATGAAATCGCAAAAAAATGCAGCTAGCACAATCCACAAACTTGACAAAAACGAGGAGTGTTAGTGATTGAGTCTTCTTTAAGAAATCTAATTATGCATTTCTAAGAGTATGAACTAAGCATGAGACACATATTCATTTGAATAAGAATTCTACAAGTTTATTGTAATTTTGCTCGAACATAAACTTTAATTTCTAAGAAGTGTAAATGAAAGTAAATTGCTTCTATAATGATTTCAAGCTGATGTATAGATAAACCTGTAAAATTTCGCAAGATTTTCTTATGTGTATCAGCGTATTTCCTGTATTTTTATATAACTTTTGTAAATGCATTTTTGAGAGTATGAACCGAGTATAAGTTATACACGGTATGTTTATTTGAATAAGAATGGTAAGTTTATTCTAATTACTAGAAAGACTCTTTGAAGTATATTTGAAAGAAAGAAAAGAATGGCTTTATCCCCGTAGCAGAAACACCGCGACACGGCGACAATGTCGCGGACACAGAAATCTGCTTGCGGACAGTTTTTGTCGGCATATTCCAAAAAAAAAAAAAAAAAAAAAAAATTTAACTGTCCGCAACTTTCGGGAACATTTTGCCGCGGCTCGTTACGCTGTCTCCGCTCTGCGATGACGTCACTAACGTGAAAAACACGCGAAAAGGAACGGCCGAATCTAGCTTTTACACACCTCTGAATCCTCCTGGTTTCCAATTTTTATTATTTGCCAACGATCATCATTTTCTATTTCCCCTGCACCATTTTGGATTCGTTTTGTGGCCCATCGCAAAAATGCATTTATTTAAAATGTCCCCGTTCGGATAAATACGATTCAATACAATAACCCCATCATAAAAATATGAATGACTGATTGAAAACGGCCCTTCTACAAAATTACCTTCTAAATTGGACCTTTCTCACAGATATTGCTCATTAAAATGTCTTTTACAAATGTTCTATATTTTTTTTTTTTTTTTTCAGATCGAAATATTGTTATTCCTTTTTTCATCTTATGTTTTCATTTGCACGAGCTGATTACCCTGAAAGTGCCCCTACTATGTTTTGTTTTTTGCTGACTCATGTGAGCACTCGATCGACAGAACTATGTGCGTATTTCGCTTAGGAATTGAGGGAAGAGGGAAGAAAATATAGTTGAAAAATACAAAATTGTTTTAAGTCATCTAAGAATTTAATTTCCTCAAATATCGGTAGTTACGTTTGATAAATACGTAGTTACGAATTATTAACAATTATTATTCGAGAGTTCGTCGCCAGTTGTTTAGTTATTCCTCTTCGATGTTTTAATTGTTTTGCACACTTGCAATCTTTTTCGCTCTTTTTTTTTTTTTTTTCCCTGAACGATTTACTCTATTTAACCGGTTTTCTTATCACGCATTATTCATGATTATTACAGATATTTACTAACCATAAATAACTAGGAATGATATAAAAAGTGTCTTAGCAAAACTACATTTTGCGATTCTGAAATTAAGTGGGACTTCCAGAAATTGATCTGAAAATAGAGCAATTTGAGACATTTTGCGAATACAGCACTTGAAATGTATTATGTTTTGCCAAAATTAAGCATAGGTGTAGCTGGGGTTATTTGCGCCCGGTGCAGTCCTTTCGTTTTCTGCCACATTTTACTAAAGGCCAGAGCAGACTTCAGTGCTTTCCGTAAGCTAGAATGGGGACTCAATGTATTTTTCCGTATCTTCAAGACAGATTGTGGAGAAAAGTGTCCGCATTGTATGTTTGACGTGGTTTTGTGGTTTCACGGGTTATCATTTGTTTTCAAATCCCGACTGGTCATTAAAAGCCTATAAATTTTTCGACCCTGCACTGTTTCCCCCCTTTTATAAAGCGTGCACGTGCAAATTGACCTTTAAAAAATTCCCCTCATATCGTGTAGCGTACGGCGATTGCACGCGAGTCTGCGCTCGCCTTAATTGTCAAAATTCTCCGGTCGCTTATCTTTGTTTTTATCTTGCCGCCTTCGCGGACCGCCAACCCCCCCCCCCCTCCCCTCTTATTACGCCACTCTTTTGCTTATAAAAGAAGTGGAGTAATTTCAGAATTAGGTAATTCAGACTATTGATAAGATTTGGTATTCTAAATTTACAAATCATATACATCTTCTGAAAATTTGAAAAATTTCAACATTTTACTAAATGAAGAAAAAAAAATTAAAGCAAAGGTAAAGTAATTCTGGGAAAGTAAGTCTTCAGAAAACAAATTGTCGTAATCTAACAATTAGGTTATTCTTAGAATAAACTATTATCCATTTAAGCTTATTTTGCTTTCAAAAACTAAAAAATACAAACAATTTTTTTATAAATAATTCCGGAAGTTTTTTTCTTATGAAGTTATTTAAATACTTTCTGTAACAGAATGTTATATATTTTAATCAGCTAGTTACAAAATTTGCTGCTTAAAATAAAATTTGTAATTCATACGATTTTAATACACTTTTTTTTTACATTACGAAATTGAAGTTTAAGAAAGAAGATTTATTGCTTTTAAGGGATCAGTTTACACCAAAGGTCAAAGAATCAATTTTCTTTCTGCTTGCTAAATTATAAAAATTTTGACACCTTATTTTTAATCATATGCCAATAATATCATACTGCAACTTTTTTTCATACACTCAGCGCAATTTCATTGGCAAACAAACTCTTTAGATGGCTTTTTCTCCATGTTCATATTTTCTTTAATTACATGTTTTTAACATGCTATGGATTTTTTTTTCTTTTGGTATTTGAGATAAAGATTTAATTTTTTTTTTTTTTTTTTTTGTACATGTTCTTCATTACTGTTCTTATCTGATAAATCTGTGCATGGAATTAGCCTTCAGTTTTTTTCTTTTGTATTTTACAGAAATCATATGAAGATATGTTACATTTTATTGTTTTACACTGTATCGTATATTAGTAGAAAAACTTTTAGATGCAATATTAGATGTATCTGAAAATCCATGCACAGCCTTGTGTAATATATATTCAAAAATCTTTTATTATTTTTTTTTTAATTAGACAAAATTTTTTATTTTTTTAAGTAGTAGATTTTTTCTTAAATCAGTTTTTAAACTTTTTAAATAATTTTACTTAAATGTGCAGTTTAAAGAGATTTATTTTTCAAAATGTACTATTAGTTGAACATTGAAAGGCATCCAGTTCCTCATTTGTACTGTAGTTTTAAAAAATGCTGAAATGGTAAACTATTTCCTTAAAGGGACTTAGTTAGCATGCCACAAAAAAATTAAAATTATTTAAAATATTTTTAACATTATTTCTTACATATCTTATTTATAATAATAATTTTTATTGATATATTTTAAGAATAAAAGAATAGTGCCTTTTTAAAAACTTATATTCACATTTCATGAATGAGCAAGCATCAAATTAGAAGAGTGTGTGTAAGAGGAAGAACAAATACATTTCAGTAACTTGATTTTAAATGGTGCTGTGCATCCAACAGTTGGATGCAATACAAAATTTGTATATGACTCTGAAAAAGGGGGAAAAATAAAGGAACTAACTATGCACTGTAAGTCAAAACACACATTACAACCCCACAAGTTTTGTGGATAAGCCCTAGTCCTTTTCAGATTATTTCGAACCAGTTTTCTGTAATATGCTATCTAACTATACTTTATCATGGAACTCAAGTACCCTTTTTAAAAACAGGCTGTCCTTTTTTAATCTTTTCCGGCGGCCTTTTTTTTTTCTCTAGAGTCAACACTATTTAACAGCAGTGGTTAAAAATTGTTGGTTTTATGTATGAATTATCCTCTAAAATTACACGCAAAATTTTGCAGACTGATTATGAAACTCTGAAAGTTTGTCGCAGACAGCTACTAAACTTTCTGCCACTGGGGGCTTTATTATGTTTCAGGTTAAAGTAGAATTTCTGCAAAAATAAAGTTTAGAAGATATTCCTTACTTACATAAACGTAACGTACATATTTGTAATGAACGTATCAAGTTACACTCGTAAAACGTAATAAAATTCACATTGAAGGATCGGCTTACTTTTTTTAAATTGTTTATATATATATATATATATATATATATATATTAATGTATATATACTTAAAAACTAATTCTTTAAAATTCTGAAAATCCACATTTTACCTAATCATTTTTTTTTCTTTCTTTCTTTTGTGTGTGTGTGTTATTTTTAACTGTATAAAATTGCTATTTTTGGGAAGAATGAAACTATGTCATCTAAGTCAGCGGCGCTAACTTAGACTGCTAACCGGTAGTGCGCGCAGAACTGCAGGAAGGGCGGGGAGGTGAGAGAAAGGCAACGAGCAGGTGATAATGCATGTTTAAAAACTCATTTCATTTATACTTATTTTTAATCCAAATATTTTTTTCTCCTAAAATATTTATTCAGACATTATCAATAACAATATTTTGTAGGACTAAAATTTAGTATGATTAATGGGACTAAATATTCATTGTTAAAGAACTTAAAAAATGTATGCATGCTAAGGAATGTGGGCTGGAGGGGGGGGGGCATCATCATAAATTATTCTTTGTTGGTAGAAATTGTTGCACAATTTTTAGAAACTGCTGATCTAAGTCATAATTTTATTTTCAAACATATTCATTTGCAAATTTTGCGATATAAATCGACTCATGAACCCATTTTCGAGAAACATTATTTTAGCCTACATTAAAGCCAATATAATATCCTGATTAATCTGAAATTTCACTATCTTGCCTCCTAAAAAAGTCTAACCCCTTACGAAAAGGTGACTAGTGTCGATTTTCCTTTCTTACTACATCCTGCGCGTGCCCACTTGTCATGGTTTAGGTTTTTGTTTTTAGGGACTCAAAGTTCAGCGAAATTTTGTTTCTTCGAGGTCTCTTATTGGATTTTATGAGTTAAAAAAAGACAGCAGCTGTGCTTGGGGGAAGAACGGCTACTCAGTTAGCAATAAATAAATTGCTTTGTAAAAACGTTTGGGGGAAAATTTTGATGCGCAATGAATTGATTTATATATGCTACATACAATGCATATGAATGTTTGTGTTTTTATTAGCAGGTTTTTTTTAAAGTGTATATATAGAGAGATTTTAAAGTCCACTTTCCTGTGCTATATGGTTCCAGCTAGTCAGAAAAATTATGTCTAGGTATAGTAAAGTGGCTATGCGCTACTTGGTGAGACCACTTACAGTCACAATGTATCATGCATCTAGGCTTTTTGGTATCAGATGCATCTGGACATGAAAGGTTTCATCAAAGCATAGAGCCTAGTGATATTTCTTTAAACTTGCGATGAAAAGTGCTAAACTTTTGATAAAATATACGTGAATTTTCAATATTTCTATAGAATTTTTAGTTTTATTAGAATTCCTTATTTTTGAATTGCGACTGGTAGAAAACGATAAAGTTAGCGTAATTGTCTTGTACCGTGAATTAATTGGCTCTGTAAGTAGTCTCATCCAGCAGTGCGTAGCCGCTCTACTAATACACGACTTGGAGCCGTTGGACAATTAAAACAAAATGTTGGCTATAGGAGCACGTCTATATATGTGTATTTACGTAAATGTGTATATTACTTTATGGATAGTTATTTTCTTCATTCTTTTATCCCTTCTTGTACTATTTCTTCATTTTAATAAATAATATAAATTACCCTTGTATTATATTCATTTTGGTTTTTGGAAGAAACTGAAAGAGTTCTTTTAATAAAATAAACAATATAGGTTTATAGGGATTTTACATATAAATTTAAAAATGCCGTTGATAAAAGCTCTAGAAAAACTAGCAAATAGGAATACGTATTTTAAAACTTTTCCTCATTGCTATTATGCTTTCAAAATACAAAAATATAATCAAAGATAGACAGTTTCAGGTACATGAAGAACTGACAGTCGCAATTGTAAGAGGGGCTCCATTTTTTTATCTTCTTACATGATTAGACTCAACATGATTAGGCTCAACATGATTAGAAAGTGACCAGAAAGCCGCCCATAACGATCTTTCATTAATGGAACAGGTTGCCACGATGTAAACTTATTAAATGAAGTGTTTGTTAGCTGTTTTTCAAAGAATGAATTAATGACTTTTTAAATATTTTTATGTTTACTGTACTTCTAAATACCACCAGTAGATAAAAGATTTTAAAACATTCCTGAAAGTCTAAAATAGTACTCAAAGGCAATTATTTTGGCAACAATCATAGAAAAGTTAATCTACACTTAGACATTAATTAGCGTACAGTCGAACCTCAATTTAACGTACATTGATTTTACGAATTCTCCGATTTAACGAATGTTTTTTCTGTCCCGACAAAAAGGGTGCTAAAATGCTTTGATTTAACGAATTTTTAGCATTGATTTAACAAACAACAATTGCTGAAATAAAATTCTCACATAAAGCTAAAACTTCGAATTTACGAAGACAGCGATACAGAAATAGTCATTATAATTACGCCGTGGATAACGGAAAAAAAAAAAATCACTAACTCCTTTACATTATTACTAATTATTTTAAAATGTTTTAATTCCTTTTATATCTAGTTTATGTCTACAAACCAGGGCCTGACTTTCACTATAACACTTTTGTGCCCAGGGCACTTTTAAGATTTTGTGTCCTTTATCTGGCTCAATTTTTGTGCCCTGTGTATCGTGTTAAACTCAATTTTTTGGCTTATTTCTCCATGTGTGCCCAGGGCACGTGCACCAAGTGTCCGTCCAATAGTCAGGGCCTGCTACAAAAGGAGTATTAAAATTTTAAAATAATTTTTATGTTTATAGATTTGTTCATCTTAAAAAACATTTTTTATCTCAATAATTTTTGTACTATGTTTCACTTTTCATGATTAACACTAAGTAAACCTCAGCATAACCCAGCAACCGTTAAGTATAACCCAGCAACTGCAGTTTTATATTGATTATTTTTCGCTGTTACTTAATTACGTCGAATTACTTTTTGTGGATCACTGGCATATGTCTTGTTTCAGTCATGAAAATTTTGACTACTTAACAGGTACTTTTGAAGGTCAGAACAAGGGAAACTTGATCAGAAACATGACTTTGACATCACAAAGTTCAGAAGAATTCTTTACTCGGATAAAATCAACCAAAAATTTAACATTCTTCAAGAACATATATTTATAAATATTTATAAATATTGCATGTTATAAATAATGCATATTTATAAATATTTAGACAAATTTTCTCTATACATTTCCACTCACAATTAAACAAATTTCGTCCTTCTACAACCAAAATTCACCGAGTTACAGCTGCTTAAAGTTTGAGCACTTTTCAAGCAGCGAAATAGGGATTGTATACAAAATGAATTTGAGAAAAATTAATGTACATGGTTTTGAGCCTTGTCATATTTATTGGCAATTTCATTAACTATTTTATGAATGTAGATTGCAATAAAGAAGATGTGTATCCAATAAATTAACAAAAATATAGCTTATACTGAAAATAAATTTTTTAAAGGTTTTTTTTTAATGAACTGATGTTAAATAACTTTGGAAAAAAAAACCCAAAAGAACAAGGACTTAAAACACTTCGTTAAACATTAAATTAGAAAATGAAACATTTAAAAATACAAATACAGTATGGAACCTCTTATCCGGAAACCAGTTATCCAGAAAACCAGTTATCCAGAATCATTTTTCAATTGATTAAATTCCTATTTTTTCCAAAAGAAAAGCAAAAAATGAGTTTTTAAAAAATATTTCTTATGTTTTTGTTTTTATTTTGAGTACTACAGCTAGAATTTATAAAGTAAGCAATCTGGTAAGGTATTTTATTTATTTTTTTAGTGTGTGACTAAGTTTTCAAGAAGTTATCATATATTTACAATTTCCTCTCTAAATGATTATTATTTATCTTGATCATATTAAGTTTTTTTTAAACATTATTTTTCTAGTATATTAGCAATTAATGGTAAATAATTTGAGCACAGAATTGAAATTACAGTATAAAACAAGGTAAAGCAGAACTTGTTTAATTTGAAACCCAAGGGAAGTCAGAAAAGGTTTATCATCATCATTAAAAAAAAAAAAAAAAAAAAAAAAAAAAAAAAAAAAGCTATTGGAATACCAATAATTGGCACTTAGAGGAATTACTTAAATACAGTTCAAACCATCCAAAATTTCAATCTAACCAGGTTCTACTGTAAAAAATTTTAAATAAATATTAGTATAAAAAAGGATACTGTTTATAAGAACATGCCTTTTCTTGCACATGAAATGAGTACATGTATCTTCATGAATGCAACTGAAGCAGGATATGTCTTGAATGGTTATTTTTTTCCTTTCACTTATATTCCAGATGATTTGATGTTTTTGCATTATATTACTAATCTGAGGGATGTCATTTTTTGATTTTTCAATTAAATTTGCTATATTGTCATACTCATTTTTATACAATTTTACTGCTGTTTCACTTTTCTTAAGATTTTGTATAAAGGAATCCGAATCTGATATGTCAATGCCTCTGGAAACGATTTTATCAGCTGTTCGCTTTAAGGCACCCCCAACACCGTCCATCGCTCCTTTACCGTGTCCTGCAGCGGAAAAATTCTATGTGCATCTTTTAACATTAGGGCACATGATTGGTAAGAGTTCAGTCAGAAAATAAAAATTATAACGATTTTTGTACTGTGAGCTGGGTCCATCGGACCAAAAATGTATACTGTCTACTTTCGATGACACATACTTAGGAACTAAATCTTCCAATACTGGTTTCAAATGTGCCCAAACTGCATGTGCTCCATGGTCCAGGTTTTCTGAAACAGTACAGAAAGATATTTTTGTACTATCTTCAATTTCTGCATTCTCGTCTGTAGTATTTTTCTTAAAATATAGTATCCCAGTATGTAGGGATAGTTGCTTTTTAGAAGCACCAAAGTGAGCAGCCTGAACTTCACTGTAATACTTTAAAGCGTAGTTTTCAGAAAAATCTATATGTAAAAGTATTTCATTTGCAGACAAATTCCTTATAAGGCATTTTCTTTGATTATTTTGGTGTTCTATTATGAAAATATGTTTTAGATATAATGGAAGCACTTTGTTTAGTTCCTCTAACACAGTTTCAGCTTTATTTTGAATAACTATCTTAGATGTTATCTTGACTTCCTTTTCTTCTCCCTTCACATAAGTTTTTTTTTTAGTTTTCATCCATTTTGAATATTTTACGTCACAATCTTCAATTTCATTCATTCGAGTTACCATTTTTAATTTTTTTCCTTTACAGTGTTGGCATATTCGAAACATAATGGCATATGATCTTTCACAGCATATAATATTTTGCAAATATCTTCGGTGGTACATTCTTTAATTACTCCATACAAATGTAGCTTTTTTAAAAGCTCTTTTGTATTCCAGTGCAGTACACATAAACATGTTTCCCTGTCTTTCAAAGTAGGCTGCACCACCCAAAAAGGACGCAAAAGGCAAAACTGAGTATAAGACATAAAAGTTCCATCATTATTTATGTATTTTGTGTGTAAGTGTTTTAAGCTATCCAGTAATACCCTTTTTTGCATTTTAATTCGGCCTCTTGTGACTGTGTCTTTTTTGCCAGGGCACATGCGACTATGCAAATCGTCTTCGAGAAATTTCTGGACAGACTTTCTCACTTCAGCTAAATTCTTCTGACCTTTGTACGATCTTTTGAAATGCACCTTCTTTGTTTCTAATGCTTTTTTATAATTTTTGTACGAAGCTAAATTTTTAAGTTGACCTATCATTCGATACTTTTTAAAAATTTTATTTGAAACTAGGCTAGCAAAAAATCTTCTTTCTTTTTCTTGTTTTAAATCTTTTTTCTTTTTTTCTAACTCTGTCATTAAAGAAAAGTTAAGAATTAAATTCTTCCTTATTTCTGGGGATACCTTTTCTCTACCAATTAGTTTGTGCACTTTTGTGGCAGGGGATAATGAAAATTTCGATTTATCCTTGGATTTTAAACGATACATTTTTTTCCTTAAACTTTCAATTTTCCTAGCTTGTTTAAGAGATTGGGCAATCGTGGATTGCAACTTATATCTCAAAGCACTATAAGTGCGTTTTGCAACTTTTCTGCCAGATTGAATCCGTGGAGAGCCACTGCTCTTAAGAAGTGTTTCTTCATTTTCAGATGTGTCTTTAGCTTGTTTCAAAGATTTTCGCTTTCTGTAATTATGTGAATCTTTCTTCCATTGTTTTCGTTTAATGCGTTGTTGTCTATTGGAAAGATTACTTATACTTTTAATCACACCCTTCTCCTTCATTCTTCTTTTATACTCTCTGTCTTTTTCTCTTTTCTGAGCTTTCTTCTCTTCTGACATCTTTGCTCTACATTTCCTGACACGTTCACGGCAATCTTGTCGCCTTTTATCAATTTCTTTAGATGTTTGTTTTTTTTTCTGTTTTGATCCTGAGGTTTTTTTAAATTTATCCATAATTTTGTAAAAAAATGAGTACTGAAAGCTAAAAAATAAAAAAATATATATGCTTTATACATTTTTATAAAAAGGGGAAGAATTAGTATTGAAAATAAGTTTATGCAACCTATAATGTTTCTTAACACAAATGATAAAATTACTCACTCTTTAAAAGGTAACTTAAACTAAAGGTATAATAAGGCTGCTAAAAAATAATATTTCGTGTAAACAGATAGTATAATAATTAAAAAGAATTAAAATAAAATCATTCTCAAACCAGATTTAAAAAACAAACTCAGGACAATGATTTATTTATTATTATTTTTATTTATTTATATTTTGGGTGGGTGGGTGAGAGGGGGTTAGTAGGATACACAATGTGTATAAATACATTGCATATTTCTAAGGAAAATTTTATTTTCGGAAATAGTCTTTACAAAAAGATCCAGAAATCGATAAAAGGGGAAAAAATAGACAAAAAAGGACAATAATTTGTTTAGAAAAGCATACTTTGGGGAGAAAATAATGGTTTTGAAACAAATAAACAAAATTATATAATATAAAACCATTAAAAAGTTTGCGCGATGCATTTAAACTAATCTTGGAATGCAAAAATTAACTTTATAAATCTTTACTGCATGAAAAACCAATTGCGCGCAAACATCGGTAACGCAAGCATCAGTTCTGTAACATATGCCTTCTACTTCAATGTTACCGACCTGATTGTTGCCGATCTGACGAATTTCCTGTAATAATGTAGCTAAACATCGCTAATTAAAGATTCGAAACCTAAACACTCATTATTTTGTTCATGACAAATTATTTCTTTTTTACCAAACAAAAATAAGTTTAAAAAAATAATAATTTTGCATCGCAGCTTGCGTTACCGACCTGATCTGTCATTTAGTAGACACACAGAAAAATAAAAGATTGAATGAAATCTTACCTGTTATTCCACGAAACTTGCGTCGAAACTTTGTATCATGTACAAGCTGCAGTTCGACAGGTTTCATCTGCGCTGTCAGTTCGTGCCAAAAGCAATGTTTTGACCGGAAATAGCATCCCGGAAGTCGGCGTTACCGATCTGATACGAAAACTTGGGACAAGCATATATTACGTTTTTAAAAAAAAATGTATATTTAAATTTCTGAAAAATAGGAATCGATATTCACAAAGGAACATAAAACACATCGTTTCCGCCGATACTTGTTTTTGCCACGATGTTTAATAATGCACAATGTTTTTTTTAATGATCGTGATTCGCATCTGGGACACGTTACCGATCTGATATTGAAACAAAAAAAAAAATTCCCTTCTCATAAATTAAAGTGCAATTCGGATATTTTTTGATGGATTGGATGTAAAACAAAGTTTACTGTATGAAAAAAAAATATTATTTTGGTTTTTCATTGGAAGTGTTTCAAAAATTTATGTGGGACACAAATTGGCACTTTTCCTAATATTCACTCATATACATTTTAGAAACTTAAAATAATATTACAAATTCTGTTAGCGTAACGTTTGTTCAAAAGTAGCTTCCTTGAGCTGCAATACAAATATGCACCATGTACCCTTTCTTCCTGTACTTTGCGTAGCATACTCAGTGCTACACATATACGATTTAGTAAGTCTGACCCTGGATAGATTTTTAGAGCCTGACTGTAACCTTCTGCTTAAAGATTAGTATTCTAAAATTAGTTTGGCTTCTTTCTCCGCATTATGGCAGAAAATGAAATTAAAACCTAGGATTTAAATTTTCAATATTTATATGGTCCCTTAACAGTTTACCGTAACGGGACATTTTTAAAGGTGGAAAACTGACTTAAGTCAAAATATTTGCTGCTTTATAACTCGGTAAATTTTGGTCATAGAAGGACAATTTTCTTTCTTTTTTTTTTTTTTTTTTTTTTTTTTTTACTGTGCATCAAACTGTATAAAGAAAAATTTTCTAAATATAACTGATAGGACCAGGGGAATGTATGAAAATTTAAATTCCGTAATTTTTATAGGGATTGATTTATGGACTTCAATTGTTTCTGCTATAATAGATTATACAATTTAAAGCATTTTTGTGATTGGAACTATGTGTCTCTGATTAATATTTAGGAAATAGTAACTGGGCACCGTTATCACAGGACACTCTATATATGCATCCAATGTATAAAAATTGTGCAAATAGAAATGTAGTAAAGCAAAACATACGGACCTTTTGAATTAGGTTTATCTTTTCTAAAATAAAAAATTTACATTATCCATGTAATTTTTTACCATTCCTTCTAAAAAGGGTGGTATAAGTAATTTTAATTATCTATATAAGAAAAATAAAGCTAATGTACAAAATTGCACAAACAGAAATGCACACCCTCCCAAAAAGTATTTGAGTGTAAGTCAAATTTCCTATATCGGTTTCATTTGTAAAGCATTGTTCTTCATAAAAAAGAGCATGGTGCAACAAATAACAATAACTTCTTATATTTCAAGCTATATATATTTCAAAAACTAATTAATTACTCACTAAACTGAAGTGAGAAATTTGGCTTTTACTTGAATACTTTTCTGAGATTGTATAGTAAAAATAAAGTATACGGATAATTTTTTAGTCTTGGACAAAGGTTTATCTTCTTATTTTGTAAGTTAAGAAATTATATTATTGTTCTTTTTCTTTTTCTTCTTCTTTTTTTTTTTTCATTACATTTTCTTTGTTTTTAAAGCAATATGAAAAATGAGTGGCAAAAACCTACCTGCACATTTCTTTTTAATATTTAAATAGTTAATGAATAACACAGAGTTAAGTTAGAATTTGTTATAATTTCTTTCATTCCATAATGCATGTACTTCTTTATTTTGTGTGTTGATTGTGTGTGTTGATTTTGTGTGTTGTTGAAATCTGATGATATCTAATTTCAATAGTTAGTGCAATACAGACTTGCTTTTATTATTACACAGCCAAGAAATTATCACATATTTGAATGGTTGTTTTATTTCTAAATATTCTAAAGAGGAAATATATTGGATATTATATTTGCATAAACATATTTTCCTTTCAGTAAAAATTAACTGATGCATTTGTATAGCTCTATATCCTTTACGATTATATATTCTTTAAACAACCACCATTTTATAGAATACTGTTTGTTAGGTCATAGAAAATTTTATGACAAATTTCAGCTATCAAAAATTACTAAAAGTAATTTATTCGTAAAAAGTAATAAATCATTATTTATTTTCATTAGTGAAAAAATAATCTTGAATTGAAATAGAACTTTAAAACTTGGTACGAAATTAAATGCTTCTACAATAAATTAAATTGTTATTTGGATATTTTCTTTTAAAATGATGCAAATCAAAGTTTTATCTTAAAAAACCCATTTTACCCCCCCCCCCCCAAAAAAAAAAGGTTTTTTTAAGGTAAAAACTCGTCCCGGTGGGAAAAATGGGGAACTACCCAGGCAGCAAATCTGACAACCCTGGTTGTTGCCGCTTATTTCGGTTGGTGTTTAATCCGGGGAACCTTGGTATGCAAGGAACAAAATAACCAATTTTTTAAAAAATGAATGTACCGTATTTTTCGGCATAAGCGCCGCATCATAGTAAAATCGCTGAAAAAAAAAAAAAAAAATCATCATAAGCGCCGCACCGTAATTTATAGCCTGTGCGTACAACTTATTTAACCGTATGAAAATATACAATATTTTAAATATGAATAAGTAAGGGAAGGATCTAAAATAATACCTTAGGCACTTAAGTATTTTTTCCCATGCAAAAACAATTTAAAAAAAGAAGCATTTTGTACTCACCATTTGGCAGATTTCAAATATAACAGCAGCAGATGAATGTACAACAGTGAGTTTAACCATACAGCAAAATAATGAATTGAAAATTTTTGTACTATCGTAATAAATTTATTATCAAATTAATATAATAATAATAAAAAAATAAACAATATATCTAAAACTAAAATCCCTCGAAATCACTCTCCTCGCTGTCGGTTATAAATAACTGCAACACATCGTCGTCTACGGCATTTTCCTTCATTGATAGAATACAATATGTTTTGCCGTCTGTGCAAATAAAAGAGAGCACCTTCTAGGTACCGGTGTTGTTATTTATTTATTTTAGAAAAGAAAACATGACATTTAGTATTCCTTCTGTGTCTCTTAAGTGATTGATACATTTGATTTTCTGCTCCATGCTTATTTGCTTAAATTACACATTTTTCTTCACAAACATATCTCTCTTACGATAGTAAATTGTTTATTAATATTGTAAAAAAGAAAGCATATATTGTTCTCCCCCCCGCCTTTTCCTGTTAATCAGCTGGTGATAAACGCTTCCGCTCTGAGCTGAACTGATGTTTATTTTTCTTTTCTTTTGCCACCGCAGTGGTGAAATATGTTAGCGTTTTCTTTCTTTCTTCCCCCCCCCCTCCCCTATCGTCGCGATTAATGGAATTGTTGATACTCTCTTGCAGTTGGAAATGTGCATATATATATATAACAACACTTATGCATTAGTTCGTTCCAGCGGAAAATTTTATCTTCTAGCCGGAAGACTGGAAGTTGACTTAAAAAACCGAAAGAGGAGGCAGGTTTTTGCTGTGTGATCTTTAATGAGGACTGTCTTGGAACGGACAGAAGGGTGCATCATTTCTTGCTATAAAAGAACAGCTCATTTATCCCACCAAAAGTAATTTAAAAACAATAATAAATAAATAAAAAAAAAAAACTTGGAGAATGTCGATTCTACATTGAAAAAATTGTTTCGCCATAAGTGTCGCTGCATTAGAAGCGCCGCAGATAAAAAGAAATACGCTTTTTTCTCAGAAGCACCGCGGCGCTTCTGCTGGAAAATACGGTACATATGTTTTTTCACGTCTTTATTCTTAAATAAATAAGTGCATACCTTAAACCTGTGGCTCCCAAACTGTGGGTCTTGTGGGAGCAATTTTAGTGGGTTGCAAAAACGGCAGGAAAATTTAAACTTGTTTTCAATATAAAGAAAAAGTGTTTTATTTAAAGAATCTAAACAAAACTTCCACAGCTTACTTACTAGAACAACTTACTTTAGAACTAAATTTATTTCTATAAAAACATGCACATTTGACAAAATAAAAAGGAGCACATTTAAAAAGCCTTTGCTCCAAAATTAAATTTATTTAAATAATAAAAAAATGTGGACAGTGAAATTAAGACTATACAGGGTGTCCCAAAAAAGTGGTAATGGGCTTTAATTCTTTATCTATTAGAGATGAATGAGGAGTATAAATGTTCAAAAATGTTCAAAATAAGGCTGGAAATAAGACTCCGTTTAGAAAAAATTCCTCTTGTTAATTTTCAAAAGGTTACACCGTTTAAATTTGTATATGACTCCCTCCCCATATAAAACTGTTTTCAAGTAGTAAAGTGTGCCCCGTACACTCATGAGGTCACATACAAAATTTGAGAACTATACCTTAAAAAATGTCAGAGATATGAAGATAAATATAATGCTGACTTAAACCACTTTTCCATGGCTCTTGAAGGGAAAAAAATCATGTTGCATGATCATATTTCAGGGGTCCTACATAAATTACAACAGAAAATCTTTTTTTTTTTCACTATAGCAATAAATGTTCACATTCAAAATCATGTATAGTCCCTGATCATCTATATTTAAAGTTATCTCTGTGACATTGCATGATGAAAAGCTAAAATTTGGTATATCACCTCATGAGTGTATGGGGCACATTTTACTAATTGGGAATGTTTTTGTACGGTGGTTGTATACAAATTCAAAAAGTGTAACTTTTTGTAAATGAACAAGAGGAATTTTTTCTTAACGGAGTCTTGTTTGTGACCTTATTTTGAACTTTCTTTCAATTTACATTGCCCACTTATCTCTGATAGATAAAGAATTAAAGCCTGTTACCATCTTTTTGGGACACCCTGTATATAGAGTAGACCTATATTGAAATAAGGTAATAGGCTTTTATGTGCATTCTGCCAGTGGTTATTTTTCCAAAAGGCATGTGAAAAACATGCGTTCTATTTTATATAGCCTATATTGGTTATCGTGCGAAAAAAAATTTCTAAGTGAAGGTGGGTCCCAGGACAAAAAAGTTTTGGAGCCACTGCCTTAAACTATTAACTAAATTCACATATTTAGATTTAATTTACTGATTTATTAAACAAAAGTGTTTTATTTTTACTTTGGTTCCGCCATTTTATTTTGGATTTCTGTTATTCTGGTCAATCACAGTCCGTCCTGATGTGATCAGAATAAGCGGCAACCACTGTATTGAGAAAAATTGCTGATGATGCCGAATGCAATAAAAATTTAAATCTAAAACAAAGTGATTTCGGTCATTTTCGGCTTCAAAAATTTGTCAGTAAATCCATAGATTCTAGATATTTCGTGATTATTATATTATTTACTTTTGTAATAATAATAGTTTATTATATTATTTGTTCAGTAGGTTATTAATGATGAGTTTGAAACACACATATTTATTCTTTTGCTTCGAAGTAGGGTTTTTTTCTTAAGTGGGGGTAAAAGATCTCATGAAAAATATAATGGTAATTGGTTGTACGAAAGTCCTTGAAAAATTTAGAGATGAGTCTTAAAATCCTTTAAATGTGCTTCTGAATTTTACCAGTCATTCTACAGGACACCATGAATTTTTTTGGAAAGTTTTTGGTTATTTTTCTTCCTTTGGACTGTTAAAATTCACTTTTGTTGAGTCCCCACTCTTCTTTGGTTACTGTTATGGACTTCAGCTGATAAAAGATAAAATTTTAACTCGAAATGCTCATCGTGATTCATACATACCTTTTATGTGTGTTATTTTACGAAGTTTTAATTATTTCACCTTTTAAACAACTGTTTCTTTTGAGTGCTTTTTGCTAAATAAAAGTTTTACTGAAATAAACCAAATATTTCTTCAATTATCACCGATTTTGTGTTTGTAACCTTAATTTTGATCACTAGTATAATGGTAATAAAAAAAATCATGTTTTGCTTTTAGATAAATTGATTATTAACAATGTTACTATTAACAATGGAATGAATGTACTGTACTAATGTAGAATCAGAACTTTTAAACTTATGTTTTGTGATGGATAAAAAAATCCATATTCATTTTAATTCATGTATTTGGCATAAAACCCTTAGCCCTTCCGGAGCATTTTATATATTAGTAAATATAGAAATATCTTTGTAATTTTGTAATTTATTCTAAATAATGCTAAACTTCTTTTTGAGACAGTTTTAAACTAACTGAAAATAATTAAAATATTAGTTTTAATAATAATGATTAAAATTAGCATTTTATCATGAATTGTTCCATGTTTCATGGGCTTCCTATTAGTGTTTCAAATTTATAATTTCAATCAAATAAGCTAGCAGTCTAGTTTTCTCGGTTACTACATTTCAAGATTGTTAGTTTGAACTACTATTTAATTTAGAAGATTTTGCAGTTTTCTATAATTAATGGCATTTTTATTTTCAGGATGCTAGTCTCTCTGCTGTATATATCACTTCTCGAAATGGCCAGGAATTTCAGTGTATATTACCTCAGTTGAATGAGGAAGAAATATCTGAAAAAGAAGATGACAATGAAAAGGATACAGATATTATTGAACTTTTAAAACCTATGAAGTCTGGATCATGCTTGACTAAGGTAATTGAAATAATTTTAATATATCTGTGATCCTGACCTTACTTTTATATAAATTTTATTGAAGAGCAGAGAATTTAATGCTAATGTTTCCATAGTATTAAGTTTTTTGTAAAAGCATGAAAGGAGCATGTTTCAAAAGCTAAATATCAGTGCTAGGACCTCCTGTGTACAAAACTTCAGCATTATCTGACTAGCCAAAAAGTATTCACTTCTTCATCTTTCAAATGCTGAAGTACAGTTTCATACAGGGCCCTTTGCTAAAGGAGGGATAGGGGGAGAGTCTCCTCCCCCTGAAACTCGCAAAATTCTATTATACATGGCCAAATTAGTTAAAATATTTTTACAAAAACCATAATTTACTTTCTATTCGTGGTACACTTAGCAAAATTATACAACCCAGCTGCCTAAAGTAAAAAGTTGGTAATATAGTTGATAAAATAAATAAATAAATAAAGAAGTTGGTAAAAACAGATATTTGACTTGGCAATTTATTGACATCTCCTCCCCCAAAAAGTCTTAGCAATGGCTCTGGTTTCATAATGGTGATGATTGTACCTCCACCACACTATCCCCTCTATACATGATCCTTACATCCATGCCTGATTAATAGAACTTATTATTATAATTAAATAATTACATGTTGTTTAGTTCAGAAGGTAAGCAATAACAAGTTAGAGCTTATGCTTAATAGGTGTTAATAGAAGAAACAATTATGCTGCATGTGTAGAAAGTTCAGCATAAGTGAAATATAAAGGAAAGAAATTTTATTCAATCCAAATTGTAATTTACTTTAAAACATTTTAAAAACTGAAAAAAAGGTAATAAATCTGGTATTTAAAAAATACAACATAAATAAATAAGAAAATTATACTACAGTTATTGACAAGGTTATTTTTACATCTATTGCAGTGTTTTCTTGAACAAAAGATTAAAAGTGTTTTAAGGATTTGGTTCAAAGAAAGAAATCCCCCTCACAGACTTTATATACCTGAAAATAAACTAATTATGGCAAGAACTCTAAAAAATTCAGGATGATTCTTCATATGCTGCACTACACACTGTAATAAAGGAAGCAAGAGTCCTTTATGAAACTTTCAGAAATTCTTCAATAAGGACTTGCACAGCAAAAATTTTCGAAGAGTGACACATCTTGCTAATTTCTTTAATTTTTAAGAATCTTTTCTGAAACTTTTGCATCTGATACAGGTTTATCATTTATTACTGTGTATAGTACTGCTTGTAACAAGGTATTCTGAAAATTTTGAAAGACTTAACATAAACAGTTGATTTTGTATTTATGTTCTGAAATTGTAAGATTTTTTTCAAATTACATCATTGAGTGTGAAATGTTTGAAGTTTTTTTACTTCTAAATTTATTTAAATACAGTAGAACCTCGATTATCCAAAGTAATTGGGACCGAACCTATTTTGGATAATCGAGAATTCATCAGTAATCATCTAGTTTAATATGTAGTATCGTCATTGAACTGTTGTTATGACTATTTTAACTGTTAAATAAATTAAAATTATAAATGAAAATAAATTTATTTCTGAAACAAAAACTTACAATGGTTTAAACGGAAGTTTCATCTGATGTAAATTGGCCATCCTTTGCCGTGCAGCTCTATCCCGAAGTTTTCTTAAAAGCATGATTTTAGAGGAATCGCACTGCTCCTGTTGTTCCAACCAAAGAAGGCCTTTTGAGAAACACTCAAAAGCATCATTGTTACTGATCTTATTTACTCCAAAATCATTCTCATCTTCATCATCATCTTTTTCTTTTGAGATTTTCGGACTTCTGCTATTAATTCCTCATCATTGAGCAACTGGAAGCCTGCATCTTCCACGTCACAATTCAACCATTCCGTGATTTCTCTATCCCCACAATTTTCAAAAACTTTCATTGTGCTAAAAAGGCTTGAAAAGTCAGTAACACTATCTTTCACAATGTCTGTAGCATTTTCATCTATGCCAGTTGAAAAATTCGACAAAAGTTTTTGCCAACTTCGTCGTTCGATTCTTGCGCATTAGTTCGTTTGATTGCGGCATAGATTCCCACACAACACTGATCATATAAATGCAGTCTTTGATATTGACAGTTTTCCAAAACTCAATTATTGAAACTGCACCAGATTCAGAATCTATTTCAAAAAGTAACTTTCTGATAAAAAAAGTGAAGAAGAAATCAACTTCGGTTAACTGAGAGTTTCGGTTAATCGAGGTTCTACTGTATAACTACTTATATGGTGGTCCTCCATTGCCATAGAAATTGTAAAATAATAAAATATCAATGCTTGTTTATTATTTTGTATCATATTCTTTTAATATAAGTACTGTACTCTGCACATATAAAATATGTCCTGAAAAGAACTCTTATGTAAAAAAATATAATGTATAATAACATCCAAAAGTTTTCAAATATATAAAAAAAAATTGCATTTGTAACCTTTTATGCTGAAACTCAATCTTTTTATGGCAATGTCACAGTACCTGATTCTAATTAGTTAAAAAACTTTTTGTTTTAGTAATCATTCAATAATTATAGAAAAATATAGTTTAGATAAGAGAGTTGTTAGTTAATTTTCATCTCTGCACAACTCAAAGAAATCTATTCTTTTGAGTATCGGAAATTTATCTGTTGTACATATTCTTGGATTTTTCTTTTATCTTTTTCAGGGAAAAGACTGGTGGACTTATGAGTTTTGCTTTGGTCATTACATTAAGCAATTTCATCTTGAAGGTTTGTTTTGCTTAGTAATTTATTATGTAATTTATTATATCTTCTAAGAAAGTAATTCTTCAGGGTTCACACTAGGTAAAAAAACTGGGTGAGATTCACCCACTTTAGCTACAAGATCAAGTGGGATTTTTAAAAATCTAAGTAAGAATTTGAGAATTTTGTTTATTTTCAATTTTTTTTTCACATTTTACAAGCAAAATTAATATTACAAAAGTACAGTGCAACTAAGATTATAAATATCAAAATTAGCAAAATAATATACAAATTAATTTGATAACAATACAATTTAATATCTTTGAATCTTTGCCCCATTAAATATTTCAACTGCTTCATCAAAATTGAACTAATCATGCAGGAAAAGCTCACACAAGTGTCATTTTTTTGAGTGGGATTTTGTGTAGTATTGTGGGAATTGTGCAATCCCGCAGTGTAGTCGGAACCCTGGTCTATAATAATTAAAGTAACTTTGTATAAAATATGCATTAAGTAAAATAAATATATAGTCAATTGTATCACATCAGAATGCAGTGATTTTGGTTGATAACCTGCTGGTCCATACATAAGCATTTCCCAAATTACATGCTATATATAACATATTAAAATGTCATTATGTCTTTTATGCTGTATATGTGCTGTACACATGTTTGCCAAACATATAAAGAAGTATTGCTTTCAAAATTTTCAGGACAATCTACATAATACTCAGCACTAATTTCAGGACAATCTACAAAATACTCAAGTGCGAATTCTTACCAAATCCAGTTATTGTTTGAAGAATGTAGTATCTTTTAGCTACTGATATTGTTAGTCTGGCATGCGATATGCTAAATATTTTAAAGCATTGGTTCATTCAAGTATATTGAAACTGTTGAGGAAAATTGTTGAAAAAGTGAGATGAATGAAGATTGAAGCTGTTCAAGGAAATGTTTGCAGACTCTAAGATTTTGTCTCAAATGCAAATAAAAGATGAAAAAGTTGACTATAGAATGTTGATTGGGTCAGTAGAGTCCAACAATGTCTAAGAGTAGCCGTTTGCTTGATTTGTTAATTTGGTGGTCTGCCAGATGGATAGAAATGGGGTTTCACAGGCTGATGCTGCTAGGTGTCTCAATGTGTTTCACAGTATGGTCCAACAACTCTAGGATCAATATAAATCCAAAGATTCTGTGTCCAGAAGACATGTTCCATGCTGACTACGAGCTATAACACCTGCATAAGACTGTTTTCTAGCTTTTTCGGTCCAAAGGAGAAGAAGCACTACTGTGCTGCGGCTCATTACAGACTGCTTTGTAGCATAAGGGAGAAGAATCTCTGCTAGTACGGTGGGAAGATGCTTTGACAGTGCAGGTCCCTATGTAAGGCAGCCAGTTATGTGTGTTCCTCTCAACGAATAACAGAGAAGGGCTTGCTTATGTTGGCCAAGAGAACATCTTTCCTGAACCAAACAGTAATGTACTCAGTACTCTTCACAGGTAAGTCTAGATTCATGCTGGAGATCGATTCAGGGTATCTGCTGATGTAGAGGGAACAAAGTACCACATACTATCAATCCAAAACTGTTGAAAGACAGAGTTACAAAGATGGTGGAATCACAGTTTGGACAGGGATGTCAGTGGTCACAGTGACCTGCGTTTCATGGAGGAACTCTGACTTGTGTAAGATATTGGGATGATCCATATGTCTGCCCATCAGCTGGTGCTATTGTCAATGATTTCTGATATATGTTAATTCATGACCTGACTAAGCTGTGGTTATTGCAGACCGTCTTGAAGGTCATGGTTTGGAGTGAATGGAATGGCCAGCTCAATCTGCAGACCTGAATCCAATAGGACATTGTTGGGACTATTTGGGCAGGCAGGTTGCTGCTTTAACTCTTTGGATCCTGTGATAGTCAAAATCATCAGAGTGCCTTTATTCCCGTAATAGCTGAGTATAGCTGACTAGGAATTCACTTCCCCCTTACAGGTGTGTCCGGTTATTAAGTGTGAAGAATGAGGCAGGATGATTTTTGATGAATTGGGTTTAAGCGTTGGGGGGGGGGGATTTCCGGTCAAGCAGGAGAGAAAGCACTTTCAATAGACCTCTTTTGGATTCTCACAATAGGAAATCCCTCGCCCCCTTTGCTACTCAAGAAGGGAGGCTCTAAATTGTGAAAAATCAGTGGAAAAAAAGAGCTTGCTTTCGTTACGGGGGGGCAGGGATGGCACCAGTGGGGAGATTGGGGGGCCATGCATCCCCCGTCAGGGATCACTGGCCCCCCTGTCGGGGAGTGTCGTCGGGGATTTTTGTAGAGAATTTGTTGCTTTAGAAAAACGAAGAAAGTTTTGCAACCAGATAAAAAATTCCATTCAAAGTGTCTGACCCGACCATAGCGGTTCCGTTCACTTCCATTCTCATTCTGTTTGGAATTATACGATAGTTGTATACTGAAAATTGATTATCTGCAACTCGGAGTATGTTTCTCGGGATTTGAAGGTACCAGCGAGCAAGATCCACATTTCTAGGGTAAGTAGGGTTGCCCGATCTACTGATAATTGCCTTCGTAACGACCTTTTTAACTATGGTGAAAATTAATGGGCTTTCCTGTTAACCAAGAACAGATAACTAATAACCATCTCATCATAATAATTTTTAATATATGAAACCAAAGTAGGAAATTTATTTGACAACTTTGGTGAAAATTAATGGGCTTTCCTGTTAACCAAGAACAGATAACTAATGACCATCTCATCATAATAATTTTTAATATACGAAACCAAAGTAGGAAATTTATCTCTTACTTGAATACTTTTTTGAGAGGCTGTGCAAGTACTGAAACGTAAAATTTTGGGGTTTTATAGTTTGGCCCCCCTGTCGGGGAGGATGGCCCTCCTGTCGGGTAAAGTCTGGCGTTATCACTGAGTGGGGGAAGGCATTTTTTGACTATTTCTCTAGGAATCAACAGCTGTGCGATTATCTTGGAGCTGGGAGCTAAAGAGTTAAATCCTCTTCTAACGTTGTTAAATTAGCAGGCTTACTCTGTGTCTGGTCTTCACTTCCCGTTTCGGTGTCTGACAACTTTTTAACTACGACTTGACGTTAATTGACAGCATGGAAAGTCGACCACTAATGCATTCAAGAGGTTGACACATTCCTTATTAGAACTTATTTTTGTTATGTTTCTGTGACATTTACCGCATAAAACTTTCTTGTACTGTTTTTTCCAAGAATGGACTTTTCCACCAAGATTCCATTTTTTATTTTAGATCATTTTTGCTTTGAACTTAATGTAAATTTCTATGCCATATTCAATAAATAACTGTTTAGCATACATTTCCTCCAAATTTGTTGTTTCTACATTCATTCATCTGTAAATTAGATGCAGAAAACCAGTTGTACCTTAACTTTTGGAGACCAATGTGAATGAAAAAAAGGTGTTTTTTATGAAACTTCTAAGAGAAATTCTTTAACATGAAATTTTGCAGCAAAATCTTTCTAAGAGTGACATTTTGCAAAACTCTCAATTTTTTAAGAGTTTTTTTTTTTTTTTGAAAGTTTTGGGATACAGGTTTATTGATTATTTCAGTGTATGCTACAACTTGTAAGAGTCATGCTAAAAATTTTGAAGTGCTTGACATAATCTATTTATACTTATGCACCAAAATCGCACGATTTTTTTCAAATGCAACATTAAGCTTTAAAGTGTGGGCTGCTTTTATTTGTCTCTAATAGGAAAAATTATTGAAATTTTATAAATGAGTTCAGTTTTTCATTAATATGTTTATTCCTGATTAACCCACTGAATGTCTTCTATTTTCACAGTAAATTTTAATAGTATCACTTTCACTGTTTTATCTTTCTAAATATAGGTGAAATTGTAACACTTTAGCTGCCAGACCAAAAAGTATTTGAGTACAAGTCAAATTTCTTTCGTTAATTTCACATTTAAGAAATATTTTTTAATAACAAAGGATTCATGTTGTGAATAATGAAAATTTGAGACAGTTCTTTCAAACAGCATGTTTTTCAAAAAATTAATCACCTTATATCCCAGCTTATAACACACTCTGGCATATAACACATGTCAGAAAATTAGGATATATATCTAGAAATTCGTTTTATATTTTATGTTGTGCATTTTATATTCAGAGTATAACATGCACGCACACGGAAAAATGAAGTAATTTTTTTAAGCTGAAATTGCATTTATACGCTGAGATATACGGTAGTTATTAAAAAAACTGATACAGGAAATTTGGCTTACACTATCTTGATACTACTAGCTTGACTGTCACAACTTATCTTGTAATTGGCTGCAAATGTGTTAACTCTGTATGTCAGAATTTTTTATAATGCTTTATATATAATACTAGCTGAAGTACCCGTTCTTCGCACGGGAATGAATGGACTTTTTGATATTACGATTTGTGGTGATTACTATTCATTGTAATAAACAGATATAGCAAAGTGGATATCGCGTTATATTGTGTCCAATAATCATGCATACCGAATTGCAAGGCAATCGTTTGTACGGTGCAGAAGGCCATGCGGCGTAGCGCAATCTAGTGGCGAGTTTTAGCAAAACGGATACGGCGAAAATATTTTTCGCATTCAGATATCGATGTATACGAATTTTCATGACTATCGGCTGGACAGTCCTGAAGTTCATGTGTTGACGCGACATTTAGTGGCAAGTTATAAGAAAATGGATAGCGCCAAACTCTTCCCGTGTTCAAATATCTATGTATACCTATTTTCATAGCGATCATTTGCACAGTCAAGAAGTGATACACTGCAGGGCCATCCAGTGGTTCAATAAAGTAATGATTTGCTACAGCGCCGTCAAGTGGCGAGTTATAGCAAAATGGATAACGCCAAAATATTCTCATTGTTCAAATACCTATGTATACTGATTTTCATAGCGACCGTGTTCAACTATCTATGTATATCAATTTTCATAACGATCATTTCCACAGTCAAGAAGTGATACACTGCAGGGCCATCTAGTAGTTAATTAAAGTAATGATTTGCTACAGCGCCGTCAAGTGGCGAGTTATAGAAAAATGGATAACGCCAAAATATTCTCATTGTTCAAATAGCTATGTATACTGATTTTCATAGCGACCGTTTGAATGGTCAAGAATTTGGCCTGCTGCAGCGTCATCTAGTGGAGAGTTAAAATAATAATGCATTGCAGTGTCATCTAGTGGTGAGTAACATCAAAAGGAACGCAGTTAGAATATATTCTTCGTGCTCAAATGTGTAAGTATAAAAAATTTTATGCCGATCGATCGAACGGTATAGAAGTTGATGCTTTTCAGCGCCATTTAGCGGCAAGTTACAGCAAAATGGATAGTGAAAAATATTCTCTGTGTTCTAATATTCGCGTGTACCAAATTTCATCGAAATCGGTTGGACGATATTCGCATAGCAAACGGCTAAACGGAATAGAATTCGACGTTCTGCTGCGCCACCTTGTGGCAAGTTAGAGGAAAACGGATAGCATAAAAAGCTTCTCCATGATAAAAGACTTAGGTGAACCAAATTTCATGGTGCAACGGTGCTCAACGGTGCTGGAGTTTTTCAACCTCATACACTCATACCAACATTCATTTTTATCTATAACCAGTGTCATTATATATCCCAGTCTCAAATAAAATCCAGTTTCAAATCTAAGCCTCGCCAAAGTGCCAACATACGCCATTTTGCAAGCGTTTTTTCAGGAAATCATTCGAAGCATTGACTTAGCAGCAATAATATATGGGAAATGGTTCGACCGCGAAAAAGTAAAGCAAGCCTTTATTTGAAAAGTTGAATCCCTTAATACAGCCGAATTTTTTAAAATTATCAACTATAACGTGTTTTATTCATCATTACTCCGATGTACTAAATGAGAAGATTTCAATTTTCTGAAATTTGGCGGAATTCACCCAACTTAAATCACTGTACTTATTTGGCGAGAATTCTGGAGATAGATCAATTGAAATCCCTTAATAACTGCATTATTTCTTCACGGATCATTAAAATTTAACGCTGTATTCTAATAAAACCTTTGCACTTGTTTTCAAAAATCTATTTCCTTAAGCTCTCAATAAATTGCTCCAAGCCGAAATCTGTGCAAACCGCTAGAACTCACTTTCACAAAATCGGCATTTGAGCCATTTTATTTTTTCGCCAAACTAAAATAATTTACCTATTAGCCTCGGAAATCTTCAATTCTTATTGTTTTGCGTGTAAAGCATTACATTCCTGCTCTGATTTCCCATGCACACGATATTATAATTTAAAAAAAAATAACCTTACGAATATAAACTAACAAAAAAAAAATCATTATTATTCTTTTATTTTTACTTTGAGAATTTAAAACATTTTATTCGGCAAAATCGCCACACATGGCAACCTTGATCCTTATTTCACACTTTTTTCACTACAGGGGTTACAATTACGGAAAGCTTTTTGCGTGAATAGCATAAAAAATCTCTTAAATTCCGGGAACGGGTGGACTTTCAAAGTTTTAAAGTGGACTACGATTTATTCTATATTATTTTACATATCTGTGCTAAATTTCAGGCCGATAGGTCCATTTTTGTGGATTTGTATACGAACAACATTTTATTCGGCAAAATCGCCACACATGGCAACTACGATCCTTATTTCACACTTTTTTCACTACAGGGGTTACAATTACGGAAAGATTTTTGCGTGAAGAGCATAAAAAATCTCTTAAATTCCGGGAACGGGTGGACTTTCAAAGTTTTAAAGTGGACTATGAGTTATTCTATATTATTTTACATATCTGTACTAAATTTCAGGCCGATAGGTCCATTTTTGTGGATTTGTATACGAATCAAATCAACAAACAAACAAACAAACAAACAAACAAACAAACAAACAGAATTTCATTTTTATTTATAAGATTACGCTTCTTGCATATCTTTACCCCATAGCACAACACAACATTTTCTCACAGCAATAACATAATACAACTGATGGGCAAAGTTTGAAGTCACTCGTTATAGTGTCGCTACTGAAATGCATGCGCATACCTTACAGATGAATATTAAAATTGTTCTGATGTTTGAGGATTCTTAGAGTAAAAAATGTCTTTCAACTAGTCTCAGAAGAATTCATGTGAATTGAGATTTAGGGAATATGGAGACTAATGCATATCAGTGCTTGTCACTTGGAAATAATTGAACAATGATATAGTCAGTGAAATATTCCTCAAGGAACTTTCCCTTACATGCATCAGCAATAAAAACAGACTGATGAATGAACTTGCTGTACATCTGAGTACCATTGAAATCTTCACGTGCTTGTAGTACCACCTATTAACTAATATTGGAACTATTTCTGCAAATGTGAATGCAACTAATTCCAGACCTATTTGTCCAACATACCATTTGTTTCCCCTCTCTGGCCCCACCATGGCTGAGTGGATAAGACACTGAACATGGTAGACAGCTGAAGTGTGAAGGTTCCAGGTTCGGGCCTATTTCCGCCTGCCAATCACGGTTTTGAGTTTAGGTTGATTTTCTTGAGATGTAACTTGAATATAAGCATTAGAACCTCTTAAAAAGTCCACTGAGCATGTTAAAGAATTTCTCTTAGAAGTTTCATAAAAGGCACCTTTTTTTCATTCACATTGGCCTCCAAAAGTTAAGGTACAACTGGTTTTCTGCATCTAATTTAAGGCAGATGCCCCCTGTGTAGGCTTGCCATTACACAAAAATAAGAAACAGGTTTCACCTTTCTATCCCTTGTTTCGCAATTACGTCTTTTCAATATGGGGATTCCTTTCTGAAACACCCTGTATACACTATCAAAATTAAATCTTAAAATTTGTCCAATGATTTTTTACAAAAATTTGAAATTCCTACCTAAACTTTTTTGCAAAGTTACTGCTCGGTGTTATATTGTTTCATTTTAAAGCCAATTTTTATTGAACTTGTATGTTTTCTTCTCTAGACGGAGAAATTATTGGTCAAGTTATTACTTTGGGTCTGTATGAATCCGATTATGACTGGAATAATGAAACTGACCAGGTGAATAACCTTTCTTTATAAACAGACTTTTTTTAACAGTCTCTTAAAAGAGAAAAAAATAATTCAAGTTTGGGTCCTTAATCATATATAAATATCTTTTCAGGAAAAATTCAAGCATACAAAACAGAAATATCATTCTCAGTTTTATAGTAATGGTACAAAATGTGATTTAACTGGGCAACCTCGTAATGCAGAAGTTCGAGTAAGGATTTTTATTTACATTTAGCAAACTTTTGAAATTTAATTAAAATATTCTCATAATATGCAATGATTGATTAAACTGTGCTTTTTTTTATTTACTTTGTGTTGCCCATCAATTTTATAGCAGTCTGTTTTGGAATTTTTTTTTTCTTTTTCGTTGAATAAATATCTTAGAAAATATAAGCTGGAAACTTTCTTACCATGTGTTAAAATTTTAGTCCTAATATCAGGCATTTTTAAAATCTTATTTTGGACCTCACAATTCTTCATTTTCTCAGGCTTTTCAAATATTCATATAGAAATTCCTATTTTCCCAATTGTCCTGCTTTTAGTTACAGATGTACTCTCTTCTGTAAATGCGTGATCGAAAGTATATTTGGAATCTTAAAAATTTGGATATCAATTATTTTTGCATATCAAATGAATTTAAACAGTTCTAATTCTGAAATTCTGTATTAAAGCTATTTTATATTGTCAGTCAATTTTTTTTTTTTTTTTTAAACTAATAAAGATTTAAGTGGGTATAAAACTTTCAGAAATTTTGGCTTTAAATACATACTTTATTGTACGTGTGGGATACAATTATATTAAAAAAATATCGTGGATACCACCACTTCCTAATACATCTATTAGATTATATGAATTTTTAATGCACTTCTCATTCAAATTTATTTAATCTGGAAATGAGATACCATAATTCAATAATATTAAGGTGTGGGGCTTTCTCTTCAATAAGAGAGGTATTGCAGAGGTTCAGTTTTAGAAACTTTTTTTGCACCAAATTTAGTGATATTTTGCCCAATCTCTCTGGCAACAATTCTGAAATTTTGGGCATGACTCAAACACTGATTGTGTATAAAGTTTTAATGTATTTCAGCCAGCCATAGACCTTATGTATTGGAAGTCTTTAGGATGACCCTGTAAAAAATGTTTGATATGCAAAATTCATTCAAACTTACTTTATTTGAGAAATTTAAATACAAAACTCTCTCTTCAATGGTATTAAAGTTAAGAGATTTCTTGGCAAATATAAGAGCTTTTGCAGTGGTAGGTTCAATTTAGAAACTAATTTTTTTAGAAAAATTTGGGGATATTTTGCCCAAAATTTCCAAGCTTGGTGACAGTTGGCGAAATTTTTGACATTGCCCTAACAATGATTGTCCGTAGACTTTTAATGTATTGCAGCTAGCCATAAACCTTAATGTATTGAAATTCTTTTAGTTACCCAACAGATTTTCAATACATTAAGGATATGTAAATAAATTTTTGATCACTTCATCTGGATCGACGATTTGACATTGGGGCATCAGGGCATCGAAATTTTTGACATTGCCCTAACAATGATTGTCCGTAGACTTTTAATGTATTGCAGCTAGCCATAAACCTTAATGTATTGAAATTCTTTTAGTTACCCAACAGATTTTCAATACATTAAGGATATGTAAATAAATTTTTGATCACTTCATCTGGAGTTTTAGTTGTTTTTCTCTGGATGTAACATGACATTGGAAAACCTTAAAAAGTCCTTGTCCAAGTCATTCTCCCCTAAAGCCCATATCAGACGCTTAAAAATACACATCGAACTACACAGACAACTAGTTTTGCGCAATTTGTTTCGCAGGGTAAACTATCTTACCCTGCGAATAGGGGTTATAATTTAGTTTCTTTAGTTGGAGAAAATATGTGAGTACAGCACTCTGTATTTGGCGTTCTATCTCGTGATTGGCAATTAGGGGAAAGGTTGAAGGTAGAATCAACAAAACATAAAATCAGGTGTGATAAAAAGAAAATGTATATCACACCACTGAAATTTTAATAAAATTTTGGACTAAGAATTGTTTTTATTTATATTAAAAGGGAAAATGAAATTAGAAATAACAACCTCTTTCTACAAGATAAGAAAAAAGTAAATAAATAAAGTATTAATTTTTGAATTGTGATTTAAGGTGTTCAAAAGTTTAATGCTTTTGAATCCCTATCACATAATTGCCTTTGCCCTATGGACCTGTGAGGTAATCAGGGCCTGCTTTGAGGACTATGTGCGCTCTTTTGCTCAAAATTATTTTGGAAACATTTCCAGAATTATCATTTATTTACATAATGTTTTTAAAGCAGGGTCTTCAAATTTTTCTGTCCCATTAAAAAAAGTATTTACATACCTTCCGAAATCATGAAAAAATGTTTAATACCACTTATTCTGTTTGCGCTGCATGGGGGCAATGATGAGGGCAAAGATTCCCCTTCAGTGAGGAGCGTTGCTGATCCACATTGTCAAAGGATTATAGAATATAGGGTTATCTTTTGTTGTGTCTATACAACACCGTAACCAGAGATGTGCAATTTTGGGCCCATGGGCCATGCTAAAAGCTTCAGAATAATCTGATATTGTTCCATAGGAGGGGTCACCCTAATTTAGGTTTGCCCTGGCTGATGCAGACTCTAGTTGTTGCAATGCATCTGTACAGTAATGAAAACAAACGTCCAAAACACAAAACCACACACAGTTCAAATTATTTTTAAAAATCTCACTCTAAATGAAAAAAGGTGAATAATAAATAATTTAAATAAAAATAAAATTGAAATTTGCAATAAGCATTCAATACCCCTACTATAGAGTAGGGGTATTCTAGGTTCTCATACTGTACAGTATGAGAACATAGAGCACGTCCTTCGAACATTGCTTTTACTGTCTTTACTTGCGTAATAGTCGCCCTTGCATAACAGTCGCCCTCTCGTTTAGAAACGGAAAAAAACGGAAAAAAATGTTCCTCGCCTAAAACTCACAGTCACTTTTTTGACTGTCATTTGTGTCTATAAAAGTATTACTATAAAAAGAAACATGCCTCTTTTTTGTGTGTACATTGAAGAAAAGATTATTTAAAATTCGACAAATAAACTGGAAACATTTGGTCAGTTAGTTGTTTTATTATAATACCAGTAATGCTTTAGCATTGGAGTTTACAATATCATAGTAGATTTTTAATATGCTAGGAGTAGTATAGTAGATTTCTAATATACTAATATATAGTAGATTTCTCCGCATAATAGTCGCACCTAGACTTTCTCCATGAAATACTGGCCAAAAAATGTACGACTATTACACGAGTAAACTCGGTAATTGCAGTCCATAAGTACTTGTGCATCATACCAGGAATTATTATTTTTATAACGTAAAAAAACTAAAAGACTAATAACTCTTTTAGAAAAAATTAGAAAATGTTATTAAAATTACAAGACGTGTCTTGTTAGACCCAACGAATAATATTTTACATATATAGAAAAGTGCAATATAAAAATGCATTTTCCTAATTGCATAAATTTAATTTTCAGCTATTTAAAAAATAGTGATAAAAATACAATATATTATTCTTTTCAAAAGAAAATGAAAAATAAATAAATGAAGTAGCTTTAATACTTCAATAATTCGGCTCAGTTTCAATACAGCTGTAAAATTCGCTTAATCGACCATCTCCATAGGAGAATGCCAAATTGCCGCAATCGTTAAATAAGTGCCTCTGAGTGGCTGAAGGCAAAAAGTTGCCCCAACTCGCACAACTTTTCCCATACTAGTCGTGGAAAAATTGCATGTCAAACATCAGTATCACACATGGGGTTTTCCCCAACTATGGGCAGTAAAACCAGTTGTCCTAGTCTGTCTGTGTAGTTTGTCGTGTATTTTTTGAAGTGTCTGATAAGGGCTTTTGGCAAATGCCTCTCATGTAGGCTTGCCACAGCACAAAACACTTAACACACACTCAAACTTGTTTTATTTGAAACTAAGATCTGAAACTCTTCATTAATATTAAGGTTTGGAGATTTCTCAGCAAATATAAGAGCTATCACAGTGCTGAGTTCAATTTTAAGTATTTATTTTGTTGTCATGTTCGGTGTTATTTTGCCAAGATTGGCTATGGCTGTCGAGATTTTGGGCATCACCTAAATACAAGGGTTGTTCATAAAATAAGGTTCCCAACGAATTTCCACAATGAAAAACATGTTTGTCGGCATTGAATAATACATATTTGGAAAATTTACTTTCCCCTATTTTTCGACATAATCGCCAATGAGATCAGTGCATATTTACATGCAGTGTACCACTTTCTTATGCCTAAATCGTAGAACTCTGCCTCCGGGCAGCGTCACACACACAGTGTAACCACAGAACGTAATCACAAAGCGTAATTCGCATCTGGCGTGAGAAGTGAGTGGGAGCTCCATCTCTAATGGCCACTAAGACAAGAATGAACGTGTTAGACTGCTGGCTAGGGTGTGGAATGTGAGAAAAGGAGCCAAGTTACAAGCCAGAGTTGCCAAATCCCGCGTGACGGCGTTACTAGCGTCTGCAGCTCCTTGGGAACCTGTTGGCCCAGAATTTTCAAATGCTAAGTGTTCAACTTAACTTCAACTTTATTCAACTTAATTCTATAGTAATTACCATTCAAATACCTGTGCAGTGAAAACTTAATTCTTTTCCACCTTCCTTAGTTCCAAACACCTCTTAAATGCTTTAAAATCACAAGTACTGCTTTATTTAAACTTAGCACGTAAGCACTTTGAGGTAAACAATTATTCCTCCAGCACAATCGGACATCGGCGAATCCGCCATGTTGTTGCGTCATGATCGGAGCCGGCAGGCACACGTATGCTGGAGTGATGTCATAGAGCAATCTGATTGGCTACTGCTTACCGTCGCTTCATCACTCGACCGGAGTGGGCATTACCTCATATCAGTCCGCGGCAGAATCATTTAAAAGTAGCGGTCTTACGTGCCAGCTTCAGTTTCGAGTTTTGTTTTAGTGTAGCACTATGCAGGTGTAATAAAGTGAGCCAAGAAGGCTACCTCTGCCCAGGAAGGGCATTACTTTTATTTTTAGCAGCTTTTGATCTTTAAGGAAAGTTTATTTTAGCAATATTTCAATGAAGTTCAATGATCTTATACAGTATTTCAAGCAGCTATAAAGTAATCAATTATAAGGATGTGGATTCAAAATAATTGCATATTTTTTTCAATATCCCCCGGCATCCAATAATCAAAGTGTCAACCTCCTATTAAACTTATTTTACAGATTGTGCTGCTGCCATGATCTCCTTTTTGTTTTTGAATAAAAATTAGTAAGATAAATGATTTCTTTAATTACATCAATTTACTTACCTAGTCATTTTATATCTGTTATTGTTTTTTTTTGTTAATTGTTAAATAAAAATTAATGTTTGTTATAAATTTAAAGGTCTGGTTATTTGAAGTCTTTAAAGCAATTTTTTCAGCATTACAAATTTGAAACTTATAGGTATCCGGGAAAGAACAGCAAATGCTACCACTGCAAGTTATTATGACTCTGCTAAATTAAAATAAAAATTATGGTGATAGAAATTATTTTCACTTAAACCCTAATGGGTATCTTAGAACCCTTTTCAGTTCAACAGAACCTTATTTTACGGACAACCCTCATACTAATAACTGTCTCCCGACTTGTGCGACTATAACATATTGAAGCTGTCCACAGACTTTAATATGTTGAAAGTCTTTTTAGTGTAAATATACTACTCTGTCATTTGCAATCAAAAAGGGAGTTGCACAACTAAATATTACAATAGTCCTAAATATAAAGTTTCATCATTCTGTGCTTAAAAGTTTTTGTGTTATGTGAATTACAGGTATATGTATGTACTTACCTTACAGACATCACAAAAAAAACTAGTCAAAATGGACACACGGTTGTTCGAAATAGATCATGGATCTACGGCGTCACTAAGCATGGGTCACCAGGTACACGCACATCTGGAGTCACCTTCCCTCTCCGTTCCACATACACAGGCCAGTCAAAGTTAGTTTTGCATAAAAATAAACAAAATCGTTAACAGCATCGGGGTATAATATTTTTTCTTTGTACACTACAAAAATCACGTTTTATTTCTGCAAAAATATCATTCTGGTTGTAGTAAAAAAATTCTTTCAAACACGAATAGGCTATTCGGAGCTTTTTTCAAACATTACTAAAGCTCCAGAAACCTTGCACAAATAATAACTACCGATCTATAAAGATAACAAGATGTTTTACAGTGTACAGGAGGTAGTAATGTAGAGCCACTGTATTGCTGTACATTCAGAGCTCATTCTAGGCAGGAAAAGGGGCAGGGTTCAAATGTTTTAAAAAAGGTCATCATTATTTTAAAAGGGTATTGTGTTTTTTAAAAGGGGCAGTACATATCCTGATTAAAAACACTTCTAATTTGCTAAATAAATAAATAAATAATTGAGTAAAACAATGCTTTATTGATTAATAAATTAAGTTGATAAAGTAATTTTAAAGAGTTAATTACTTTTTAAGTAACTTTGCTAATTAACTTATTAAAATAAATCATAAATAGTTGAGTTAATAAGAATATTTCTTAAAGATTTTTAAGTTTTTTTTCTTTTTATAACAAAAATAATCATCCGAACATACCTAACAGACAAGAAAATGCTGAATTAAGTAAACATTTTGCATAAGAAACAGATTTTAATAAAAGATTGATTTGAACATCTTGTTAAGAATCATCAATAAAGTTTAACTAAATTAAGAAACACTTAATAAAGTTAAGCTGTTCTAAACCTAAATTGTCATTTTTATTAATTTTTTTTCAGTTTTTAAGTTATTACACCTATCAAAATAAGTCATTCAATTTTTCATCATTTAAAATATTATAGTTGATGCATGAAAATGTTACTAACACTTCTGTCAAAATAACCATATAATGGTATAAATATCTATTCCAGTTATTCAATATATATTCCACTACAAATTCCAGTAATTATTAAATTTTTTGAAAATGGACAACAATGGCTAATTTTTTTTTTTTCGGGATTATCATGCAGCCTTTATAAGTATTCTGTTGATTTTAACAATCAACTGGTCACCCGTATAAGTAGCAATATTGAAATAGCTGGAAAGGAGCTAAGAACCGTAATCCCATATTTCTCCCCCTTTCCCTCCTCGTGTAGCTCGGACAGAAAACCACAAAGTAAGAAAGAAAAAAAAAAAATGTTTTGACAGTAAATTTCTAACTTTTGAACAAATTAAGATATCTTTAAAATTTGAACTCTGAATCAATTTTTGCAGTTAAAAAGTAATCCCCAAAATTTCAAACAAATCGGTCCATTAAAAAAATGATATATGAATGAATTTTTACATAGTTGCTTTCCACATCCCCCTCTCATCACTGAGACAAAGCTGGCATCTTGAAGGATGGGCTGCTACTATCACCCCAACAGGGCCTCCTGCATGCTTCCATGAGAGGGAAAGAGGGTAGGGACGGGAGTTCTATTACCATAAAAGTTGTGCAAATTCCTCCCCTTCATTTGTCAAGTATCATTGGCATGCTATGTGTGAGCCACCAAATTAAAGTTGAACAGATAAAAGGGCCGAAGAAACTTCCGTTAAAATTAAAAAAATAATAAAAACTTCACGGCCAAAAGAGGGTGTCTAGTTTTTCAACATCGGGGCACTAATGTGAATGAAAAGGCAACAGGGTGGATTTTTTTTTTTTTTTAAGGGCATCGGTTTGCCAGGCCCCACTGACCTCGCCTGAAGGAGCTTTGGTACATTACTACCCTTAAGCCCAGTGGTGTAATGGTTACCGCTCCATGCTGCCTTCCCACATGTCTGGGGTTTGAATCCCGGGCTGGGCAAGGTCGACTCAGCCTTTCATCCCTTGAGTGGGTCGATAAAATGAGGACCAAGCTTGCTTGGGGTCAAACACTGGGGGCTTCATGTCAGGCTGGCTACTTGGCCGAGGCATATGCACCTTCACCCCCAGAACCTATGGTCGCAAAGGCGCGGTTGGACAGCACAGGCCTTGGCCCTGCAGAGGGGCTGTTGCGCCAATGTTTAACTTTTGACATTACTACCCTGACTTGAGCAGGGTTGTGTGTGATCTTTACTGTACCCCTCAGTTTAGTCAAGCACATCATTCGCACCCTTTGTCCAAGATCCACTAACCCCTCCCCCAGGAAGAGAAAGTGTTCTTAGTTATAGCCTTGGTTAAATGTGGAACAAAATACAGATAAAATGGCAACACATAAGTTGATAACAACCTGCTATACTCTTATTTTATCCAGGAAATGTTGAAAATTTTAAACTGGAAAAACAATTGAGATGAAATAATACATTTTGTTTCTATAGGTGCACAGAACATGTATCTCTCATTATACTTATTTCTAATCTCAGAAATCTTTTTCATCACCAAATCAGATCTTTTTCTCAAATTAATTGAAAGTTTTAAAGCCAGCATTTGTTTTGATGTCACCTTATGTGGTCCGCACCCCCCATGTGACATCACTGTCGTGGATGCATACATGACATCTCCATTCCTTGCTAAAATAGTGTAAGTTCTGTCATTGCATAGATGGAAATATTGCATAAATTTCTTTCTCAAATCTTTTATAACTCTTATCAGTTGAGCACTTGTAAATGTGTATTAATAGTCAGCGGTGTTTGTATGTTGGAATTTATCTGGATTTCTAGAATTTTTTATGAATATCAAATATTAAAATATTAATTTTTTCATAATATGTAGTATAATCCAACTCAAATATTTATTTTTTAAATTATATGGTTGCTATGCGACCTGAAAAATAGGAAATTTCAGTAAATTTAGAAATTTGAAAAAAAAAAAAAAAAAAAAAACTGGAAGAACTTTGCAGAATATGCAGAATTTTCAGGGGAAAATGTGATGCCATGGTACTTCCGTAAAAAGTGAAAGACTTAGTTGGAATTTTGCTTATTAATGTTGACATTTTGCTATACTGAAAAAATTATGTGTGTGTAATGCAGTTTCTCAATCCTTTTCCATCCTTCTTGTGATTGACAATTTTTTCCAGCATTTCTTAATTTAAATTTCAGTACTGTAGGATTTAAAATAACTTCTGTTTTATATTTATATTTAAAAAAATTATAATATTAAAATGCTTACAATTTTTGCAAGTTAGAGTTGATTTTTATGGTCAAATCTACCTAAAAGATCTGCATGTGTTTGTGAAAGGTTTACTGACAATCGTTAATGAAAATTATAACATATTATTTTTAAAAATATAGATATATTATATTAGCAATATATAATGTGACAGAACTTGTTATAATAATTTTAATATTATTGATTTAAATTAATAAATACTCTAAATGCATACATGACATTTACAATCTTTAAATTACAGTTAAAATGTGCAAGTCAGTAAGGTTTTTACCTTATTGACATATATTTTGTAATGATTTGTACAAATTGTTCATTTTAGTAAAAAGTACTAGTAATGGACCACTTACTTTTAATAATTAAAAAAAAGTAAAATAATCCAAGTGAAGACAAAAGGTGAGAAAATGTTTAAGTTGTTTCAAGAGGTTGAATTATGAGCTTATTTTTTAATTTAAAGTAAGTGATCCATTACTGGTGCTTTTATCTTAGATTCCTTTTCTTTTTTTAAGCATTTGGGTAATATATGTACATAGCTGTGATCATCTTAATTTAGTTAAACTTTATAATTCATGTGAGGCATTAGTTAATATGTGGCTATTTTAAATATGAGGAGGAGATGATGTTATTGTGCCATGCCATGCTGTCCCCTTTTGGTCATAGGAAAGGTGGAAAATACGGGAATTACATTTTAGAATTTGAGTAGCAACCCCTGAATGAATAAAGTTGCAAATTCTGTGCTCGTAGATCATATCATTTATTTGTTTAAAAAAAAAAAAAAAAAAAAAAAAAAAAAAAAAACAGTTTAGTTTCTGTATAGACTCGCGTTTAAGGCAAGAGTGAAAGAAGAAAAAAAAAGTGATAATGTACAGTGCAACTAAAAGCAGGTTGTTTATTACCTTAAGGGTTCATCCTTGAATTAAAAAAATAGTGTTTATTCTGTGGAAAGCTAAATTTTAAATCAGCATTATATTACACTTATACAGTATAGTCTCAATAACATATGAGGTGGACGGGACTGTGCTTACCTTGAACTATCGAAAACTCAAATTATCAAAATCATAAAATTTAATAAGCTAATAAATGGCATTTTTTGTGATTTGAGTGTATATTTGAATGAGGAATGTACTTAAATATTATTAGATTACTGATGATTAGAACAGTTTAATTATATTGGAAAATAATTGTAAAAGAAACCAAGAATTCATGCAATAAGCAGATAAAATTTAATATTAAAAAAAGTCACTGACAATAAGTCCATTAAGTTGGAGTACGGAAACTTTTTAGAACACATTGTATATTTAAATGGGTCATTATGGAATTTTTTCTTTCAAATAAGGATTAATTTTTGAGGCTCCACAAATATTCAACACTAGCATCCTTTGCCTGCTCATATTTATCAATATATTTTACAAGGTATCCTTGGAGTTTTTTACTGGAAAGACTTTGTTACAGCACAGTAGTAGAATATATTACTTGGCAAATTTATGTCAGATCTATTGTTTAATGTTAAGAAGGGGAATGTGAATTTTATTTTTCTGTTATAAATTTTCATGATACTAAATCTTTTTTTCCCGTAGATTTACTGTGAAGAAGATGCTGGAGATTATATTTATAGAGTTGATGAGCCTGGAACTTGCAGCTATATTATTACTGTGCATACTTCACGATTATGTTCTCATCCTTTATTAAAGCCTTTACCTTCCAGTAAGGCACATCCAATATCGTGCCATCCACTATTAAATGAAGAACAATATGCGAATTATTTGCAGAAGCTAAAGGGTAGGTGAATAAGCATTTTAATATAAGCTAGTAGATACTTATTTGTTTCTAAATACTTTTGTTTAATTGCACAAATTTTAGCCTTCTAATTTATTTTGTGTAGCTAAGCTAGCTGTGAAGCCCAACAAATATCAGGTTTTACAAAAGTATTATCCTTATATTGTGGAATTGAAACATTTAAATCATTTGAATGAGAGAAATTTTTTGACATTTGAATAAAAATTCTCTTTTATTTTGATGGGCTCCATTTCATAATTCTAGTGAGATAGCCTACCTTTTAGAACTCAGCATAAACCACCGACTTTAGTAAGCTCTCTGTTTTTGACATCTTTTGAAAACTTGTTTTGTTATCTTTTGAAAGCTTGACTGTTTTTGACATCATCATCCCAACCATTATGTAATTCTGAAGTAAATTTTCAATGTCTTAGTTATCTGATTTTGGATAGAGAAGCTGTAGTTTATGAATGTTTAAAAGTTAAAATTTAATGTCTGGTAATGTCTAGAATTTTTATTCAAATGTCTTGTTTCTCTCATTCGAATGATTTAAATGTTTTAATTCTGAATAAAATTTTCAATGTCTTAGTTATCTGATTTTGGATAGAGAAGCTGTAGTTTATGAATGTTTAAAAGTTAAAAGTGTAGGTTAAGGAATTTGTAGTTTTTGTTAGCTGATTTATGTAATGCAAGGAATATAACCACACAGCAAATCTAATGGTGTGATTAGTGCAAATAACATTATTGCCCATGACGGTCAGTAAGTTTTGTAAATGTATTTGGAGAATTATGTTAAATTTAATCAACTCCCTTTTTATATCATTATTTCTTTAGTGCAGTTCCATAGTTTCCAACCATCCTTTAACAATATAAAATTTTTGGCAACATTAAATAGACCATTCTGACAGTTTCCTATTGAGGAATTGCCTGGAGGGCTGTTTTACTGGCAACGGCAATGAAAAATCATTATTTATTATATACTGTGTAAATTGTTAAAACATGAAAAATCACCAGAGTGCAAATACCAAAGCTGCTCTATCTGTTCTTGTAAGTATACTAACATTTGATGTTAATATCAACCGAAATATTGAATAAAACATGTGCATTTTGGTACATTTAACTATAAATGTAGAGTTCTACCATGCAACCCGATTATGTTTGCTTGAACAGATTTTAAAGTTTTACTGGATCAATAGAATATTTTTTGGGAATTAATATGCATACTTTTTTTTAACTCAATTTTTTGTAAAAAGGAAATTGTATTTTAATGAATGTAAACAAAACAATGTTAAATGCTGTTACTTAACTGTTGCCAACATCTGCTGTTTCCTTTAGAAATAGAGCCTGTCTTTACAGCTAAGAGAAGTGTATGCTGACATTCGATAGAATGTTCATGTACATCCTTAAGCTTTGATCAGCAAGGATACTAGACCTCTATATTGCTGTTTTCTCTTTGGTATCCTTGCCTTCTCACATTTTCTCTCTGCAAACATGTAACTCCTAATACTGAATGAAGTGATTTGAAACGTATGATTTTTTTTACCCATAGTTTCTTATACTCTGTATATGTTGCAGTGAAAGGTGAAAAACTTGTGAATGTTGACATTCTCAGTGAATATCAGTATTCAGAGTTGCCTGGTATTTGTTTGAAATATTTGCTAAGTATCATTATTTCTTACATAAGCAAATATCGACATTCGACATGCAACTGTGATGTTTTTCTCTGCGATTGCAAGTCGTATGTCAGTGCCCAATCAAAAATAGGAGAAAAAATCTTTTTATTTTAACTAAATCATAATTTTATCAATTTGTTTCTTAGAATTGCAATGTTTTACTTTTTTTTCAAATGAGACAGAGCTTAGCTAAGTGGTAATAGAACATGCCATGACAAGCAATTGAAACAAATAGGGTGTTGCTACAGCTTGACATTGTTCCGACCTAATTAGATAATGCATGCTTTGTGCTTTCTACCTTGAGTTTACACAAGCATTGTTTTGAATTTCAACGACTTCAGTTAGAAATTCTCCCTCCTTCTTAGGTCCTTGACAACATTCCCATGCTTTCCTCTCCCCTCCCACGAAACTGGTGACTTTAAGTAAATACATCCTGGTCCAGTTATTTCCTCATTGATTTTTGACTTTTTTACAATGGCTCAATCTAGTAACAGTTATTCAAACACTGTTGCTCTTGATCAACCCTACCCTAATCTTACAATGTCAAGTAATATGGCAAAGTGTTTTTACGAGTGTAATCATAGGCGGCTGGTGCACCAAAAAAGCAGCCTCCCCCCCTCAAACAAGGTGCCTATGAGTGTAATCTTGAAATAGCAATATATATATATATATATATATTTTTTTTTTTATTATTAGATGTGATGGGAATTAACTTGAAGCAGCCAAGACATAAAATTGTTTTCACTGACCCCCCAGTTTTCACTGCAATACACCTAAGCATGTCATCCTTTTTTATTTTAAAACTTGAAACTCAGTTTAAGCTGTTTGGTTCCATCATTGCAAAGGCCCCATGGTAAAATTTTCCTTCTGTTCCCAGGTTTGTTTTCTACCATTGATCTTTGAATGCTCTTCTAGCAAAAACACAGGGCTCCAAAGGCTATTCAGACTCTTGATAAAGAAACAACACGGGAAAAATGGGAGTGAATTGATTAATTCTAAGAGAGGAAGAAGTACAAGCTCAATAACATTCTCTCCTTTCATTTGCAACTACTTGAATTTGATGTACATTGGAAACTTTCCATTCCTTCTGTGCCCTGTGTTCGAAGTCAGGAAGTGCCTCTGCTATGCACTGAAGCAAAGGTCTAATAAAAATATCAATGCAAAATTGTACTTTTCAGTACACCAAAAAACACATATGCTTTTGTACGCCTGTTTTGTGGACCAAATTTGCACAAATTTAGACTTCTACAAATCTATATGCTAATTTTTATGACAAAATTTTTTTTTGTACCACTAATTTAAAACAAAAATCTGAACATCTATCAATATCTGAACATCTATAAATTTGAACATCTATCAGACAAAAATACATTAAAGCATTTACTGATTTAAATTAGTAGTTTTATGAATATGGCTTAAAGAAAAAAATAGTTGTGAATGTAGACTTTTCTGGGTACTTTATACCAGAAATAACATACCAAAATAGGAGAAAGCTTAATTAACTGTATGCGTAAATAAATTAGAACCTAAAACAAACACAACAAATCTTTCTACATTAGAAAAAAAACTAACTAGAATAAACTTGCACATAAATTATGTGATTAATACTATGCAGCCCTATTTAAAATAAGAACCTAAACTGTAATGATACTCTAAATAGCACATGAGTCCCTTGCTTTTACAACATCATTTAGTCATGGTTATTCAATTTAGACTTCCATCACAGCTGATGTATGATTTTAAACATAAACAACAAATGTATACTATAGCACAGAGGTTCTCAACCTTTTAACATCTCCCCCCCCCTCCTCCCCCTTCACATTTTTCAGCATACATTCAGTTTTTTAATCTTTAACAATGAACATTTAGTTGAATTTTCTACAAAATAATGTTATCAGTAAAGTTTGAATGAACATTTTAAGCAAAATGGATATATTTTTGAGTAAAAATGAGAATAAATATGATTTTTTTAAAGACATGCCTCACTACTTGCTCTTTGGTTTTTCTCATGCTCTACAGGCTGGGAAACACTGCTGTAACAAAATATTCAATCATTCACTGATATATGTTCACACTAACTAGAAAATACTGACTTTCCAAATTCAGCCTTTCATTGTAACGTATGTATGCAGTTCATTCTTGTAATTGGAGGTCCTCACCATGGCCGAGAGGATAAGGCACTGAATGTGGTAGATGGCTGAAGTGTGAAAGTCCATGCTTCTGTCCTGCTGTGTGGGTGTTGATCTAATGGTCTGAAGTTTTAGGCATTTTTCTCCAGATGTAATGTGAATACACATTAGTACACCTTAAAAAGTAGTGCATCCAAGGCACCACCCTAAGCAGATAGAGGAACAGCATGGGAAAAATGGGAGTGCATTAGTTAATTCTAAGAGAGGAAGAGGTATAGGCTCAATAACATTCTCTCCTTTCATTTGCAACTACTTGAATTTGATGTACATTGGAAACTTTCCATTCCTCCCGTGCTCTGTGTTCGAAGTCAGGAAGTGCCTCTGCTATGCACTGAAGCAAAGGTCTAATAAAAATATCATTTAAATATCAATGCAAAATTGTACTTTTCTGTACACCAAAAAACACATATGCTTTTGTACGCCTGTTTTGTGGACAAATTTGCACAAATTTAGACTTCTACAAATCTATACGCTAATTTTTATGACAATTTTTTTTTTGTGTGTACCATAATTTAAAACAAAAATCTGTAACTTTAAATTTGAACATCGATCAAACAAAAATACATTAAAGCATTTACTGATTTAAATTAGTTTTATGAATATGGCTTACAGAAAAAAAATAGTTGTGAATGTAGACTTTTCTGGGTACTTTATACCAGAAATAACATACCAAAATAGGAGAAAGCTTAATTAACTGTCTGCGTAGATAAATTAGAACCTTTTGTATTTTGGCCCTAACATTTCTTTGCCGATCACCATTACTGCCACAAATATTTGAATCAATGCATTCTCTACTACCGAGATAAAGAAACAAAAGAAAATATGGCTTGGTTCGCTTATTACATTTAAATTAATTGCAGTCAAAGGTGCAGTGTTGCTGAATGAAGAATTCAAAGATAACGCAAGTGCTTTCATAGAACATTAATATGTATGAGTTTTTAAAACGAGACAACATGTTTACACATCATCATACACACATGGCTTCAGCTCCTTTCAGACACATTGCCTTGTTTCTAGACATCCTGTCACCGTGCGAAATGCAGTAACTATCGCGGGAAGGAATTCGTCAGTGCTTTGAAAAGCAGGAGAGAATTAGTATGTTTTGACGTAATTAAGAAGCTGTGAAGAGACTGAAGAGAGTAAAATTTGGAATAATTCAGCTTGCAAAATAAAACTCTACAAATTACCGAGGGGAGCAATTTAATAAATTCGATTTTATATCTAAGAGTCAACTGATGCATGTGCGTATGTGAGTGAACTAGAGAACTGAATATGTGAATTAACCAATTAAATACCGAAAAAAAAAAATGAAGCAAGTCAAATTAACTGATGTATTTAATGTAGATACAAAAGCTAATTAGATTCTAATAATTTAATACACTTATTTTAAATTAGTATTCAAATAAATTTCAGTTACTATTTGTGTTATATTTTATGAAAATGTTCCAAAATCAATTATCTTTACTGCTTTATAGTTTTTAGCTTGAATTACATTTTATTAATAAACACTAAATTACATTTGTTCGAGTATAGTTTAGTACATTTTTGGCATTTTATACAGCGAGCGTATGTATATTTTAAGACTACTTTTCATTGATAAATAATACACTGGTCAATAGCACGTGATTGATGATGGTTTTAATGGAAATTTTCAGCACATCTATAATCCGGAAAAATTAGTAATCCGGCACCGCATCATTCCCGCCAATGCTGGATTATTGGTGCTGCACTGTATCTTAAAAGTGTCAGAAATATGAAGGTAAATGTGTATTGACTTTTTAACCACATATCAATGGCTCTTGTAGGGAAAAAATCAAATCAAATCAGATGATCTCATTTGAGGGGTTCTACAAAAATTATGGAAGAAAACATTGTTTTGGTCTCTTGCAATAAACTGTTACATTAGAAATTATGTATAGCCCCTCTTTGTTTAAATATATATCTGAGTCGCTTTATGATGAAAGAGTGAAAATTTTTACATCACCTCATTAGTGTATGGGGGCATATTTTACTAATTGGGAAATATTACAAGGGTCTTATACAAATTTTAAAATTGTAATTTTTTAAAGATTAAGGAGCAATTTTTTCAGCCATTTTGGTCGGCCATGATTGCTGGGCTTTAGTCAGCTTTTGACTTGCGTAACTGATTGGGTAGAAGACACCATCTTTCCTCTGTGGCAGGAAGCGCTGATGCCTATGTATGACACATCACATTCTATCACGAACGGTTGCCCTAGCACTGGAGTGTTAAGGCAAGGGGCTTTGGCAAGGCCCCTTTTGACACTGCCAAAGGCTTCTTCATGTTCTTCCATCCAGTTTAGTGTTTCAGGACTTCTCTTCTTTGTTAATTCTGTCAGCGGGTGCACAATTTCGGAATAGTGTGAGATATAGTCACGGTAATAGTTGCATAAGCCTAATAGGCAATTGAGTTCTTTCTTATTCTGCAGGTGAGCCAACCTTCGGATCGCTTCCACTTTATCGGGATCTGTATGGTGTTTGCTAGATCCAACAATATGACCCGGATATTTTATTTGTGGCTTACTAAAGGTGCATTTTCTCAGATTAACCGAAAAATCGCAGTTCTTGTAGCCAGGGTTGGGCTTTTGACATCAAAAACTGGTTTTTGACATGACAAGCATCAAATATTGATGTAAACCGTCAAAAACTAATTCATAAAAGAAAGAGACCAATATGTAAACCAATCGTGCAGTATATTTTCATTTTGCATTAAACTAAATACATAATTCAAGTTATATTGAAAAATAATTATTATATCAAAAAATGACAGTTATTTCTCAACAAATGACAATTATTGGGCTCATTAATAATTGTCTGTCTGTAGTGTGCATTTCTTTGTATAAATAAATAAATACCATTCATTGGATAAAAATTTTAAAATTTAATTCAGTAGTATACATATAATTTGGAGGGAGAGTAAATATATAAATAATGTTCAACAGTCTTTCAAAATTTTCAAACTGAAGTATGGTTAAACATTTTCTGTAGAAGCAAATATTAAAGTTATTTTGATTTAATCTAAATACCTAAATTGAAAGGGTTTTAAGGAAAAACAAGTAACATAATAATTTCAGTCATTTAAATACAATGAAATAAAGATCAACACCTTTAATTATTAGTAAGTTTCCCATTCAAAATGGAACCCCATTCAATATAGATTACCAATTTATTGAATGTAACCAATGTATTAAATGTAATGCAGCATTGAAATTTATCACAAAATGGTATTGGTATTTTACATGTGGGAAACTTACAAGCCATGGAAGATTTTAAGGACAGTCCTAATTTTTGATGCAGATAGATAATTTAGAATTTTAATGTTATAACAGCAAGAATAATGTTTTGAACATATTAGATATGTAATAAAATTACTTTTCCACTCTCTTTTCTGTTTCTAGACAACATGCTTGATTTAAAAAAAAAAAAAAATGTGTAAAAGCTGTTTACAATATTTCTTAAAAGTTAATATTATAATATTTCACTGTGTGCAATTTTGAAGAAATCAATTAGTATTTTTACTACAGTCAATATTTGTAGTAGATTAATATTAATAATCCATAACAATCAATCAATATTTATAATTGCATTAAAATAAATTAATATATGTAATTTGCATATATTTTAAAGTGCAGCGTGAGATGTTCTTCCACCTCTATCGTACTCGGATCTGCATAATTCCATGAGTGAAGAATACTTCTTGGTTTAATACAGCTTTCTTTTATTACACTAAGATATATTAATGGACATTTATCTGGATTAAAATAAAATATGGTATAAACATAATACTAAAGAATAAACTTAAGACAAATTCCAAAGCCAGCACTATGCTGCCTCAAACTTTTTTTTGTAAACACACAACAAACCACGTCCTCCCTCGACGGAGGTCAACTGTCACCTCTGATAATGAAGGCCTCCACTCCAATTCAGAATGGCCGACTCCGAGGTCCACTGCTCTGTGTTCATTTGAATGAGTTTTGAGCGAAATAATGGTCAACCTTTTCTTTTTGAACAGTATATAAAATATCCATTCACATGAAACTGCCTTTGTCAGAATAGGAAATTCTTCATAAGAACTTACCACTTTAATTTGAAAAAAATATCCATTTCATAAATTTATTACATCAAATTCAACGTCTTTTCATGGGGATTTATTTAACTCAATAGTATTCTTATGTATCATGGAAATCACATTTAGATTAAATTGAATTACTATATATTGGAAAAGTCCTCTAAAGCATATTAAGTTTGAGGTGAGGTGTTCAAATATGATGTTAATATTATTACTGTAATATTTAAGTGTGTTTGCAATTTTTTTTCAAAATAATACGTTTTCTTTCAATAAGTATTGGTACAATAACCTTGCAATCTCTAAATGAATAGTCCACTTTAATAATAGTGCATTAATGGTAATAATTTCACTTTTGAGTCATTGTTACGAAAACCACCTTTTGAAATATTGTATTTTTTTATTTTTGATTTTCAATTTTGCCTGTTTAATATTGTTCTTGCATCTCATAAAAATTGTTTTTTTTTTTTTTATGTCCAACAGATGGCATAACCATACTGTGTGTGAAAAAAATGCTTACGTGTTTCTTTTTATTGTTGTGTGAATAAGCGTGAAATTTTTGCGCATTTAAGTTTTTAATGTAGAAGTATTATTGAATGTGCTATGCTCAGGGTGGCCACGCGTCCTTGAAAACCTGGAATGTCCTTGAATTTACAAAAAAAAAAGTTCAAGGTCTGGAATGTGCTTAAATTTTGAATGGATGTCTGGAATGTCCTTAAATTTTGAAAGGAAGTCTGGAATATCCTTAAATTTTACTATCCAACTGCTGAATTTTTGTTGTTTTATCAGTTATTCCCAGCCCATACGATAATGAAACCACGTACCATGGAGCTGTTATACACAAACGCACTGCAATCACAGTTGTGTGTGCATATATCTTTCCTTGCTGTAATATGCATTTTTATTGATCTAACTCATTTGTAGTTATTAAAAATATTGATTATTATGTGAAATTTCATAATTATGAGCCGTAAGTGCCATTTTAACGATCTTTGGTTACAAGATCCAAATTTTGCCACCTGGATCAGAAAAGTTATCGGTGATAGTCACGTGGCAAGATGTTTGATATGCTCAACAAACATCAATATTTCATCAATGGGAAAGTCTGCCTTAAGGAGCCATATGCAAGGTAAGAAGCAAATGTCACTTACCGAAAATAAAAGGAACACCTTAACCCTGGATGGACTGCTATCCAAAGTACCGTCATCACAATCTTCATCATCCACGAGTAAACCATTATTTAATGATTCCACATCAGTATTACAAGAACAGCCCTCGTCGATAGCATGTTTTCAGAAAGCAGAATCAAATGACGGTTGAAGTATTTTGGAAAGTGATGCAAAGCCACTTGACCTACAGATCGTACGATGGAATCAATGGCTTATTTCGATCCATGTTTCTGGACAGCCAAATCTTAACTTTTGGAATGAAGGCAAAGTGATGTCACGCTATTTAACGGATGTTTTTAGGGCACGCAAATGCTGAAGTGTTGCTTGAAAGCATTAAGCAGTCTTTGAAAGATTTGCCGTTAAAAAATGTCTTTCAGCTATCAATGGATGATGGAGTTATGAAATAGTATTATGTGTTTTGGGGGAATTTTCAATATATGTGTGTTCATGAAACCATGAGATTAAATTAGATTATAAGAAAATAGAAATAATGACAAAAAAAATCTCAAAAATAAATATGTATGCTCATTGTGTCCTTAAATGTCCTTGAATTTTTTCTCTAAGAAAGAGTGGCCACCCTGTATTCTTCTAAAAAGTAACTTTTTTTTATAGTTAATGTCTGGTGTGGTATTTACGTGCGTGCATTATGTGGAATATGTAAATTTCAAGAAAGCACCCTTTTAATTTAACTTAGAGTTTTGTGAAACAATATATTATTTAAAAATGCAGATTAGTTTTTTTTCTTTCCACGAAACCACGCACACCCTTTTTCAGGATTCAAATCATCACTACCCAGGTAAGCGATTTTCGTATGTTTTCGGATTACTTGTCTTCTGTCTTGTTGGGAGAAGTGAAGTTTTAATTTTATATCTGAACCTGTGTACATGTCGGGTAGACATTCAAGTTTTCTTCTTCAGTGTCGAGACTCCAATGTTAGACAGTGTTAATCGGGCAATTAGTTTATTATTCTTTAGTTGGAGTCTTGACATAGTGGCGTCCGCGACAGAATGAAGTGTTCTATCAGTTTTAATAGTGCATAATGCAGGGATGTGCCAGCTGCTCCAATTGCTCCAAATTGTGCCAAATCAATCCTGTTGTGCCAATCTGCTACAAAAAGATCGTTTTTGGACATTTTTGCTCCAAATTCAGCAAAACTGCTATATTTTTAATTTTCCCATATATGTTTAAACGTTTGTAAATCTCCCGAATTTTTACAAAAGTCATCACACATTCTAAGCATTCTAATTTCAATCTTTCTCTATTAATCTTAAAGATGACTATTTTTTCTTTGGCATCCTTTTGTTTAAACCTCCAATGCCTTAAGAGTAAAAATTGACCTCTGTTTTAAATTTAATTTTATATAAATTTGTAAATTTTCGTTACCAAATTTTATTAGCTGCTGATGGTAGTTAACCCATTTGTGCCCAGATATGTTTGAGACCTTCTTTGATTTTTGCTAATACCAGCAATAATAGATAAATTTCTGATGTCAACTTCTTGAGCAAGGGATATCTTTTAAAATCATTTTGTATAAAAATTGAAATGTCAACATCCTACTGGGTCATGTTAAAATATTATGTGGAGTTGAGGTTCTATACTCGTGAATAAAGGCTAGGAAAAATAAATAACGCTTTCGACTGATAGCGAAAATGCCGTCCCAAAAAAGGGACGCTAGGCATAAATGGGTTAATATAGTTTAGTAAATATTGTATTTTTGATTTAAAATAGATATTTTGTATAGCAATGTATAAAATAACTGAATTTTTTATTTATTTCTTAAGCTTTTGACTCCCCCCCCCAAAAAAAAAAAAACTAAAAAAACTTTTTTTTTATAAGCTAAGAGTTTTTAAGAACCTCCTTAATTTTCATTTTTTTTTATTGCCATTCTTTGACTTTTCTCTTTTTCTCCAAAAATAAATTTTGTATTTCAAAATTGACATTCTTATGCTCCAAATTGCTCCACTAGTCTGTTTTTCTTGCTCCAAAAATTTCTTTTTTCTTGCTCCACAAATTGCTCCAAAATTTAATTTCAGCTGGCACATCCCTGATAATGTAAACTACTTTAATGTAGAACCAGAAGTATATTTAGTTTTGTATTTTGTTTTGATTTGAAGTATAGCATACAGTTTTGGTTTCAAATTTAAGTGTTTCACTTTGTTTTCAAAAGCGGATATGAGAGCTTTAAAGCCAATTAAATAGTTTTTTAAGTTGTTTATGATATTTTGTGTTAAATCAGAACTACTTTGTCAAGTGTTGATTTTTAAGTTAAGTACATTGTTTTGATTTCATACTTGAGTTACGATTTTGTTTTTAAAGAATATTATGGAAGGTTTAAAAGCTTTAAAACTAAAACGTGCGGGTTTGCGCATCTCTTTTACTAAAACTGCTAATATTTTGAAATCGGAATTGGTAAAAGAAGATTTTTCTGTAGATTTATTGCGGGATAAATTTACGAAATTAGAAAATGTACATTTAGATATTAAAAATCTAGATGATCGAATTCTTGATTTATTATCTGAGACCTCAGAGGAGGAAATAGCGGAAGAAATCGAGAATCGCGAAGTGTATTCTGATGATTTTATAACTCTTACTAGGCAAATTAATGAAAAATTAGTGGTTTCAGAGGAAGTTAATGTAGATACTAGGTCAAATGATGGCTCTAGTAATTGTTGTAATGAAATTAAGCAGTACAGATTTCCCAAAATTGAATTAAAGAAATTTGATGGGGAATTAATAAACTGGTTACCATTTTGGTCGCAATTTGAAAAAATTCACAATGACTTAGATTTGTATGAGAGTGATAAATTTTCTTATTTGATTCAGTGTATGAAGCACGGATCGCGCGCTAAAGAATTTATTGAAAGTTATCCGGTGACTTCGGAAAATTATGATAAAGCTGTAATAGCTTTGAAAGAACGGTTCGGGAAACCGGAATTATTGATAGAGGTCTATGTTAGGGAATTAATTAAATTAATTATTTCCAATGTCAAAGCTGATAACAAAGATAAACTACCTCTAGATAAATTATATGATAAAATTGGAGCTCATTTAAGGGCGTTAGAATCTTTGGGTTTAAAATCGAACGAAAATACGTCGTGGTTGTTCCCAATGGGAGAGTCGTGTCTGACAGAAGATTTTCTAAAGGCTTGGCAGAGGAGTTCGCTCTTTAACCAGCCTGAAACAACCGATATTTCTCGCTTTAGCAATTTAATGAAGTTTTTGAAGTAGAGGGTTAGGAAAGAATTAAAATTGGCTCGTAGTGGACTCGATAATGGTAAAATTAAAGAAGGTTATCATGATAAAACTAGAAACGAAACCAAAAGTAAATTTAGGAAACAAGCAAATGTTCCCACAGCTACTGGTTTTTTAACAACCAAGGATCATGCTTGTATATTTTGTTGCAAAATGCATGATAGCAAAAATTGTTTTGAGGCTCGCTCATTAACTCTTAAAGAAAGAATTTCTAAAGTTAAAGAGAAGAAATGTTGTTTAAAGTGTCTCGAACCATTTCACATGGCAAATTCGTGTAAAAAATTTGTTAGATGTTTTTCTTGTGGCAAAGCCCATTCAATTATCTTATGTCCAGAAATAAACAATAGAGTAGAACCCCAGGTAGAAAAACCGATTGCAGAGCATTTACAACCGACCACTGCAGGTCAGGCTTGTACTTCGGAAGTAGCATTAATGACGTTACGGGTAAAAGTCGCAGGTGTTGATAAAATTAGAAATGTTAGAGTTTTATTAAACTGTGGTTCACAGAGGTCGTACATTGTAAAGTCATTAGCGATTGAGTTGGGTTTACCAATAGTTTCTAAAGAGACCATTGCTCATACTTTATTTGGAGGCGCGAAAACAGACCCAAAACTGCATAATAAATATCGTGTAAAATTGTGTTCCGCGACTCAGCATACTTTTCCAGATTTAGAATTTGACTTTTTGGTCCAAGATGTAATTTGTGGAGATATACCATGTATACAAAAAGGTCCTATTTTAAAGGAGTTAAAACGTAATAAAATTTGGTTGTCTGATCTGGGATCAAAATGCTCCCAAATTGAAATGTTGATTGGAAGTAATATTTATGGGAAAATTCTCACGGGCCCAGTTAAGCAATTAAAAGGGGGATTGACCGCAGTTTGTACTAAATTAGGCTGGGCTGTTTGCAGGAAATTTGAAGATTTTCCTACCCATACAGAGCAAAGTGCATCGAATTTGTGTGTTAGTTTAGCTGTCAGGGATTTCAATATTTCCGACCTTTGGAATTTAGAAACCATAGGAATAAGAGATTCTGGGCAAAATTTAACTAAAATTGCTGAGGAGGAAATTGCTCAGGAACAATTTTTGCATTCCCTTACTAGAAATGAAGACGGTCGTTATTGTGTTGGCCTACCTTGGCTGGTCCACAACGAGGAACTGCCATCAAATTGGCATGTGGCAGAAAAACGATTGTTCAGTGTCACGCGAAAACTTAAGTCCCTGAACAAATATGAAAATTATGATGAAATTTTTAAGGAATGGATGAACGAGGGTATAATTGAAGAAGTGCCAAATAATGAACTTGATTTAAAAGGACACTATTTGCCCGATCATCCCGTGTTCAAACCAAATAGTGTTACGACTAAGATAAGACCTGTTTTCAATGCGTCTTGTAAAGTCGGCAGATCACCCTCCCTCAATGATTGTTTATTTAAGGGACCAAATTTGATAGAGGATATCCCCTCTATTTTGTTGAAATTCAGAGAAAAATGCAACGGCGTAACTTCAGATATTAAGCGTGCATTTTTACAAATCGCACTAAGAAAAGAGGATAGGGATTTTTTAAAGATTCTTGTGGTGGGAGAAAGATAATATCGTAAAGGTACTTCGCCATACAAGGGTAGTATTTGGAGTGACGTTTAGTCCATTTTTGTTGGGTGCGGTGATTGCATACCATTTGTCACAAGTGCCACCAGAACAAAGTTTTATCGCTCAAGAACTAGAAAAATCTCTGTACGTAGAAAACTGTGTGACATCAGTGGATAACGAGGAAGAACTCATAATTTTTATGAAATACTTCACTGATATTCTCGCTAAAGCCAAGATGGATTTGCGAATGTTGACCTTTGGTCCAATAAATAAGGATATAGAGACGAAATTAAGTGATTTGGCCACAGAAACTGCCTTAGAAAATTATGTATCAGTTTTGGGGGTTTTGTGGCACAGGGAGAAGGATAACCTTTCAATTACCATTAAAAATGAAACTGTATCAGAAAACTTATCCAAAAGAGAAATTTTGTCACTTACTCAGACCATTTATGGTCCCCTGGGTTTCTTATCACCTGTTGTATTGCAGGCCAAATTAATGTTACAAGAAATTTGGGCGGAAAAGTTGGATTGGGACGCTCCATTATCAGATCAAATCAAAAGGACATTTTTTAAGTGGTATAATGGTTTGGGAACTCTCGCTGATTTAAAACTTCCACGGCGCATAGGATTTGGAGAAAAAAGTTTTTGGGAACTCCATATATTTTGTGATGCGAGTCAACAAGCCTACGCAACCGTAATCTTTTTGAGGTGCGAGCACAATGGATAAATTTTTCTAAGTTTCGTTGCTGCTAAATCAAGAGTTGCGCCGTTGAAAACAATTTCCATCCCTCGTCTAGAACTCATGGCATGTGCTTTGGGGGTACGGCTTTCAAAATATGTGACAGAGGCCCTTTCTCTTGAGGATAACCCAAAATATTTTTGGACCGATTCTACCACGGCTCTGTCCTGGATTAAGAAGAACGACCTATGGGGGACTTTCGTAGGTAATAGAGTTAAAGAAATTTGCACTCTCACCAAATCGAGTCAATGGGCGTATGTACCGGGTCAATGCAATCCGGCTGATTTACCTTCCCGCGGATGCTCTCCTCTGGGGTTTAAGGAATATAATTTGTGGAATGGGTCTGTTTGGCTTAAAGGCCCTAAAGATAGCTGACCAAAACTTGAGGTTAAGCCAGATGAAACTTTAGTTTTGCCTGAACTAAGGAAAGGAGCTAATTTAGTCGTGAATATCAATACAGATTCTAAAGAAACTAATTGGTATGAGAATTTTTCTAAATTCTCGAAAATGATAAGAGTTTTAGGTTGGGTAAAACGATTCATAAGTAATTGCCTAAAACAAAATGTAAAAAAGGAATCTGTCTTGTCGGCTTCTGAGATTCAGGAAGCCAAAACTTCACTTCTTTCACTTGTTCAGATGGGAAGTTTTCCGGGAACTGCAGAATCAGTCAATGGTCTTTTGACTGTCAGAGATCAGAGTGGCCTTTTGAGATTGAAAACAAAAATTATAGAAAGAGAGGACTCTTACTCTTTTAAATATCCCATCCTTCTTCCGTCTAAATATAAAATTGTTGAGTGTTTAGTCATGGAATACCATGAAAATTACTCCCATGGAACTCAAGCATTGATGGCTATGTTACGTGAAGAATACTGGATTACCGTAAAAACCGGGAGAAGGGCCGCACCCTCGTAAGGGCCGCATTAGAAAAAAAGTAAATAAATGTAAAAATATACTCACAGAAGGGCCGCACCGGCGTATGAGCCGCACCATCGTAATTCATAAAAAAATGAATGTAAACAAAAACAGTAATGTGTGCAATAAACAAAAACATAAAAATAAAGGAAGGAATTATATTTATATACATTAAAGTGAAAAAAAAATATATACACACAAAATTATACATCAAAACCATCAAACTCTGAATGGTCGGAATCTGAATGAAATAACTGTAACAGGTGTTCATCAAGTTCTAGTCCATGGTCATCGTCGCCATCACTGTCGATAACATTATCCTCCATAATGTCTGATTCATCGGCAGATTCTGGTAGTATCCCGGCTTTTCTAAACCCGGAAACAATAGTTTCTTTTTTTACCGAGTTCCATGCGGTTTCCACCCACTTTGAAACTTCACTGTAGGACGCACGCTTCATGTGTCCACTTTTTGTATACGAGTGGAGACCTTTCGTCATCCAGGTCTCCCAGTTTCTCCGCATTTCAGCTTTAAATGCATGATTAATGGTTAGATCAAGCGGCTGAAGCTTTTTCGTCAAACCGCCTGGTATGACCGCTAGTGTGGCCGACACCTTTTTACATGCATCCTTGACAGAATCAAGAAGATGCGCTCGCATTGAGTCCAAAATGAGCAGACCATGCGGTTTGAAAAACGCACCACGTCTTCTTCTCCACACCTCTTGGATCCACTCCATCATAATGTTTTCACTCATCCATCCCTTTTCGTTGACTCGAATAACGATGTTATTGGAAAAATCCTCTTTGGGCATGGTTTTGCGCTTAAATATCAGCAGCGGCTTTAACTTCTCACCACTAGCTGTGCATGCTAGCACACACGTAAACGATGTTCTTTCATGCCCGGTTGTGCAAATGCTGACCGTTTTGTCCCCTTTCATGTGAACAGTTCTGTTCGGAGGACAATCGAAGCTCAGTGGGACTTCGTCCATGTTAATTATTTGACTAAGTTCGTATTGCCTTTCCGCGATCTTCTCACTGACGTATTTCAAAAACGCAGCTGCTTTATCCTCCCAATCTGCTGGCAGGCTCTGGCCAACCGTTGTTCTATTCCTGACAGAAAGCCCGTACCGCCTTAGGAATCGGCAGCACCATGACTGGCTTCCAGCAAAATTTTCAATCTTTAGTTGTGCGGCAATCACTTTCGCCTTTAGGCGAATTTTCACCGTCGAAATTGGAATTCCCGCATCACGTTGGGTTTTCACCCAAACGGAAAGATTTTCTTCCAACTTTGGATACCGAACAATTCCACTTCTGTTGGCGCGTTTACTTTTAGGAATGCAGATCAGTTTCTCCTTATCTTTTATCCAACGGCGGACACATTTTTCATCTATGTCGTATTCCCGTGCTGCAGCACGATTGCCGATTTCTAGGGCTCTTTCTAGCACTGTCAACTTGAAGCCAGCAGTATAGCTTCTTAATCGTTTGGGTGCCATAGCTTTCAAATAAACTACTGACAAATAACAATTAAATTTAACTCGCAAAAGGAAGACTCGAAAAAATGATTATGACTATAGCGCGATCGCATGCAAAGAATAAGATCAAGAATGAGCACAGAACATAGAATCTTAATCACGTGGAAAAATCGGTTGTAACCGGAAGGAGTAGAAACTAAGCAGAGCAACTATTACAGCTCATTCCGGTCAGTTGATTCAGATCGACTTCCCGCGCGTCCTCCCTTCACGGACCTTTCCGTGCCTGTTCCTCATTGGCTACTCCAGAGAAAACAGTGTTGGGAATAGTTCTTCTTATAGTGGTATGGACACGATGCTCGTCATTCCTGCGCGCGCATCATGTTTATTATTAAAAAATACACAATACTACAAGAGTCTATTGCTGTAATATCCTTAATTAATCATGCAGTTCATATAAAAACCTGTGTGTTTAAAAATGAAACGCTTCTCAGCCAATCAAATGTGTCATGTTGTTGTTTCTAGCCGCATGTACCTTTCTGGGTCTTCCAACTTAAACGCCCGATAATGCATCAATATAGGAGTGAGTTAAAAATAGAAGAACATGTTTCAAAGTTGGGAGGGGGAAAAAAAAAAATATCAGACGGGCCGCATCGGTAGATGGGCCGCACCCTCAAAAATTTTAACTTTTTTTTCGTATCAGCCGCGGCCCTTCTCCCGGTTTTTACGGTATTTCTTCTAGACGCACCATCAAGAGAATAATAAACAAATGTGTACGTTGTAAGAGATTCACTGTGAAATCGCCTTCAACAGATCCTATCCAGCTACCACTTGACAGAGTTAGTGATGCAGCAGCATTTGAGATAGTGGGGATTGATTTATGTGGCCCTCTGATTCTCAGAGACAAGTCAAAATCCTGGGTAGTTTTGTTCACGTGCGCCATTTACAGAGCTGTCCATCTAGAGCTCGTAACATCTATTAGCACAGAAAGCTTCCTACAAGTTTTTCGTCGATTTGTTTGTCATAGAGGCCGCCCCTCAACGGTATATTCCGACAACGGAACTAACTTTACCGGTGCGTCAGCTCTAATGAAAAAAGTAGACTGGGAAAAAATTATTGCCATTCAAACTGTGAAACCCATTCAGTGGAAGTTCATACCACCCACCGCTGCTTGGTGGGAGCGACTGATACGCTCCACTAAAGAATTACTTGTACTTGTGTGAGGGAGATCATTAGTGACTTATGAAGAATTATATACCATTCTTTGTGAGGTGGAATCCGTTTTGAACAATCGTCCTCTAACTTATATTTCCGATGATGCTTCGGACCTCACACCTCTGACACCGTCTATGTTCCTGCAAGACTTAAAACAAACTTCTGGTCTTCCCGAATTTGAAAATGTCGAATGAGACAAACTTTTAGCTCGCCACCGTTTATGCAAAGAACTTATAGAACAATTTCGGAGTAGATTCCGAAAGGAATACTTAGCACATTTAGTTCAAAACGCGGGTCGAGGTACCTGTCATATAGATGTCGGCGACATCGTCATGATTGGGTCGGACAACCTAAAACGACTTAACTGGCCCATAACAAGAGTTCAAGAACTTGATAGAGATGGCAGCGTGAGAGTCGCCAAATTAAAAACTCAAAATGGCGAACTTCTCCAACCTGTCAGAAGACTATATCCCTTAGAGGTTCAGTCATCTGTGAAAGGTTTGGCTTTACCTCCAGGTGAAGCCAAAGGTGGGATTGTTACGTAAACCACCTTTTGAAATACAGTGAAATCCCTCTATAACGATATTTTGGGGGTCAAAATAATATATCGTTGTAAAGAGAATTATCGTTATAGAGATAATCGATATTGGAACGAAAAGATTTTTCATTTTTGTTCTTCATATATCCCATACCCTGCGGTATCACCAGAAAGTGTTCTGTTTTCATTCAGCACACCCTCGCAAGTAATATATAATAAATAAAACATGCTTATAGTTTTCAGTAATTTTCACAACACTCGCAAATTTTAGTTAAATACAGTTGCCACCTCACCAGGGATTCTAGCAGAGATATAGCTTATAAATATTTATAGCATATTTGAATAACAAATATATAATGTCTAAATAAATAATACCTGAATGCCGCAAAAGCATTTTTTAAAATGTATTAGATATTAATTGAAAATACATACCCATTAATTTATCCTTATTTATTTTGCTTCATGCCTTTATGAAAATCTTTTATGATGTTGAATTTCACTTCGACAGATATTTGTTTTCTTTTAGTTATTTACTTTCGATTTTCACTAAACAAACTTCAAAGTAAACAAAACTCCTAAATGATTTAAAATATCCTCGTGTAATAATCGACCTCGATAGGATTTATCGAAGGTTAAAATTCTTACTCAAGTTCAGACAAAAGAACGTATCGTTTTCTATATCAGTTCCGGTGAAAGGAATCCTTGACCATTTTTTAAAGAGGGGGATAGGAATCAAAGATCTGTCATCCAACTACCCTTCCACCTTACGAGAAATGCACTTTCTCATTACCATAGTGTTACATCAGCAAAAAGAAACTTAAAAGACGTTCTTTGGCAGAGGCGTGGTCCAACCCGTTCCAACCACATTTTACCTCGACTTTCTTTGTGTAGCTTTCAATGTCTGTGCATGAGTTGGGCTTCTGATGCATTGTAGAAAAAAAATATATCGTAGTAGAGAGAATTATTGTAATGTAAGGGATAATTATTACCATCGTTGTAGAGAGAATTATCGTTTTAAAGGGTATCGTAATACAGAGAACTGTTTTACATTAATCTAAAGGGAATTCAGCCAGGACTATGAAAAAATATCGTAATAGAGAGAATTATCGTTATAGAGGATAACGTTGTAGCGAGATTCTACTGTATTGTGTTTTATTTTTGATTTTCAATTTTGCCTGTTTAATATTGTTCTTGCATCTCATAAAAATTGTTTTTTTTATGTCCAACAGATGGCATAACCATACTGTGTGTGAAAAAAAATGCTTACGTGTTTCTTTTTATTGTTGGGTGAATAAGTGCGGAATTTTTGCACGTTTAAGTTTTTAATGTAGAAGTATTATTGAATGTGCTATGCTTCTAAAAAGTAACTTTTTTTTATAGTTAATGTCTGGTGTGGTATTTACGTGTGTGCATTATGTGGAATATGTAAATTTCAAGAAAGCACCCTTTTAATTTAACTTAGAGTTTTGTGAAACAATATATTATTTAAAAATGCAGATTAGTTTTTTTTCTTTCCACGAAACCACGCACACCCTTTTTCAGGATTCAAATCATCACTACTCAGGTAAGCGATTTTCGTATGTTTTCGGATTACTTGTCTTCTGTCTTGTTGGGAGAAGTGAAGTTTTAATTTTATATCTGAACCTGTGTACATGTCGGGTAGACATTCAAGTTTTCTTCTTCAATGTCGAGACTCCAATGTTAGACCGTGTTAATCGGGCAATTAGTTTATTATTCTTTGGTCGGAGTCTTGACAGTCATGTTATTAATTGTATTTCTTAAAATTCATCTTTAAATAATTTTTGTTATATCTGCTTAATTCATTTTATTTATCAAGTTTTACCTTAAGAGTCAGTTTTCCTATAATTTTGTTGCCCTATTTTTCTTTCCTTTTCTCTTTTCCCTTCCATTCTTTTAAGCTAAGCCCCTGTGTGTTCACATAATTTGAGTTTTATTTTATTTTCTAATATTTTGGCGATGTTTCGGCACTTAATAAGATCAAATTTTTTTAATTTTGAACATTTTCCTGTGCGATTTAACTTTTTACTGGCCTAGGTAATGTTTTGGTAAATCGTCATTTTTTCTGTTTCGAATAACGCACGCTTCAAATTCTCGCCATCTTGAAACCAACCGCCACTTTTTTAACCGAGCGCGTCCTTTCACACTCGATGCATTTTCACGTGCAAGTCTTGTCTGGAAGTTTCTCGAAGGACACGAACGTGCTGGTGATTGCTGATTGGCCGAGAGGGCCGCACACTCAGTAGCATGGCTAGGTGCGGGGACGCGATCAGTCAGTTGAGGTCGGGGAGCGCTTGGGAGCGCACGTTTTTTCTGTTTCCCCGTCTTGCGAGGGAGACTTGCAGCCAGTTAATCTGAGGGCATATCCATGCTAATTATAATGTAAGAGAGCTACTAAGGGATGCGTCTGCTGGACCAGCAGCGATGGAGATGATTAAGCGCCGATTAACATCTGATCTTCGCCCAAATGATGTGGATCTGACGAGGGACCATGCACCAGCAACGCCATGTAGAGAGAGTGCTGGAGGTAGAAGTCCCTGCCACAGGAGTGTCTGAGGTGATATTTTTCTTCATTTTGTTACGTATCCCGATGGATTCGGCTCTTTCAACAACACTGTGGACTTTGTCCTGATGCTGGACTAATCCGTAAAGTCTCGTTCCTCGCTAAATTTTCCTTCATACAAGACCTATCCGTAGAAGCTGTGCTCACCTGCCCGGGACCCCTATCGAGATGCTGCCATCCGTACAGATGCATCCATAGTAGTCTCCTTTGTGCCATTTGGCGCGGATGATCATGTCCATTACCCCCTTAACATTGTTTCTTCTTAGTATTCCGTCCCCCCCCTTTTTTTTTTGTAATATTTTAGCTGCTTTTTAATCCATTTTTTTGTTATTTTCTTTTTACAAAAAACGTCAATACCTTTTTTTTTTGTTTTTTTTTGCAAGAAAGTATTTGGTGCCGAAAATCTTATTTTGAGTGCTAATTTCTAATTTTCATGTGTTAACAATCTTTTCAGTAACCTTTAGAGAGGCCTCTCATAAAATTTTGTATCATCTTGTAGTCTACCACTTCTGAAATCTTAAACTTTGGCAAATGCTGATCAGTATCTCAGTTAAATAATATGTGTATTAATGGACAAAATGATCTAATTGTGCTTGAGACTGCTGATGCTATAAATTTGTATCTGTTATGAGCAATCTACCCGATTTTATAATTTAGATTATAAGTGTATTTGAGTAACATGTTGACATTGGATACTGGCTCAAGCAGCAAAATTTAACTAATTTAAATGTGATGCAATCTCTTACCTTTTTTGTTCAACCATTTTGTTGCCTAAGATCTAGAAATATTTAAGTTCATTTAAAATGTGTAAGCCTTAAGAGTAAATTTTCAGCCAAATGCAATGTAATTTTTATTCTCACGATCCTGGTTTCAATATATAATTTCTATTCAGCAGCTGTGCCAATTGTTTATAGTGCTCATTAAGTTTTATATCCCATGTTTCCAGATTTTTAAATAAATGTGATTTATTCTTGCAAAAATGTCTCATTGTGTATGCATGTTTCTCCCACACCAAGTTCCTTTTCAGCTGAGACCCCTCCGACCGTAACCTGGGGTTCGGGTTAATATTTTTGGTGCTTTGCCGTTACTTTTTGAACACAACGCAATCTTTGGATATTTTTTTTAATACATCTTAAATTTTTTTTTGCAACACGGCAGAGGTTTAAGCTATTAAAAGTATTATTTTTTATAAAATATACTTAATCAATAAAAATGCATGCTTGATTAACAAAATTTCAGCTTTTTTGCAAGAGGGAAAGATGTCTTCCCAGCAAACACACTACTGCCCGGAAAATGACGGCAGGGTACCCGCCGTGCTGGCAAAGTGCCGTATGCCGGGAGCACAGTACATTGCTGTCAGTTTAAAGTCACTGGAATACCAATGCCTGAAAAATGCATATGCGCCAGTAGATTGCCAGTAATGGTGAAATGCCTGTCGCGCCCATGTGTCTAAAACATGTATGGCATAGTTAACGGCGTGGTACTGTTTAAAATGTACCGGGCCAGCACTTTTTAGAGGTAATGGGCCAGTAAATATATCGTAGTGTTAGCATAAAATTTCGTTATTTCATTTAAATAATCAAACTCTGATAGGTGTTCATTTTATTTTTATTAGGGGGCTGAGGGGACTGCAGCCTCCTCCCCCGCAAAATGGGACACTTTACTTAGCTTGCAATTTGATATTTAGCTTATAATTGGACGTTGGCTTACAATTTGATACCCAGTCCCTCTCCGAAATAAAATTCTGGCTACGCTACTGCTTTTCCCCAAATGTAAAAGCTGCAGTCGAGCTAGCCATGCTGTAAATTTGAAAGAGAAAGCTACACACTAAATTACAAAATCTGTGTTTTTTCTCGGCTTACTGATGTGCAGTTTTCAGTGCTAGGTTAGGAAGTTCATTTGGCTACTTGATATCGATCGACAGTTTCGACAGTGTTTTGTAGCTGCCCTGGGCGGTTGCCCAGTTTGCCACACCGAAGAACGTATACAGGGGGGGTCCAGGGAGTCCAACCCCCCCCCCATCCTAAATTTCGTTTTTTGTTAGCAAAATAATAATGATGAAGAATGAAGTCTTTGTGTGAAAATTTTTGCCTTTTTTACCGTTTGGACTCCTTCAAAATTTTTGGACATTCCCCGAATTTTTTTTTTGTGGGGGGAGACGTCTCTGGCCACCCCCTAAGGAAAGCTATAGGGCTCCTGCACTTATTTTCTTAAAAATAATGGGACAGTATTTTCATGTAATACTCAAAATTAGAAACTACGCAGATATTTTGTTCAGACTCATTTATTTAAAAACCCTATTTAGATTGTTCTTCAATTATTCCCCGCATTTACTGCTTTTCTTACAAAACCTCTGGCAGGTGCAAAAAAATAAAAAAAAAATAAAATAAATGAATAAATAAAAAAAAAAGACAGACATATATATCAGACGTCTTTCCCAGCTTAAAAACTGCTAGTCTCAGATTTGGCGATATTAGGTTGCAATATTCGAATTGTTTTCGCAGATCTGGCTATATTTATTGAGATTATTTGTTAGTCATTTTCAGCGAATGTATTCGAACCTCCAAAACAAAGGGAGTTTTTAAACCACTATTGAACCCATGCTTAACCTATTAGAAAAACTAAAAATGCTAGCATTTTACTCAAAATACAGTTAAATACTTGGTTTAAAGAACAAATAAAAATACAGCCAATCTTGAGTAATTCAAAGTTAAAAGGACACAAGAAAAAATTTGAAATATCTAAAAATTTCGAAAAATATATATTTCCACAAAAAACTGATACATTAAAAAAAAATTCTAGGAATCGACCATAAATTCAAATTTTTCAAATTTTATTTAGAGCAGTATGCATAGGGATGGATGCGAGAGGAGACAGAGATTTACACCTTTTTTGTAAGATGAGACAAACATTTTTAACATTACGATACGGGGATCTTGTTAGATGAGAAAAGCATTTTTAACATTATGATATAGGGATATTACGAGACGAGACAAATTTTTTAGGCTGTTTTGCGAGAGGCCTATTTTTTGTCTAGCGTTCACCCCCAAATACGCACGTTTCAGGGGTACAAAGGTTCCACCCTTCTTCGTAGGGGCGTAGTGAATGAGGCAGGGACGTGCTTAGGGTTTTAGGGGGCCCTGGGCAAAACATATTTAGCGGCCCGAGATAAAAAACAATTAGGGTCCTTTCACTTTTCTTTACTTACTAAATTATTGTGGATCTTCTCATATCTCCCCCCCTCCACCAGCACAAATCGCTACTGCTACTGTAATTAAGTAAATTACATTAACTATATATTCCCCCGAGATTTTAATACAATAAGTTTCGATAATGTAAAAGCTGCATCTAGCTACTTAACATGTTGTAAATTTGAAAAAAGAAAAGCTATATAGGAAATTACATATTCTGCACATTTAAAAGCATTAATTTTATCGAAATTTAAAAGCTTCAATCCCTCCTCCCCCGGCCCCATAAACAAAAATTTTGGTTTTCGTAAAAAAAATAACGTTAATGAAAGTTTGATCACCTGATATCCACGAATTCAACAGTTAGAGGCCCTGGGCGGTGGCCAAGTTTGCCACCCCCTAAGCACGGCTCTGGAAGGAGGGTGGACTTTTCGTACCACCCGAAACGTACATATTGTTTATTTGATTTTATTAAAGTGCCTTTATAATAATGTATTATTTGCGTTAAGCATTTAACTATTTCTTTCCGCGTTTAACCTGTTCGCTCTCATTATTGAAAAGATGCACTGGGGAATACTATCCTTCTTTGTCATGTTGCTTCTCAGTATGGGATTTTAAATGCCCCTTCCCCTCCGACTGCGCTAGCTGAGTCGCTGGGCCTCAGCAAAGCATTCAAAACCATATGCTAAATTGAGTTTTCAGCACCCCTTCTGTTTGCCTGAATGGAAAACAATGGTAATTCGAAAATATTGTGCCCCTTGTATATGCTATGAATGGGGGCATATGTCCCTCTAGCGCCCACCCCCTTAAAACTTTTCACTATTCGAATATTTACTCTTTTGTTTGCATATATTTGATAAGTTTTATAAGCTACGTTCATTCTAAATGGATAGTATGTAGTTAAATTCAAATTCCTCACAAACATAACAAAGGAACATTTTACACTTTCCACAGCATTTGAGAAAAATGAAGATCCCAACTTCATATCAAAAGCAAAACAATTTTAATATAAATATGTGTATGGTTATTACAGGTAATTACAAGCTGAATAATTACAAGATTATGTATATATATATATATATATTGCACACTAAAGAAATGTTTATGATACGCTGAGTTATAGTGTGTGTGTATAAGAGGCGCCCACAGAAGGGTTATAGGCGGCTTCAGTGAGATGTTATGAAAAGTTGACGTGTTTCATGAAAACGGAAGTGGCGATTTTTGAGTTTATAAGTTCTGGCAACCCACATTCAATTGAGCACGCTTCCCATTCTATTATGTTAAACAACGGCCAAATTTTATTTGTTATTTGAGAAATTACGCATGAAGTACTTTTTTAGGATACAAAATTTTTCAGATTCCTCATTGTTGTATATAGCTTTCGAAAAAGTTAAATTGGTATTTTTAAACAGTTTCAGAAGGCTAGTAAAATTTCAACATTTGGAACAGTTATTTATATAAAACAACGCTGTTTCAATGATGAAATCTTTGTTAGCTCATAATGATGGCTGGGATATCCTTACCTTGACGGCTTTGTAATAATACCTTGGATAACTATGGATTAAAATAACAAGTAAATCTTAAGTTTTACTGTTTTTAAAGTACATACTCTCACAGCATATTTTAGTGTATAAAACTATTTTCCTCCTTAAAATTTGAGTCGTGTAGTATACAGCATGTAGATAAAGGAATTTCTTTTCAAAATAGGTAACAAAAAATCTTTTGATCTAAATAAAATGTTACCCATATGTTATGTGTAACCATATAGCAACTTTATTTATTATTACTTCCTGTAAGATTATGATTTATATACAGTATGGGACCTTTTATCCGGCAACCTCGGGACCGACCTCATTCCGGTTTATGGAATTTGCCAGTTTTCGGGTCGCTGCCGAAAAATTAACCCTTTGTGCACAGTAGAATTAAAAAAGTACCGGTCTTTAAGTACAAGTAGCTTTTATGATAATTACTGCTTATAATTATGTAAATAGTAAAGCATTCATAATAGATTTTAAAATAAAAATAATTAAATGTATCAAAACTTACTGTAAAATAAAACTTCAATGCTGCGAATCGTGGTATCCACCATGGGCGCCGGCAGTATATTTCCCGGGGGGGGGGGCAAAGACTATTTTAACGTATGGTTACCATGTTGGAAAGAGCAAAAAAGCAAGGGAAAACACTGCATACAAAAATCCATCCAAAAAATCCCCTTGCCCTATGCTGCCGGCACCCATGGCATCCAAGTATTCTGTCAGATATGCAGAACCATCGCTACGGGAGAGAACCATGGTCCCCGCTCCCGCCGCTACGCACGCTCGCCTCCGCATTCCGCATATGGATTACAAAGAGGGTAGACATTATACAGCTTACGTGATGGCCAAAAACAATATACCTCGCTCTCTCCCTTGATAACATCATTGTGATGAAAATTAAAATCATTAGAAAAAATTAGAAAATGCCCACTATTACAAAACAAAATTTAAAAAACGAGACCTTACAATTAGATCATATACAATTTTGAGAGGAGAAAAGCTAACATTTAAACATTTATTCTTTATTTTGTTTGAACATTTCATTAATCTTTAGCTGTTTCAATGTTCCCCACAAAAATATCGAGACAATCTGAGGCACGTCGAAATAGAGAAGTAATCCGCCTTCTGTCTCCCTAACACGTGCAGCTGCAACGTAACCCATAACAGGAAAAGGAAAAACCATTTAATTAAAAGGACACAATTTAAATAAGTAAAAGCTCGACTATCCAGAAAGCACGGGAAATGCCGGATAAGTGAAAATTCCAGATAGTTAAGCTTGTAAAAAAAATATATATGTTTGTCGACAAAGCTGTTAAGGGGGGTGGGGTGGGGATCTAATTGGAAATGTTTTGGAATGATAATCAATGCATGTTGAAAAATACTCTAAAAATAGATCGGTGTGTACTGATCTATTTTTAATTGTGTGTTTTTAACAAAGTTTTTAATTGTATTTATAATAATATTCGTTTATATTGCAGTGTTACAAGGCAATAATACCTTTGCATCGCTGGGGAGAAAAATAATAGTAAATTAAAAATAAAACCACTTCTCGATTTTCTAACAGGTAATTTCTTTAAACTAAGAGAATGATTAATACAAACGGTGATGTTTTCTCTGTCCCCCTCTCCTTCCCTCTGGAGCTTCTGTTCAGAGATAACACTGTTGAATCATCGGAATGCAGATGGGCAAAATAAGTAGGTCAGGACTCCCTAGCTATATGTAATCAGCACTTTTTCTGTTTTGGCTATTGGTACGGAGCTGATTTTTCTCCGTGCTCGCCGGCACAGCTGTAAAATGTTTTGTTTTTGTAACGTGTGTCCGTCATATTTGTTTTGTGAGCATTTTGTCTGTTTATTTTTTTATACTACAACGATTCGTGGAATTATTGATAACCTCTAGCAGTTAGAAATTTGCATCCTCTTCCCCGTTCTAAGTTTGGACAGCTGTGATTCACAGTAGAAATTAGTCATTTGAGAAGACCTCCCCCCAAGGGGGGGGGGGGACAAAATTTTCCGGTTACTTGAATGCCGAATAGTCGAGATTTTAAGTAGTGGAAAAAAATGGTATCTAGATCAGTGAGCCTTTAAGAATTAAAAAAAAAAACTGAAATCGGGGAAAGTGCCGGTTTTTGAACTTTCTGGTTTTCGGAATTTCGGATAAAGGGTCCAATACTGTATTAATGACTATGTCATTTTATCTCTCACCCCCGTTACTAAAAATTGTCTGTAAAATGTATCCCAAAAATGCGACATAATTTTACATATATTTAAATACTATTAGTTCACAACAGCTTTAATCTATTACTACAGTATTTCGTAAGTTGTAGAATATGCATCACATGTATTTTTCTATAAATAGGTTACAATCCTAAAAATTTCTACATTGGGTTACCAGGCAAAATACACGAAAGATGAGATATAAAATGACATAGTCAATTAATATTGTTTTAATATGGCAATAATGAAACTAAAAAATTAGGGGGTTTCATGGAGGGTCTCCCCCTGACGAGGCTAGAACAGCCGAGTTTTATATATATCTATATATATAAAAGAGAAGAGTTTGTTTGTTTGTTTGTTTGTTCGCTAACACGTCCAGGCATTTCGACGGATCTGGACCAAATTTGGCACGCTGACTAAATAGGACAAGAGAAAGCTAATGCCGTAAAAATGAAATTAATCGGATTAATAGTTTTTGAGTTATTTTATGTTTTGTAAGGTTTTTGGCCCTTTTTCTCGCATTTTATGTTATCGCGAGCTAAATTTCTGTCCGAATACTATTTTTTTTATATCATCGGAAACTACAGAGTTTTCTTTTTCAAATACAATTTGTTACAAAATCGTAGTTACATTTGCCGATTTTGGGGAATTTTTTAAAGGAGATACTGTTTCGAAGAAAATGTACTGCTTTTAAAAATATTCTATTTTTAAACTGTCGCATCGAAAAACATAATGGGCAAAAATTTTCCATCTTTTTACCGCTGATTGAACATGTATTTCTCCCTCTTTTAAACTTTGAACCGTGCGGAAATGTTTGTTAGATTTTTTTATATAATTTTTTTTCTGAAAAGTCACATATTAAAATGTTCTCCAGAATGCAAGTAATGGAGCAAAGGTAACTAACTTTCCCCACTCGGTTGTTCATTTTCAAGGTCGTTCTTCTGACGTCAGGCGAGCAAAGGAGAGACAGGGGGGTGGGGAAGGGGAGTTGGAGTGAAGAGAGGAGAGCGCTGAATTGGGAAATACGAATTTTTACATCCCCCCTCCCCCCGAGATAAATCATTTAATTTTTAAAAAATAAAACTAACGAATTTTTAGATCCCCCCCCCCCCCCGAGATAAATCATTTATTTTTTTAAAAATAAAACTAAAGAGGTACATATTCCCCCCAGGAGTCTTGAAATTCCAACCATCTGCAATTTCTTTTTACCAATGTGTGTGTGTATAGCGTGTACAGACATTCAATAAAGTATTCGACTATGAGCCAAATTTCCTATTTCAGTTTTGTTAATGATTAATCACTTTTCATGAAGAATCATGTTTTAAATATGAAATTTACGTACAAAATTTTTCTTGCACTGGAATACTTTTTTTAGAGGGTGTACAAAGTTTCATGAAAAATTATCACAAAATTAGCCACTTGATTTGGCCCCAAAATACTCTTATAGAAATATGGTCGCCTTAGTGGAGATTGAGAGAGAGAGATGGGACAACGACCGCGCTAATCTAATCGACCAACACTCCCCATCGCGTCGCCACTACGCGAAATTCAGGCAGACTGGTTATTATATTGATGACTGGAAACTTTTTTTTTTTTTTTTACATTGGTGTGTATGCATTAGTGATAAAAGACTACATATTAGAACTCAGATAGGTAGAATGGAAGAAGCCTAGCCACGTCAAATTCTCGGTAACTCGGACCGTTGGCAAGCCCTGTGTTCATTTTCTTTTCTCTTTGCAGCGGGAAATCCCATGTCTTTTTTTATCACTGCAGCGGGAGGATTCTCATTCCAGCCTACCCACGTCCAATTACCGGTAACCTCTGTACGCCAACAGATGCCATGTTCATTTCTTTTTCGTTGCAGTAGGAAGTCCCATGTCTCTTTTTTATCACTGCAGCGGGAGGATTCACATTCTTTCCTTTTACAATTTCATACTGATGATTGGGCTCTATTTTTTTTATGAGTTGCGTAGGTATTAGCAATAAATGACTGTTAGAACACAGACAGGTAGAAGAGGAGAAATCTAGCCGCGTCCAGTTCCCGGTAGCCTCTACGCCATTGGGTGCTTTGTTCTTTTTTTTTTCTATTTTGCAGCGGGAAGACCCATGTCCTTTTTTTTTAATCGTTGCAGCGGGAAGTCCCATGTCCTTTTTTTTATCATTGCAGCGGGAGGATTCACATTCCAGCCTAGCCAAGTCCAACTCCTGGCAACCTCTGTATTCTATTAGGTGCCGTGTTCATTTTTTTTTTCTTTTTGGTTGCAGCGGGAAATCCCGTGTCCTTTTTTTTATCTTTCCAGCGGGAGGATTCACATTCCTTCCCTTAACAATCTATATTTAAGGTAAATGGCATTTCTCATTCATTGCACGGGCAACGCCGGGCCATGCTGCTAGTATATATATATATATATAAACCGTAAAATATTATAACTCATTTATAAAATCTCTTTAATTATGAGATATTGAAATTAAACTGTTTATAAATGATTTTATGTAGGTTTTGACATGTTATATCCTCTCTCATTAAAAAAAAAAAAATCTTTTGAAAATGAAAATTTGTAAGAAAATTGCAGTTTGTGAAAACTGCACACAGTTCACTAATGTTGGGCGAACATAATTTGCAAATGATGTACTAATGGATTTTGCTGTTGTTTTTAATTTTTCATGTATCTAGTTTATCTTAAAATGTTACCCTTAAGCAATGTCTTTTTAATGGGTTGATGAATAAGCCCCCCTTATCCCAGATCCGCCACTGGCTCATATTTTAATTATGGCAGCGTTACTGTAAATAGGCACTAATCCGGTACCGTGCCATTATATTGTAGTCACTGTTAAGGTACCAGGCCAGTGCCTTTATTTTTAATAATAGCTGGCACCCGGCCGTTTTATTTTAGGCATTATAAACTTAATGGGCCAGTGCCTTTATTGTGAGTAACGGCCGGCACATGCAGTATGCCAGCAGAGTGCCGTTGCCTTCCCGTGCTTCTGGCAAGGTACTTCTCGGGCGACCACTTTTGGTACGATTCAGTTACTTTTTGCAGTGCCGGGCCTGTGCTGGATGTAAAGGCAGAAAGGCACTGGCAAGGTACTCCGCCAGCAGGTTTGCGTTTGCTGGATTCATATTAAACACTTTTTTAACTGAGTAGCAGTTTAAGTAGTCAAAATGCAAATTTCTACTGTATTTGGGTAGAAAAAGATACTCTTTTCGGCATAAATACAACTTTCATTTCAAACTAATAAAAATGTATGTAAAATTAGGTATTTACGTATGATCCCGGCGACGGTCCGCAAAGACGAAAGATTTTTCGCCAAGATAAATGCCAAACACATGAAATTATAGTTAGCTTGCTATTCTTATGAGCCTAGAAATCATTAGAACAATGAAAGTGCTAGAGATTTAATGGCATTTGGCGACAAAATTCCAGATATCTAAGTGCTGTATATCTCTTAAACCATGTAATATAATCGAATAAATTTATATACACCATAAAAAGTTCTTTTTAGTGCATTGTTAGTAACATTTAAAAGTATTTTAACGTGCTATTAAACTGTTCCATTTTAGAAATAAATGAAATCCCCATTGGAAATCCCACGTAAAAAATTTACATTTGGCACATTATTATAAATGACTCAATAACACATGAGCAATATTAAAAGAAATATTACATACTATTTAAGTACAGACAAACAATATTTATGTATCATGGCAACCAATCATGTCAAGTTTTAACTCTTAATTCCATTAAATATTGTAATTATGCTATTGAAATTCACATAACTTGGCAACTATTGTCATAATACAATTAACAATAATGGAAAAAACGATATAAAATTTTTATGCGTATTTGAATAGAATTTTGAACATTCATAACTTAGTTATTTTTTATGATTTTACAATAAATTTGGTATCAAAATGTTTGTAATGAAAAGATCTTTAAAATGATTTATGAGTCATCACTCCCACTTACCTTCTCTCTAAAAAAATTAGCTCCTGAACGAAGAGCTTATAACTAACAATACAACACTAGAGACAGAGAGTATATTCATGAGCACATCAAAACTAGATATAAACATGTGAATAAAGCAACAGAGCTTGGACCATGGAATGCGCCATCATACCACTTTCTCTATTCGGTGCGTAAGCCTTGTTTATCGGAGGTGATGGGTCAACGCCCTTCTCCCTGCTTCTCTGTGCTTCTCTCTTCCACTGTCGGTAGGGGGGCAGAGAGCCGACACTCTGACATCACAGTTATTAACCAACAAGATTTCACAATTGAAGTAGCGTTGGTTTAATTACTACTTCTATAGGTGAGATCTCATTAGTTGTTATAAACCTTACAAAATATAAACACGGCTCATGTTGATTTTATTTTTACAGGATAGGTAAACTTTATTAGGAGAAAACAATACTGTCTAATTTTACCTTCTCAAAAGCTGTACAACTATGAGCAAATGAAACTTTATTATTAAGCTGTCTAGCATTGTTTAGTAATCCCAAAACACATATTTTAATACGTACTGTGCAATTATTGTATATTTATTACGATAGCTGCATAGTAAGTTGTTTGTTTACATACTTTGAGGATGATTAGGCTTATGGACAGTTGAACAATTATCAAGGCGTTAATAATAATTATCGTGATTCAATTTACTTTGAACCTATGCAATGAATAAAATTCACAGAAATATGGCTGAAAAGATAAATGTTCGTTTTAGATTTTAAGTTATTGATAAAAGTATATAAGTAAGTATAAAAGTATATCATAACAAGCAATGGCAGAAGCAGAGAGTAAAGTAGAAATCTAATCTATCGCTTTCCAGTTTCCTGAATGTGTGTCTCTACACGTGTGCAATTGGCATTGTGAAGATACAGTTATCCAACACAACATTGTCATCGGATGGTCAATGTTTGTTTACCTATGGTTGCCCAAAACAACAATCAGCCATCGGATGGCCAACGGTTCTTTACCTATGGTTGCCCTACACCACATTAAACCATTTGATGGCCAATGGTTGTTACCTACCATTTGTTATCACATCCTTTAGCCAACAGAATACTGACATTTCCATTTGGAGAGCATACGTTTGCCCAATGTTTCAACCTTGTGCCAACGGTAACCCAACGTATGTGTGCTAGCTGGGTTGTGTGAGGAAATCACACAAAATTATAAATAGATATCCAAAATCTGATTTTGTTTGAAGTTAATCAAACCAGTAATTTTACTTAAATACATCACGGAGTAAAAATCTACAAAAATACTATAATGCGTGTGTATGTGTGCACACGTCTTCTCTGACATTTTGCTCACCTTTGTAAAAAATTCTAGCAGCGTCCATGAAAAAGCCTTTTACATGGAAGTAGTAATTTCACAGTGGATGAAGTTATGGTTGTCTTGTCTATTTTGTTGTTTTATTATGAATCTTGCTTAAGAATAGCATTAGTTAAGAGAGTTTCAGATAACAAATGCTTTACTGCACCATATTTAAGTGCATTAAGTTATCTTTTGAATGAGTAAATCTTGTAATCTTAAATACTTGTTAGTTTAATAAACAAGTTTTTAAAAAATTCAAACTCATTAAGTTTTAATATTGTCATTTTAAATTAACTTTTAAAAAAAATGAAAGGCAACCTTGTATTCAATGACTGTTTTAAGACCGTTATTTTCTTATTGTGTAGAAGAAAAAGCTCTCGCTGAGGAAAAACGAAGTCAGTGGCTGAGCAATCAACAAGAACGTTTACAAGTGATGAAAAATGAAAACTTAATACCTGTTGATGGTAAGAATAATTCATTTATAAAAATTAGTTTTTTAGTTATATAAGTAAATTAAATTACTTCTACTTTCTACAAAAAAAATACAGTAAAAAGCAATGAAAACAAATTATAGTGCTTACAGGGTTCGTTGATATATATCAATGGATATATATCATGATATATATCACAATATATATCCGATATTTATTTAAAAAATAAATATCATGATGTTTTTGATATTTTCAGACAAAGTTCATAAAATTGATAACGGTATTTCCAGCTTAGTAAATGACATAAATCGAATGATTAACTGTTCATATTATAGATATTTTACTATACGTTGCAATTGCACTAGATGAAGTCCAAAGTAATTGATGCACAATTGCACAGTATGTGGAAATTTGCTACAGATTAAAGCAAAACTTAGAAATATATGAAAAAAAAGATAGAAAAATTCTCAGATGGAGAGGAAACAGCTTTATTACTAGCACATTTAGCTGCACATTTGTTGGTTTTAAGTTTGAGGATGAATTCTTGATTGCTGAATCCATAGTTTGGTGGAACTCTAGAGAATTATATGAAAGATAAAATGGCTTGGCTATTTAGTTACAGCTAGTCCTTTGACAACTCGGTTAGAAAGAATGTTTTTTCTAGCTTTAAATTAATCCAGTCTAAACTGTAGAATCAGTATAAGACTGAAAAAGCAGGAAATTGCCAACTCACAAGACTAACCTTTTAAAAATTTAATGTAAAAAATAAAGTTTCTCTTAACAGCACCTGAGAATAAAATTAAATATCAGTATTTCTCTTTTCCATATTTTTGTATTTTCATCCCTTGTATATGCCTGAAAGTATGTACACATATATTTTCCATTTTTTGCTGAAAAATGCTTCGACGTATGTTTCCTCTTTTTCGTTCTTCAGCTGTTTAAAAAAAAAATACATACACTAATAGAGCAGTTCATTAATACTAGAAAATTCAAATATTTCTTCATATTAGTGTGAATGGGCTGAATGTTATGCCTATCTGATACTATTTAGTTATGTAGGGTGTCCTAAAATGATGGTAATATGCTTTGATTCTTTATCTATCAGAGATAAATGGACTATGTAAATGAAAGAAATTTTCAAAATTAAGTAGGAAAAAAGACTAGGTAACAAAAAATGACTCTCTTTGATTTTTCAAAAGTTACACTTTTTAAATGTGTATACAACCCTTTATATGTATATGACACTAGCAGACCCATGCGAAAATTTCACATAATATCGTATTTAATACTACAACTGTAAATATTATAGTGTGAAAATGAATAAATGTGTCTATAAGTACATAATATTCTGTTAAATATTTTCATGGGCCAGTTAGATGTTTGATTGGAAATCATTCAAAAAGTAGACATTTATTTTAACTGTTTTATTTTATAAAACCTCTTTAAAAACAATATTGACAGTTATTATGTGATCATCATTGATTTTTTGACGATATGTTTCTTTAATACAAACATGAATATTACTGAATTTGCGAACTCGTGAAAATGTCACATATAATTGACCGTGTGAAAATACAGGTTCTGGTAAATAAAATCCTGCCCTTTGAAGAGTCTGGCCTTGGGCTTTATTAATGGTCATAGCGAAGGCTACATTTATTGGGAATTGTTTTCTCATCATTTGGAAGGGTACGGTTGAATCCGAAGGTGTGAGATTAATCTGGGAAAGAAGTACAATTTTATTGGAGTCGATGAATTTAGCAGTTATGACAAACTCTTCTAAGTGATTTACTACTAATTTTGTCCCATTTATTAATCCTTGTTTTGAATTAATATTCCTTATCAGCATAATGATAGCATTTTTTTAAAGCAATTTGTGAGGTGGTTAACCAGATGGATTTAAAGAGTTCAATAATTCAATAGGATACAATTGAGCATTATTTGTTTCTTCAGATTGGATAGAATCAGAACTAAGGTAAACTTTTTTATCTCCCGTTAACAAATTGGAAACTATATGTTCATTAATTGCTGTACAGTCATCAGTTGTTGGATATAAGATATCTTTATATCGAAGATGGCGCCTCTTACATTTAAAGTTGAATACATCGGTAGTATTAGGGCTATTCAAAAGCCATCTTCTGTACAGTTTTGCATTTCATAGAGAATAAAAAACATGTTTCACCAACAGGTGGTTCTGTTTTCGTCAAAAGTAGAAATTATAAGCTTTAACTGGGTATTTTACATTTTTTTTGGGGTCACGTATTTAATGAGATCTAGCCGCGCCTGTTTCTATTCAAGCCGCCCACCCGGGGGCACCAGAAAAATATTGCAAAACCTTCAAGAAAATGGCATAGAACAAAATATTCTGCCGTGGACTAATGAATACAACTCGCTGAATTTTCAAAATGAGACGGCTCGTTTGAAAAGACAAAATAAGTTCTTTTAACCTCATTTAAATATTTATTTTACAAACTACATACAAAAAAAAAAACTGTATTTCTAGTTACCTTCAATCATACATCCCATCTGTGCAAAAACATAATAAAAACTCCGAGCTGTTCTATTTTTCTTACATTTTTTCTGTCGTTGCCACTCATTTTTAAAGAAAGTATATTCAATTCATCTGACTCCATGGCAACCTGGAACCATGGAGTCTCTTACATTTTTTTTGGTCACGTATTTAATGAGATCTAGCCACTGCAGAAAAAAACACCTTTGAAAAATAATATACATGATTTATATTTATACAACACAGCTTTTTGTTTAATTTTTTTAATATAAAGAAAACGGTAAACAATAAACAAACATATTGATTAATAAAACATTTTCCAACGAAAGTTGTTCTTGTGCCAAATTTGGCTATGTTGCCTTTAAAATGCTATATATCAACATCAATGTAACTTTGCAAGACCCCATAAAGAACCTTAAATGTTATTTCCAATCTTTAAATTATGACAAAGCTGGTCTAACATTTATATAACTATTGTGCATGAAATAGATTAATTTCCCTAAATGTACTGAAATAGAAAGTAAAAAAAAAAAAAATAGAGTGTAATGTACTGAAATTCTTTTGAGTGCTCTTGTAGAAGAACCATAAATGCTACATACACTATTTTTGATGAAAAACATTATTTTGTAATCTTTAATGACATATCAGTTTTATTTTCTTTGAAATAGACGAATATCTCTAAAATACACTTTGCATTTTGGTAATTAAAATTTTTCTTTTTGGTGAGTATATGTAACATATTTAATTTTTGAGAAAGTTGTTTCTGCTTGCTATTTTATTTGATAAATATTTGTTGTTAAATGAGAAAAAAAAATTATTAAGAAATATAAAATTTAATATCTTAGGTTATAATGTTAAAATCATGTCCCAAAATATTTATCATCAGTAAGATTAACACTTTTATCAAAAATATCCGATATATATCAAAAAATCGGATATTTTTGAAAATATCATGATATTTACGAACCCTGAGTACTTATTTCATAATCAGAATCATGATATGAAAATACATAGGAATAATATAACTTACAAAATCATGAGATTATGCACAACTTATTTAAACATGTATTGAATAGTAGTTTGGTATGATCTAATTATAGTTTTTTGTTGTTGTATACTATCATTATTTCCTGTTCTGTAACACAGCTTTGCTGCTCTACAAATCTGGGATATTTCTTTCTCAGACAAACCTTCATTAAGTGTTACTTTATCAATGTTTTGATCATCCTCATTTGTTACTGTCAGTCTGTCTGTATCATATGACTGTAATTCAGTATCAATTAAGTCACTGTCAGTCATCTGAAGGTTATCAGTTACCATCAGAGCTCACAAATTTTAAAATACAGGGTATGTCCTGAAAGTAATGCCAGTGACTTTATTGTGAAGTGACTGCATGTCGGAGCGCTATTGGACCAGTTAAAATTGGTAGTGGGTGACGCCAGCTAAACAGGGACCCACCGCTCAGTGTGCTCCAAGCATCTAGAGAGTGAGGACGAGCCTATCTGTGAGAATTGTTTTGTAACCTTGTAAAGTAAAAATGCAGCGCTCGTTAGAACAAAAAGTTGCGATCAAGTTTTGCTTGAAACAAAAAGACTGCGATGGAGACTGTTTCTATGATCAAGTCAGCTTGATGAAAGAAGATGCTCTGTCAGATCAGCAAGTGTTTTGGAGGCACAAGGCCTTTTTGAAAGGCCGGGAAGAGGTCGATGATGAGGACCGTGCCGGACGGCCATCCACGCCCACCACAGCTGGCAATGTGATGCAAGTGAGAGAACTGATGAACTCAGACCGACGATTATGTTTGTTTTGTCTGGCCAGACATTGCAGACAACTGGAGGTTGCACCACGACAATCCTCCAGCCCCCGTACAGTCCGGACCTAGCTCCCCCGACTTCTTTTTGTTTCCACTCCTCAAAACACTCATGAAAGGCAAGCATTTCGGGACAGTAGATGGAATCAAAAGAGCTTGTACGGCGGCATTGAAGGACATTCCGGAGGAGACCTACCGCAATGCATTTGAGAGCTGGAATACTCACTGGATCTAAAGCATTGACACAGAAGAAGCCTATTTCAAAGATTTTTAATCGCTTGTAATGAACAGTTCAATAAATGATTTTTAACCGACTTACTGACATTACTTTCAGGACATACCCTGTATATTTTTCTAGGGAATTGCTTACTTAGTTTCACTTTATGGTTATACTGCAGTTTTCTGAATTTGCAGCTGGCAGAGCAGATTCCATTATTTACACTAACCAGACAGTACACATTTTAAAGCCCCATGGATTTCAGATTCACGGATTTTAGTTCTTCTACTGTATGAAAATTTGTGTAGACTATTCATCGTAAATATTGCCTTTTTGAATATATTTAATATTCAGTTTCAGTCAGCGCGCGAAATTAGCAGTCGTTAGTTGTATTTTGCAACTGTAATTTTTGTTTTGACGACCGAGATTTAAGAACCAGTCGTCATTTTTGACGCCTAACATTTTGCCCAACACAGGTGACTAAAAAGCGACTATTTTAGCATCGGCCGACTCTGACTTTTTAAACAAAAATACTGCGAAAGACGAATATTTTGTGATTTCTGGGGACTTTTTTATTGTCTAGACGACTATTTTTCAAAATGTGCTGAAAAAATATAAATGTAAATTTCCGTGAAAAAAACTTTTGCTTTCGTAAGCACCGCCACGTGGCAGAAAGAGAACGATCCTCTGCAGACAGTCTTCTGTGGTTGAAAAACGTGCGGAAGACCACTTTCTTGTCTTCCGCGGATGTGCAATCATTTAAATCGCACTTTTTGTAACGTAAACAAATAGAGGAACTTAAAGAAATTTAGCCATAATTTTTTAACTCCATTTATATTAATGAAGTTGATCGGAGGAAACTATGAGCTCGCGTTCACCATATTGGATTCTTTCTGCAAATGTGTGTTTTAGCGGTAGCTCGGCTCGTATGGCACGGCGGTGTAGGAAGATGCAATGATAATACTTGATATCAATATTTATGAACGCGCGAGATCCTTTTAAAGAAGGCAGTATAAAAGTTATTTGAATTAGTTAATATTAATTAATTAAATATAATTATTTACTGTGGAAGAGTACAGGTTTACAGTCCGGATGCCATCTTGGATTTTATTTGCCGCGGCGCGTTGCAGCACCGCAATAACGGCTGGTTAAGTGCAGCAGTTCGTGACTGAAAACGACACATGGATTGATTGCAATTAATTAATGCAATTTCGGGAAAAAAAACGAAAGAAGATTTATTTATTTGTGTGTGTGTGCGGGGGTGGGGGGTGACACTAGCAAAACGTCTGGATTTTGGAAAAATCTAAATTTCGGACTTCCGGCCTAAATTACAATAATTCAAATAAAAATATTATTTGAATAAAAATGTTATTTGATAGTTTAAACTTTATAAAATTTATCTTTTTTAAATAAAACTCTTAATGTAAATAAATAAAAAGATAATGTAAATAGAAAAAAAGAACTTAAATTGAATTAATTATTTGAAAAAAAAACTTTTTATTTAAATATAAAATTTTAATAATTAAGATACAGTTTGTATTAAAATACGTTTTAAGTAATTTAATTAAAAATAATTTTTGGCAAGATAAAATAGCTATCTAAAATAATAAATATCCTTCTTGGTGACATTGAAAGCTTTCATAGACCCTCTCCCAACTTCAGTTCAACCCACTGAGAATACAAATACATATTTCCACAATTTTAACATGTACTATCCGTTTGCTTACAGTGGTAGTTGATCAGGTGACATTTTGAAGCTAGTACACGTATACTGCATAAGTTTATCTACCATAGGCATTGTAGTTATATAGCAACAATTTATAAAATACTTCTAAATTAAAACTAAAGACCATGTTCTTGTAAAATGTATCATAATATTTTATTCTGGATGCATAGGTGGAAAGCTATAAAAATTGATTTTATATTTACTTACTATTTATTACTATCTTCATTTTAATAGTCCTGATCTTCATTATTATTACTGCACATAATCATTAAGCCAACCTGTTTATAGTTTATGCATATAAACAAAACAAAGGTTTTCGAAACTGCACCTGAACGAGACAGTTTGGCAACCGGGAAAGAAAAGTTGGGTGCCATTGACGCCTACCTTTTTGCTCCCAATTTCTCACCCTGGTTTCAGTAAAATAAAGGTGAAAACAACCATTTGAACTTTAAATATGCATTGTTATCCAAGCATTATAATGAATACATCAAAGTAGTTAGCATAAGTAGGGTTGGGTGCAACTTGGTAGTGGGGAAGGAAGCAGATGGGGACACATGCTCTGGATGCTGTGGTATAGGAGATGCCAATATCATGTATGGTTTAGTAGAAGGGGGAGCACCCAATGTTTTTCCCCAGGTAATGCTAAGTCTAGTTTTTGCTCTGAGCATAAGTTTTGTCTCTACTGTTTGTAAGGAATTTGTTTGTTTATGTTATTTTATTTATTTATTTTTTGTATGTTTGTTTCAAAATAATTATTTATTCAACTTGTGTCCTTGCTTTTCTCGGGACTGATACTTTAAATGAATTATCATATTCTTGAAGTATCACTTTTTCTGGAAAATTACCACCTCATCAAACAAACGTGATGAGATATTACAAAAATACCAAATGAAAATGTGAATAAAAGACACTAATATAGCAGCTATGTTGATCTTAAATTTTAATGATTTCAAGGTGTGAGAAATACTTCTGTCTTGATAAAACCAATCAATTATGTTTATAGAAGTACTATCATGTCTTTGACAGGCATTTCGTATAATGAGTAATGATTGTATGAAAAGCAGTAAAATACATTATTTCTTTGATATATATACTGGTTGCTCATTAAAATCTGTTAATGCTCCTCATAACTGCTGATCAGCAACAGCCTTAGTAATAAAAGTAGTATCTAGATATAGTAAAAGAGCTATATGCTACTGGAGGGGATTGCTTACAGTGATGGACAATAACGGAGCTAGCATTCCGTGAATCTTGAAAAATATGAGATAGGAAAAAAGAGAATTAGAAAGTTGTAGAGTGCATCACTGACTTCATACAAAAAGACACCTTGCGGACATGAATACTAATAGCTGAATGCTTTTATAGACTTGAAATAGAATTTCTTATCTATAGTTTTTTAAATTGATTTTATGAAACTTAAATAAAAGGAGAAAAGATTATTTTTCTAGTGAAAAGAGAAAAAAAAAGCCTGCATTGTGGCACAGTAATATCTCATAATTCTGAATCAAGAGGATTGGGGTTCAGATCCTGTGAGATGCATCCTTGTACTGATCGTCTTTACTTATAGAGTAAACAATATGCAGATGATGCAGAATGCATTAGATCAACACAACATGAATTTGGTGTGCAAAACTTTTGTATTATGGAAATATGTATGAAGCATCACACGACTGTTCTCACTTAAGATAACTATAAAAGAAATATCTCCTTGGGGCTGTATGTTAAAGCACATTGTCATTGAGCAATTTTCTCAAAATGAATATTGTGATATGGTTTTATTTTCCATTAAATTTAGGCACAAAGCACAATCAGCAGTGCAGTTATGTTGGCAACATTTGTCTGCAGATCCACATCCTTCATACAAAACCATTTTAAAGATTATGAAACATTTAAGGAAGACACGCTGTTTGATTAGCCTTCCATGATCTGCCGAATCAGCTTAGCTAAGATTGCAGTTACTATTGGAAAGTGAATTATCATTTGACTTGACATGTCCAAACAGCAGTACAGAATTGGTAAATGAAAACAATGGTTTCTCAAGAAGTTCCATTTAGAAAATTCTAAACAAATTAGGGGTTCATCCACACTGGCCAACTCTTGAAGATCCAGCCAATATTCTTGGACAATATATTATGAACAAATTAAATTATGCTTTTTATAGCATGAAATGTACATTAAATAGGGCAGCCAATACTGGGTGTTGGGAAATCTTACCATTTTGTTAACATTCAACACCAAGTTTTTTATTAATGTTTGCTGTGAAATTTATAATAACAGGCTGATTTGCCTAGTATTTTACTAGGGCATGTTAACAGACACACAATATTTAGAATTTCTGCAAGACATAACTGATTTAGTTAAGAACTTTCTATTGCTTCAGTTTTGAAATCTATGACTAACATGACCTGCAGTTTTCCACCTGATGGCACTGTAAGCAATGTCTTATCTAGTAGTGCATACACTTTACAGCACATAGACACCAGTTTTATGACTAGCTGCAGACATTAGACAGTTAAAAGAGTGGATGAGCAAAGACTTTAGTGATTACCCTGTCTATGTATATTGATTGCTATACTTTTTTATTAGTATAAAATTGCAACTTATTTCTTTATTATAATATTGTTACAAAATTTTGATGTTTAGACGTTTTTGTACTGAAAATATTACCTTGTTTTTAAATTATTTTATTGTCATTTTTATAAAAAACAATTAATAAAATTTTATTTTAAAATATTACTTTTGCATTGTTACATGGAAATAGCTATCTAGGGTTTTATATTGAGGGGCAATTTTACTGTTGTTATTGTACTCGAAACTTTGAAAACATAGTATTATATGTTATCTAACTAGATGATTCTTAAATTGATTTTGGCATCATTAAATAAAATGCATTTTATCTTAATGGTTTCATTAATGAATTACATTAATGTAATTAATTCATTGATGAAACAATTCATTGATTTGAATTGATGTGTGTGATGTGCTTTTTCTCAGAATTGTTTAAAATATTAAATTATATATTATACTATGTTATGTGCAATTTAATATTAATTAATGAAAATTATTATTTAATATTTATAATTAAAACTATTAGATATTAAATTTAAAAAGTTAGGTTTTATTTATTTCTTTTATGAAATGCATGAAACCTTTGACATTCTTGATCAGTAATTTAGCTATCAGTCTTTGATAAATGAATCATGGTGTTCTGTTTACCTAATTGTACAGATTCTTTTTCAGCTATCTATATGTAATTTTTTACAGTTTTGGTCAAGAGTGCTTGAAATTTCTTGTATGTTCTATCAAATGATGAATATCAACTAGTCATAACTGTATAGAACAAATTATCAATGAGGCCAACTTTGACCCTGAAAAATCTGCTAAAACAGCAATTTATGTTTCATAAAGTGGTACCTTTATTAACTTGTTCTGTGCAACACATTTATTTTCTATTTTTAGTTCATAGAACAATAGTATTTCCAATGCATTTCTCCCTTCTTTCATAAAGAAATTTTTAGTTTTTTTTCTGACTATTGCCTGAAATTTTTCCCTCACTGACCTTCAGGGGAAACTGGATAGAACATTTGCTATCGAACAATGACTACCCAGGATGAAACCCAGTCGAATTGAGTTGAAAAGCTCTGGCACAGATTCAGATCCACACACCATCTTTTTAGGCAAGTGCTTTGTATGGTACAACTGTGTGTACTGCCAGCTTCAAAGGGTTAAACATGAATTGTTTCCTTGTAGGAATATAAATGTGTTGAATAAAAATGTATTTTACTTTGTTTTTCTTCTTTTATCTGTTCTAACAATGTCTCATTTCTGATTTTTAAAGAAATACACAAACTAATTATCTCCCTTCTTAATATTCTTTGGGCTTGCACTTTGATTAACCTCTCAGATTTGATGTTATTTTAGTATTAGACTAAGTTAAACTGTTTTAGTTTAATAACAATTATCTTAAGTTTAAGAAGAGGAGGGCATAATCTTTGAATCACTATTTCAAACTAAATTTAGGGAAATTTAATTCATAAAAAATGCAGTTATGAATGCAAAATGCAATGCTCCAAATTGCAGGTACTCTCAAGAAATCATGAGCTGATTAATCATTTGAGAGTTTGTGTAACCAGTTTAGTAAAATTTTAAAGCATTATGTGTTTTTATGCAATAGTGGCTCAGCTGAATACCGTGTCGTTCTACAAGCAATAAAGGTTCAAGATTTAAGGCTTAAAAAATCCTTTTGCTGTCACTTTCCCTTTCTATCATTCTTCTGTTTAGTAAACTTGTTGTTTTTCACCGTATGATTAAACTTCATTGTATCACTGTAAGATATTCAAAAATAATCTTCAATTTGTTGTGTAGGTTTGTTTTCATAAATCAAAAATAATTAATAATTATTAAAAATAGGAATGCTATACTTCTTCTCATCAGTAATACCGTATTTTATGGAAGAAACGCCGCACCCGGCGTAAACGCCGCACTCCTGATTATCAGCTTAATGACAAGAAAATTATCGTAAACGCCGCACCTGGCGTAAACGCCGCACTCCCGATAATTATTTTAATCAACCTTAATATCATTATAAACACTGTACTAAACGTACTGAAACAATAACGCTAGTATCGTTCATCAGAATTTAAACTCCTATTTAAACTAAATTACATATATTATCAAACTAAAAAACTTAAAATTTAATTACCGTTAAATACCTCGAAAGTTGTGTCCCCCCCCCCCTCCGCTTTTTGCCTGAAATTTTACTTATTAAATATCAAATAAACTCCCCTTTATGCTACAGTAAAAGCTCAATTGACGTGCTGAGAATCTGCTGAATGTTGTAAAGTAAATTACGAGTATAAAGTAAGAAAAACACTGGAGATATCACAACTGTATTCGAAGCGTAGAATAAACAATTATTCTCAGAGTACGCTGCTCATATTATGTTATCAGCAAAACAGCTGCCCGGCCGAGATCTGTTTATTTTAACAAGAACCTGACCCACTTTAACAGCGCGCGGCAGACGATTCGAATAGAAAGATTTGTAAGCTTCCTAAATTAGCGATAAATACTTTTAGATAATTTATGAGAAGGGAAGAAAAAGAAGTTATTGCATTCCGATTTTTATTTTTTATTTGGTATGATTTAGGGGCACTTAAGCCGTATTTTACGATATACTTTAAATCATTTCTCTAACTTTTTACTTACTATTTGAGGAGACATCGGTTGGATTTATTTATCCATCCAGAGCGCGGGACGTGGACCCTTCTCCTCACGGCGCTCCACGTTTTTTAACGTGGTTGTCATCCACTTGGCACGCTTTTTTAAAGTGGGTCGCATCCACTTGGCACGCTTTTTTTAAGTGGGTCGCATCCACTTAGCACGCTTTTTTTAGTGGGTCGCATCCACTTTAAAATCTATTCAAAACCATCAAAATCGCTACTTTCACTGTCTGACTGAAACAGTCGAAGTAGCTCTTCATCCAAAACTAGATCATCATCTTCCTCCTCCTCCTCATCATCATCATCCGAAATGGCTTCTTCATAAGCAACTACTTCCGCCTGAGAAAACCCAGATTTAACTGTGTTAACAGAGACGGCTTTCCAGGCTTCGGAAACCCACTTGGCGACTTCTTCGTAAGACGCTCTTTTTATCTTGCCGCCTTTGGTGTAATTGTGGTTTTCCTGCGCTATCCACTCTTCCCACTGCTTACGCACCTTGCCTTTAAAACTTTTGTTGATGGTTAAATCAAGTGGCTGTAAAATTTTTGTGAGGCCACCAGGAATCACAGCAAGGGTAGCAGAAGCCTTTTTTGCCGCCACTTTCACAGATTCTAGTAGATGAGCTCTCATAGAATCCATGATAAGCACTCCACTAGGTTGGAAAAACGCACCTTTTCTTTTTCGCCAGACTTCGTTGATCCAATCTAGCATGATCTTTTCACACATCCACCCTTTTTTATTACATCGGATTATAACTTCAGGTGGAAAGTTTCCGTGGGGCAGCGTCTTTCTTTTGAATATTAGCAGAGGCTTTAATTTTTCTCCATCAGCCGCACAAGCGAGGACACATGTAAAGGACATCTTTTCATGGCCTGACGTCACGACAGAAACAGTTTTTTTCACCAGTTTTACAAACTGTTCTGTTTGGAGGACAATCAAAAGTTAGAGGCACTTCGTCCATGTTTATAATTTGTGCCGCCTTGAACTTTTTTTCTGTGACGATGGCGTTCACATACTCCAGAAAAGAACTTTTTTTTTCTTCCCAATCATCTGGAAGATTTTGGCCAACTGTAGTTCTAGCACGGACAGATAATTTCTTCCGCGCCATAAATCGAAAGCACCAGTTAGGGTTTCCATTAAAATTGGAAATACCCATGCTGGATGCTATATTCCTGGCCTCGAGACGGATGGTGACTGTTGAGACAGGAAGTCCCCTCTCTCTTCTCTCCAAAACCCACTTCTCCAACTTATCTTCGAGCTCAGGCCAATGTGCGATCCCACTTCTCCTCGCTCGCTTGGTTTTCGGCATACATTGTAGTTCGGCTTTTTCTGATCGCCAGCGACGAACACATCTTTCATCGATGGCAAACTCCCTCGCTGCTGCACGATTCCCGATGGATTCCGCTTTCTCAACCACTTGCAATTTAAAAGCTGCAGTATAGCTTTTATGCCGCTTGGGAGCCATTTGATTTTAAATCAAAATAATCAATAAAAAAAAAAATAAATAAATAAATAAAAAAAAAACTAACAAAAACAACAACAACAACAAAAAAGCAACGATAGAAAAAATAATAAAGTAACGATAAAAAAAATTCAAGATCGGAAATTTTACACGAGGCAAAGCACAAACTACCAAATCTGCATGTGAAATGGATGCTGGACAGACGGACACACGTGTGCTCACGACGAGTGTTGCCAGATGACTTTTTAAAATAAGAATAAAAATTTCGGAAGCTTCAGTCATAATCGGTTAATAATCGAACGTGTCCGTGTGTATTTCCTGGATCAGGCCTCTCTTTTATGGGAGCGGGCTGTTCTCTCATTGGTTAATCTGTACTATAGACTATACTTCAAGCAAGTGCTCGACCTAACACTGATTTCAGTCTGCTGACATAGTCAGGTAGGTCAGTCATTTTGAATAATCGATTCTAAAACTGTGAATGGTGGCGCCATCTTTTGAGACAATTATTAGTAATTTCTAAAATCGTGTTTTATTTACTTTTTTTTAAAAGATCGGCGATACTTTGAAGAAATTTATAAAAAATTATCGTAAACGCCGCACCCGGCGTAAACGCCGCACTTAATATTTTTAAACTTTTATACTCGTAAACGCCGCGGCGTTTCTTCCATAAAATACGGTACATCTATTTCTAAATAAATTTCTACTTTTAGCTAAATATTAAAAATTTGAGATTGACATGATCAAAACCCATATGATTTGTTTCAGTTGAATTTGCAAGGGTAAAAAGTTTAAATCTTTTTCAGTTGAATCAGGCCCTTAATTTGTTACCCCTCCATATTTCTTTCAGAAATAATTTCCAGCTGTTCTAATTTTGTTTTGCTATGCAAAATGCATGATGTCCTCCGTTTCATCGACACTCAAATTTCTCAAAAAACCCCAAGCTTTCCTTTTGAGGGTTTGATTTCATGCACAAGCAAAGAAAGATATTGTTTTACTTTGGTGAATGTTTTTAATAGTATACAGTAATTGTTGTTTTGGGTTGCATTTTGATACACAGATAATCCATTTAGTTATGAAAGTTCAAATTTCACCTGTCCCCTCATCCCAAAAAAGTTAGAAATTTTTAAGGAATTAACCATAAATGCTTGCTAAAACAGCTTTTTTCTGTCAAATAAAACTCTAAATGTGTTCCAGTTTGTTTTATTTATTTTCAGTTTTTTTAAGGGGAGGTTTTATACATAGAAAATGTAATTTTGATTAAATATTGCTTATAATTGAAGCTCTTTGAAATTGCACAACTTTTAATATCAAGTAGAACAGCCAAAGATGTGTGTGATGTCCTTTTTCTCATGATTTCTGTTTATCTCATCAGTAAGTGTACTTATATTTTACAAATAATTTTTTTTTAATGTTTACCAAATGCAGCTTTTTGGAACTTTCATTGTTATATTCTTTTAAAAATTTAGACAGTTCTATTACTTTATTTTTAATGCATTGCAACCTTTTTGATTTTTGGTGGGGGTTGAGGAGACCTTTCTGATTCATCTGAAATTTCAATCTCCTTAAGTTTATTGGTTATAGGCATTATTTACTTTGATGTATCTTTTGGAACACTTTTCCAGTATTTTTTCACCTACAGTTATTTTTCGATTCATGCATGAAATATTATAGAATGTTCAAAATTAGATGCAATTATATACACACAATAAAACTTCTCTACAGCGGCCATTGTCAGTTCTTCTAGGAAAGTGGCTGTGGAATAGGGGGTGATTACATAAAACTATAAAAAATTGTAAAGTTTAGCATCTTTAAATATCCAATACATTAAAAACAAAATACGTACTGTATGTATATTATGAAATATTAAAAATTTCTATGCATGATTCATCATCCTATATACAGTCAACTCCCTCTAATTCGCAAAACTTTTGCCCAAAGGTTGTGCGGATTATAGGATTTTGCAGATCATAGGTCATTGTCTTTTGTTTACATTTTTTTTTTTTTTTTTTGCAGATTTAGAGCGAGTTGATTAATTTAATCATGCATAGAGATTAAAAAGAAAAGATGATATCTAGTAAATTTTTAAGATTAAGTATTTTTTCGGTAGTAACTCAAGTTATCAATAGGTAAATAATTTAAGCATACTCGAATAGCAATGAAATATACATATATATTTTCATATTTCAAGTGCAGAAATGAAAATTCATAGTTGATTAATCTAAATTTTTAAACATTGATGTAATAGTGGTTTCTTTTAAATTTTTACATTTGTTTTCGAAAACTTTTGCTTGCAAATAATTGTGAAAAAATACAATTTTTTGTTCAGAAATAAAAGTTTATTTTGAAGACTAATGTAATTCTCTCAAATTTTAAACCCTTCACTGAGAGACATATTTTTTCTTGATTGATTCTGTATCAGAATCCCTATCGCGATCGAGTGTGTTAACAGCATGCAAAAGGAAAATGAACATATGCAAAGTTGAGTTGAGCTAATCCTAAAAAACAATGAATTGCCTGGTAATACCGCATTTTGATAAGCCTAGCAATCAAACAACTTTCCTCCTGCCTGAAAAGCTAACTACTCTTATATGTATTTCAATGGGAGAAACCCAATTTTTAATGTCCAATTATGGTATTAAATTTGACATTACATTTATATACTTACGCTCTTTTAGCATTTTTATTTATTATTTTACTGCATTTGTGCCTGCATTTTAAAAATTATTATTTGAATCTTATGTGAGAATCGCCGAACACATTGAAATTGTATTTTTTCAAAATTGATTTGTTTGTTTACATTAAAAATCAATTGTGGATTAGAGGAATTTGAGGATTATAGGTTTGCGAATTAAAGGGAGTTGACTGTACAACAAAAATTATTTCATATCATAGCCTACAGTTTTATTTTGACCTGAAACCTGAATAGACACTGTCCTCCCTGTAATGGAGACAGAATTAGCACCTGGTCACTCTTCTGGTCTTAGCCCCTAGCCGAAAACAATAAAAGATTAGGGGTTGGGGAGAAAATTTTGTTTTTCTAGTGATAAATGTGTGACACAGACTAGGGCACCCATTAACAAAACTGTCTGCTAAGAGGGGCCAGTTGTTATATTTTCAGCCTTTAGGATTGTCCACTGGCTGCCAAATAGGTGTAACATTTATGTTATTCCTAGGATCTTTTGATTCGGTACTTGAAATTTTTGCCCGTTTTAAGTTTTGCTGTATATATATATGTGTGCTGTTTTGCTGAATTAAAAAATTTTCGAAAGCAGAACTTGTACCCATTCGTTTAGTCATTAAAAAAAGTGGGCGAACCTTTTTCTTTTGATATGCTTTCTTAGTGAAATGACTTATCATTTGTAGTTTAGTCATTGCCTTGCAATTGCAAAATTTTGTATACATATATATAATATACATATATATATATATATATATATATATATATCGTATTTACTAGTATATGACATGCATGCATGTATAATGTGCACCCCGTACTTTACACACACACAAAAAAAAGAAAGAAAAATTAATCTCTTATATAACGCACACGATAAATTGACATGCAAGTGAGTTCGAAAGTGATTAATATTAAAATTTGATTACCGTATTTTCCTGCTACTATCTGCAGTGGCGTATAATCCGCATGCACGGTTTTCAGTGAAAAAAAAAATTGTTTACCGATAATATGCAGCGCCATATAATCTGCGGTCTAAACAAGAACATCTGATATCGTTTCACTTAGTATTCATCCAAATAAACTTACAGAGCCAGTGCTGGGTTCTGCATGGCATGCACATTAAATATTTCTGGAAATAACTTAATTTCTATCTATAATTAAGTTATAATATAGAATTATTTCTATCTATATTTTTCAAAATCATTTACTTTTTAGTTTCATTTTCACATACACTAAACAGCAAAAGAGAAGACTGCAAACTGTCCCTTTTTCCGGTAGGAGTAAAAATATTAATTTTATGTTAAATAATTTTTTTTCAAAACCTCAATCCCTACCCCTTACCCGAAAAAAACAAACAAACACCTAAGGTGCAGCGCGGAGCCCAGTGCCACGATTAGCCTGTGCCTTGTGCTGTCCCTGTGTACATTCATCATAAATATTATACAGGCATATGTAATAAAAGAAAAAAATATAATAAACAACACTTACGAATATTATTCACTTGAGAAGGAAAATTATTTTTATTGGTTTTTATAAGGCACACCAGCTTTGTTTTTCTTATCAGCTCTGGCACATTCAAACAAAAACAGCTGTCTCACTTGCGATGTCTGGCTAATTCCCCCTCCCCAAATGATTTTGAAGCCATCTTTGAGCGTTAACATAAACATTTTATTTCAGAACTATACATACAATGAGATGCTTGCTATTTATTATTTTCAGCTGTCTTTTCGCAAGCTGCTTATTTATTTATGGATGGATTGTGAATAAAGTGCAGAGGAAAAATGTTTCAAGTTTCAAGCTATACAGAAATTAGAAATAATAGAGTTTTAGCATGGCAGTTAAAACAACATATTTTGAAACTGGGACAATATTAATGCGAAAATGCATTATACAATTATGTATGTTACTCTATATTTTTTTCACTTTAACAAAAAATAATATAGATACTTTCTTTAAAAAAGCAGAATGTTTAAAAGTATTTACCAGTTAGTAAAAACTCAATATTTTAATATTAATTAGAAGATGAATTTTGCTGGAGACATCTGTTATTGAATTTTGATGTAAATTCTGTACTAAAATTTTTTTAGGGAGAAAAACAGATAATCTGCAGTGGCATATAATACGCATCTTAAAATTTAAAACGTTTTTTACAGACAATCCGCAGATTATAGGCCAGAAAGTATGGTAACCAATCTTATTTTGAGGAAATCTAGATTTCCCTTCTATTCAGATAAATAATTAATTATTACTGCCTGTGTGTGTAAAAATCTTAATTTGCATTTCACTGTAAAGAAAATCTCAAGCTTTTCAGCCAAATCATTTCATATGGTGGAGGATATATTTTTAGCTAAAATGCCTGTGTGTGTAAAAATCAAACATTTATAAAGTGTTTACACTGCAGTAGCTATTATTACATCTCTTTAAAAAAATGTATTCTAGTCGTAATTTAAGGTGCTACTCTACTCTACTTTTCCCTAAAGGCAAGGAATGAAAATCTTGGAAAATTAGTTTGTTAGAAATTTTCTTTTCTGGGCCCACTAATAAATATAAGCACTAAAGTAGAAATTTTATAATTTATAAGAAATGTTTCATGTAATGTTTCATATATATATATAGATAGATAGATTGAAATCTATATACACAAGGCAATGATCAATTGTGTGTATATTCTATAAGCTTAAAAACTACTGTACCAATTTATTTGCATTATTTTTCAAAATGATCCCTGTTTTCCGGAGAATCTTTAAAGATAATGAAATCTTCTGTCAAGTAAAGAGTTAAAAGCCCAAAAATGTTCTTTTTTTAAATTTATGCTTGGCTTTTTACTTTTGCCACGGAAAGCCATAATGCTGTTTATTCTTCCAACCATATCAGCATTAAATGGAGAAATTTTGAATCTTTAAGGAATGATGTTAAATAGGATGAACGGTTTATCTATCAATATAAAGGGCGTGGTTCTGTAAACTACTGCACCAATTTAAGCACTTTTTTTTTTTTTTTTTTTTTTTTTTTTTTTTTTTTTTTTGAAAAATTATCCTGGTCATCCAGAGAAGGTTTAAAGCTATTGAAATCTTAAATATGACCAATAGAAAGAAAGTTAGGGTTTAAAAATATTTTTCTTGCCGTAAAGAGGAGTGCTGTTTATGAATAGCATTGTTTTTCTTTGCAACCATATTGACAGGAAATCAAAGAATTTTGAATCATGTATCAAGTTGTAAAATGTATGTCTGTTTGTTGCATAGTGCAGAGAGAGTTTGTTAAAATTGTTTTAGGCCCTCACTATCTATCGGTCATATTTAGGATTTCAATAGCTTTAAACCTCAGGACAACAGAGATAATTTTTCAAAAAACCATACTTAAATTGGTGCAGTAGTTTACAGAAGAAACACACATTTGAACCTTACCTTTTACATAGATGTGAACTACTATGGATTCTCCTTAGTTTCTATAGAACTTTTTTTGGAAAATTTGATTTACTACGGACTACGGAAAAAGCTTATATTTTTACAGAAATTTAAATAGAAATTGATTTATTTGTGTTTTAAAACTCCATTCTTTCAATGATCTTTAAAAAAAAAAAAAACCAAAATTTATTGCATGACACTTACAGCCTAAAACAAATATTGGGACCAAATTTGTAATCAGCATCGACTGACAAGAAATAGTGTTGAATCTGGACTTCTCTGGAGCCTCTCTTCTTTCCTCCCCCCATTTCTCACGCTTTACACTTTCCACTCTTCTATTTTTGTCCAGGCCCTACTAACTGTGAAGGCTCTGTCAATTCCATTCTAGCACAACAACAAAAGGTTTCTGTCAGAGCATATTTTTATGTTCTCGATAGATAGTTATTATTGAGCTTTTGTGAAAAATTAGTTTGTGAATGAATTTTTATCGCTGTATAGTGTTGTGTAGTTTGTTATTGTTATTATTTTATATATAACTAGCTGAAGTACCCGTCGTTGTTGGGTTAGTACTGAATGCAAATTTCCAAAAAGCAAGAACTTTCGTCAGCATTGTAGGATTACACAGAATGAATGTAGTATGTTGCCAAAGTAAAGAAAGCGAAGTTATAATTTTTATGTATTGTTAAAATATTACAGGTTAGAGAGTAACTAAGTAATATCATTTCATTTGCTTTAGTCGTAATTATGTGATGCGCAAACGAATATTTACGCATATTGAAATAATTTTCACAAAATCTAATCAATATTTTTGAAAAATTGGAAGCCTAGCATTTAAGTTGAGTGACGGCCTATCATGTCACCAAATTTCGTTTCATTCCCTGCAGTCTTTATTTGGTGATGCTGGAACAAAATTTCAGCATTTTAAAACAATTTTCACAAAATCTCAAAATGTAATCAAAATATTTTTAAAATTCAACACCTATAAATTAAGATTAGCAACTACCTATCAAATCACCAAATTTCGTATCATTCGTATTAGTCATTATTACGCGATGCTCGAAGAAATAAAAACGTATTTTGAGAGAATTTTCACAAAATCTCGAAATCTAATAAAAATGTTTAAAATATTGGACACCTATAGTTTATGTTGAGCAACCATCTATCATGTGACCAAATTTCATATCATTTGCTCTAGTCCTTAATACGTAATGCATGAACAAAGATTCACTCAGTTTTAAACGATTTTTGCAAAATCTCGAAATCTAATCAATTTTTTTTAATTAGATGCTTATAGTTTAAGGTGAGTGACCACCTATCATTTCACCAAATATAATTTTTTCACCTTTGCAGTTATTACGCGATGTGCGAACACAAATTTACGCAGTTTGAAATGATTTTCACAAAATCTCAAAATCTAATCAAGATTTTTTTAAAATTCAACACCTATGTTTCAAGTTGAGTGACCACCAATCATGATACCAAATTTCATTTCAATCGCTTCAGTTGTTTTTACTTGATGGTCGAACACAAATTTATGCAGTTTGAAACAATTTTCTCAAAATCTAATCAAGATTTTTTAAAAATTTGACACCTATGTTTTAAGTTGAGTGACCACCAATCATGACACCAAATTTCACTTCAATCGCTTCAGTCGTTTTTACCTGATGCTTGAACAAAAAAAGCGTCACTGACCGAATGCCAGAACAACAGACAGACAATCTTTTTTTTTTTTAGGGTCGCACCGGATTCCCAGGTGCTTGAAATGGATAGAAATCGTAAAATTTTGAATTTTCAAGAAATGTACAGACAGAAGTCTAATTTTATTTATATAGATTATTTAAATATGTTTACATAAAATTTGAAGAATTATCCAACCAGTCATGAGTTGTAATTTGTTTTCCCAAAATGTTTTGAATAAAGTAGAGAGTGTCCTAAAAGTTCCTGTACTGTCAACATATGTATTTATTATTCACAAAATAACAAACCTTAAAAAGATTATTTTTATGCTAATGGTGAAAACCACTTTAAACAACATTTAGGAAAAAATACTGAACTTATATTTTTAATAAATGTTCTTCAAAATTTCTTGAAAACAAAGTTGAACTCGTTTGCGCATGTTTTTAGAAACATGTTTTAACATGATGGGGTGACTTCTTGTATACTTTCAGTGATGGCAATTTTCAGATCATCTATTGATTGAGGGTTGACTATATAAACTTGAGTTTTTTAAATATCCCCACAGAAAAAGTCCAGGATGCTCAGTTCAGGGGATGAAGGTGGCCAAAGATTTTTTGAGATGAGTTAATCGCATAAAAAAATCTTCAAGCATACCCATCGTTTCATTACTTGTACGGCATCTTACTCCATCTTGTTGGAACCAACAATCTTGTTCATTCACTTCTAGCAATGTAACAAATTGCTGGATAAGCTCTCTGTATACAGAACGATCAACAGTCTATTTGAAAAACAGAGGTCCAACAATCCTTTTGCGTGATACAGTGCACCATATGTCAATTTTTTGAGAATGTAAAGGTTTTTGCATTTTAGAGTGACGATTATTCGTTGCCCAAAAGCGAGTTTTGTGTGTTCAGGTAACTGCTTAAATGAAACCATGCCTCATTGGAGAAAAATGTTTTGTCCAAAATAGTGATATTGTTCGGAATAAATCTCTGGATCCACTGGCAATAATGAAACTGCTTCTCAAAGTCAGGTGGCTTTATCTCCTGTACCATTTTTACAGGATAAGCATGAAAGTGCAAAGCTCTTGAAGCCTTATGTGTCAATCCACGAGATGTGCCCATTTCTTGTGCCAAATGCCTCACAGATTTTTGAGGAGTTTGCAATGTTCTTCGTTGCATGTCTTGCAGAAAGGCTAGTGTAACAACTTTTGTTTTTCCACTCCTGTGCTTGTCTTCCACTAAACCTGTATTATGAAATCGTCAAACGAGATGATATAGTCTATCTTTACTCATTATTGCATCATTTGGATATTTAGTTTGCCAAACATCTTTGCATCTTTCATAGGATTTGCATTCAAAATAAGCCTCAAGCGGCGCAATTCTCTGAATGTGTGATAAATCCATTTCACTATGAAGAACAGAACTTTAATCTTTCAAAACTTGAGAGCGAAAAGAAACTAACGATAAAAACTAAAGAATTGTCTGAAATGATAGGCAGATGGTAAAATTTGATGTTTAAATAAATCCACAATGGACAATGAGTTCTATAAGCTAAAGTACAGGAACTTTTAGGACACACTATGATTAAGATAAGATTTTATTTATTTTTAATTAAGATCAGTTTTTAATAGAGTATAAATAAACCTTTTTTTCCCTGTAAGCTGTTTAAAAAAAAAACTAATATTTTGACTATGTGACTGACTATAGAAAAACATCTAAAACTGCTGAAAGTATTCTCAAGTACTACTGAAAAGTCTCATTGAGAGTTGGCATCTCAGCTTTTATGTCAATAGATATACCATTCATCATATTTTTATCATTCCTTAAAGATTCAAAATTGCTCCATTTGATGCTGATATGTTTTTTTTTTCCTCTAACGGGCGGGTACTTTGCCGACTAGGCATTGTCCCTGACAATGGCCTGAAGGTGTTGGCCACTTTATTATGGGGGCACCTAGTAGGTGGGCCAACGTCGCCCCCTATGAAGGGGCAGACATGATAACCACACCCAGTCGGGGATCGAACCCCGGCCACCGGGAGTTGAACCCGAAACCGGAGTACGGTGCTTTACCCACCATACAGCTCGGTCGGCGATGCTGATATGGTTGGAAGGAAAAACAGCATTATCACTTTCAACCCAACCAGGAATTTAAAAGAAAAAACAAGAACCTTTTGAGCCCTAACTCTCTATTTGATAGAGAGAAAGATATTTAAGATTTCCATAGCTTTAAAAACCCTCAAGGTAACAGGGATTTTTGAAAAATAATGTGTTATAGTTTTTCAGTTTATAGAATATCAGGGGCATAGAAAGGGGGGGGGGCTTAGGGAGCTCAAGACCCCCCCCCCATACCCTTGGGGGAAAGAAGAAAATTACTACAAATCAGCACAATATGGTGTATTTTTGTTTCAGAATTGATCTAAACATACTGAGCCCTTCCCAAACTTAGTGAATTACTGCGCTACTGTAGACTATACACACATGTAATCATTTATGTTTTCATATACTTTACATTGCACTAACCAAGTATTTGTGACTGAAAAGACTGTCCCAATGAAGAAACTTGGGTCTTATATATATTCAGGACAATCAGGAATTTGCATAATACAGAATGATAGAATGATGTAAATTTGATTAATACAGGAATTAATGGGTTAGAAAAGCCATGGATAGTATTTTTACAATGAGTTACAGTCTCTGGAAGAAATTGCCAGGCTGGAATTCGGATTTGCATTCTCACTCCACAGGCTCATGCTCTGCCAACCCAGCTGCGGTGACTGCTGGCTTTTCTTGTTGCAACATTGCCCCCTTAAAGGGACAGTGCTCCACTGCTCTAATCAAGAGTTTTTCTTTGGGAACGGGTCATGGGCCCTTTGTAGCCATCCTGGTATCACATGTCTTCAATTTTAGTTTGGGTGGTTTGGATCATAAAATCATTTCATTCATAATACATGAACAACATCTCTGGATTTTCTTCTTCGTGATGCAGTATAAAAATCTTGTACCTCATAGGTTACATCTGATAAACGACGCAACACCTGATAGGGTCTGAAATACAAACTCACGAGTTTCTCAGTAAGGCCGACTTTTCGGACTGTTGTATAAACACATACAAGATCACCAAGCATATAATACAAGATTCGTTGTTTTGAGTCGTAACATCAATATCCTGAGCTTATAGGGTTCGCATCTGGGACAGTCGTCTTGATTCTTTGACCCTGGCAATCATCATCTACATCATCTGGACAGAGCAGAAACATTGTGTCCAGCATTGTTTTTGGCTCGCATCTATAAAATAAGTAGGGTGTAAAACCAGTCTTCTCCTGCTTGACAGTATTGTAAGTGAATGTCATAAGCAGTAGAATTTAATCTCAATTTTTCTGCTCAGTATCAACATACATCGACAGCATGTCTGCCAATGTCATATTAAAACGCTCTGTCAACCCATTTGTTTGGGAAAGATATGCTACTGTCAGGCAATGATCAGTGTTAACATTGTCTTGACTATTTCAGAGAGAAGTTGAGATTGGAAGATGGCCCCACAATCTGTGATAATTACGCGGGATGCTTTAGGAGAATTTCTTGGAGCACGAACTTTGCTACTTCTTCAGCATCAGCAGATAAGGCTTTAGTCATGGCATAATGTGTCAAATAATCTGTGCAGACTATGATATACAGGGTGGCCATAATTAAACTGCAAGTGTTCAAGGGGTACTGGAGAGAAAACTACCAGGAATATTCCAGTGAAACTTGGTATCTACATGTTTCAGATCATGCACAAGTCAAATATGCAAAAAAAAAATCTCCAATTTCACCTGATAGATGGCGCTATATCGTGTTTCAATGCTTATGGACATCACATATGCAAATTTTAAGCCCATCGAACAGTGTAAAAACAAGACCACATTGAGTAATGATCAATCATGTCTCTGAATAAGAAGGAATGCGCATTGTTAGTGACGATATTCTATCAGAGTGGTAGCAATTATTCAACTACTCTGAAAGAATACCGGCATATGAAACAATTAAGAGGTCCAATGAGTGTCAATGAGAATAAATGTTTTAATTGTTTTCCAAAGCGTCTTTATGAATTGTTTAATTTGTGATCCTAATTTACGTTAATTTTCGATTGCATGTTACTGTAAAAATTTAATTACTGAAGCTAATTGTATGGAATTTTAATAAACTGTAAATGATGTTTTATATTGTTTATATGCCTCTTAGAATGTCACTATGCTCTCTCTATCGGTTTTGGAAGTTGCATATGCCACCGGTGAGCTTTGAAATGCGGTACAGTGCCATCTCATTTTCTGAAACGTGTAGATACCAAATTTCACTGGAATATTCTCAGTAGTTTTCTCTCCAGCACCCCTTGAATACTTGCAGTTTAATTATGGCCACCCTGTACTTGCTTGCTTAAGAGAATATTTTGGAAACATCCCAAAAAGATCAATTCCGATGCAATGAAGAGGTGCTATGGCTGGAAGAATAAAGATCAAGTGATGATGGGTGGTCGATGAGAAACTGATTTTCTTCTTTGGTACTCCTGACAATCATATTATATGGAACAACATTTCTGAACATTTCTAACCAATAAAATCTTTTCTGGATTCTGTCATAAGTTTTTGCAAAGCCAAGATGTCCTGCAGTGTTTCTGTCTGGGTCAAAATTCTTTCTGAACAGGACTCCATCAATTATTTCAAATTCCTTCCTCCTTGGGATGAGCGAATTTTTAGTAGGTCTGATTCTTTCCTCTATTTGATAGCCATACTTGTAATAACAGATAGACACTTACTTGGAGTTAATGCTTCTTACCAGTTTTATATTTCACTGAAAAATCATGCTCTTGAAATTGAAGAGCCCATCTGGTCAGCCTTCATGAGGGATCCTTTAGACTCAAGAGCCATCACAGTGAAGGATGATTCATCACCACAGTAAAAAGTTTTTCAAATAAATATAGCTGAAATACGTTAATATCCCATACAACAGCGAGGCATTCACACTCTGTTGTAGAATAAATCTTCTGGGCTTTTGTTAAGGTTCTAGAAGTGTAAGCTACAACTTTTTTGGTGTCATTCTGAATTTGAATCAGAACTGCTCTAATGCCATATCCACTGGTATCTGTATGGATTTCTGTGGGGCAGCTTTCATCATACATACTCAATACTGTATCAGAAGTAAGTGCTTCCTTCAGGTGGTTAAGTGGTTCAGCTTCATGGCCCCACTGAAATTTTGCATCACCTGTTAACAGCAACTGCAAAGGTTCAATTTGGTAACAAAAGCCCTTAATAAACCTTCAGAATTAAGAGCAAAGCCCAAGAGAACTCTGTACATTCTTTGGAGTTCCCCATGAACATTCTTTGACACCCATGAACATTCTTTGGACTTGGAAAATTGCTTGCAGCTTTCACTTTGTCAAGATCTGGATGAATGCCTCCCCCACATATGAGACAGCCCAGTATTTTTACCTCTCAAGCTGCAAAAATGCACATCATAGGGTTAAGTACCAAACCAGCTTTCTGAATGTATTCCAGAACAACACTTAATCAGGTAAGATGGCCTTCGAAAGTTTCAGAGAACACTATTATGTTGTCCAGGTAGCAGAGGCACATAGTCCATTTGAAATGATGTAGCAAGTTGTCCATCATTCTCTCGAGAGTTGCAGAAGCATTACAGAGCCCGAATGGCATTACCTTAAATTCATACAAGCCTTCCGGCATAATAAAAGCAGTCTTTTTATGATCTATTTTGTCCACCTCTATTTGCTAGTAAACAGAGCATAGGTCCATAGAAGGGGAAAAAACTTGGCCCCCTTTAAGCAGTCCAGCACAGCAGCAATACAACACAGGAGATAAACATCTTTTCTTGTTGACATTGAGCTTGCAGTAATCTATGCAAAAATGCCAACTCCCGTCTTTTTTCCTAACTAGCGTGGCAGGTGATCAGGGACTCTCCTATGGCTGGAATGTACCTCTATCAGTCATTTTCTAGACATTGTCATAGATGATTTCTCTAGCAGTGGCAAGACTCTACGTCCTTTGATGGATTGGAGCATGGTTACCTGTATTAATTCTGTGTTTCACATTCAACCATGCAGATGTTGAATTTACAGTTTTCATGAAAATTTCAGAAAAAGTATGGAGCAGTTCAACTAATTTGTCTTTTCGCTCCTTGCTCAACTCAGAGGATATCATCCAAGAAAAATCTATAAGGGTACTTGATGTCTCAAGTTGTATATCCATGCTATCTGATATACCAGAGCAATACTGCACAAGCATCCTTCATCAAGAGGCTCAGCTAGGCCCGCATACATTCCTTTAGGTATGACTCTTTTCACAGACTGCATGTTGGCAACCCAGATGTCACTTTGCCCATGAGGTTACCATGGATAGCACTGCAACACTGCATTTCACTACATCTAAACACCGAGAATTATTTCCATAAATTTAAAAATTAATTTTTAAACATTCAAAAACTAAAGATTGTAAAATCCCGTCATACTTTTTCTATAACCCTCTATTTAATTGAATTAAAATAAAGTTGATGATAGATTTTAGAAAATAATTGGTTTTATTTAACAATGTCAAATTCAAATTAACTCAAATCTTTCATCTATCAATAATGTTATCACAAATTAAAATATTTGACTTAACTATTAAACTATTTTTCTTATGTGGTAAAAATGAATTTGTCTCCTTCAGATTTTTCATAACTTTTTAGTTGTATGTTTTATTAAAAAATATAAAAACTATCTTTAATATTGCCTAATTCTGAAAAATGACAGATTACTTTGCAAGTTTGTTTGCTTTAACAAATAGCTTCAATTTGTTAATTATATGTTTTATTCAGAAAATATTCTTACTAAAAATTATAATTTGTGATGTAAAAAAAATTTTCTTTTTAATTTCTGCATAACATTCTTAAAATGCACTGTTTAACTAAATTTGATTTGATATGTGGCAAATTGAAAAATTTGGAATTCAAATAGGTAAAATCAAAATGAGGTTTTTTTAAACTGGTATATTAATCTGAAATTGAAATGTATAAAGAATGTTAAGCCAAAATTTAAAAATGTGTTAGTGGGAAATTTCAACCAACTCCCCAAAATAGTAATTTAACCAAACATTTTTGTGTTGTGTCATCACATTGTACACACATACAAAACAGCAGATCAGAAGTTCTACTATGATGAACATTTTTTTTTTTTTTTTAATAGTATGCGATCAGGTTATTAAAAGCTTAATTGTCGAAGTAAGTAAAATATGTTTTCTATGTTTTCAAAGAACTGCATATACTAGTATGTAAACAAAAAATTAAGAAACTTGATTCTTTTTAATTCAGTAATCTATAAATCACTGCTATCCATAGTATAGAGGCTCATGTAGTTCTACCATGAAGAAAAAAGAGGCAATAAGGAGATGAAACAAGTCTGGCAAGAACTATAGCTTTGTTTTCTTCACACAGCACATTCACAATGCTTGCCTAGAAGATTCCATGTTTTACTCTACTTTTGTTTCACCGATTCTCAGAAATATTTTTTATTATGCAAATTTTATAATTTTATTTTGAAGGTCAATGAATGCATAACACGTTTGATATGCCGCTTCAAATTTTCAATGCCACAAAAAGTTTACTCTCAGAGTTTTTCTTCAGTCATACACTGAGGATGTTAATAATCAAAACTAAAAAATCACAAATTGGTTGACCTAGAAAACAGGCCAACTGTGGTAACCTTTCTTTAATATACAGTGTGCCTGCTGAAGTCGGTTGTCACCTCAGTAATTTGTGAGCAGCAAGAGCTATAGACATAAAAGTGACGTCTAGGTATAGTAAAGTTGCTATGCACTACACAAGAAAATCCATCACGGCTCTCCCTGGCAGCTAAATTTGGAGTTAAGTCTTATCTTAAAAACGGTACGAGATGCAAAAAAATAGTTAATTACAAAGTTGTTCAGCAGCACTGATTTATAAACCCTCCAAGCGTTTGTGACATAAAATCTCATCCACGTTATTCCAGTTTTCACTGCAATGCATCCATAATTTAGATTATTTATAACACTGAGATATTTTAACATATGTTTTGATATTAAAGCTTATATATATTTTAGGAGCCTATTTTTAAATAATTACAAATCTTCCTATTAAAATTTTATTTTTTTATAATTTATAAGCTGCATGAAAATTTTACTGTGAAAACAACTTTACATTATTTGCCCATTTCCAAAATGCGCAGAGAGTTAAGAAAAAACATCTTGAGCGCATTAATATTAAATATTGATGGGGTAAATTGCAAGGCTTAAAAATGTATTACTGATGCTTTTACCAGCATGTGTGTCACCAGCCATATTGCACAACTTGCAGCTAGAATTTCAGATCAGCATCCATATGTGTATTATTTTTGATGGAAAACACTTTTAACGTGTAGGATAAATGAGTTTAATGTCAGGTAAGTGCAGTTTTGGAAAATTTGTCCAAACAAATGTGCATTTTATGCCTTCCATTTATAGCATTATTTTGTGAATTAATGAGCATCATGTGCAATTAAAGTGTCTTCTCTTACTGAATTGATGATGCTGAACAACTTAACTTTTCTCCCATATCTTGTAATGTTTTTTAGATAACAATGCAAACTCCAAATTTGGCCTTCAGTTGACACTAAGCAGTTTTCTTGCATAGTGCATGGCAGCTTTACTACTCCTGGACCTCACTTTTATAATTATCGCTCTTGCCATTTAGAAATTAATAGGGGCAACAATGGACTTTAGCAGGCACACTATATACACACACACCTGGTGTTTCAAACTGTTTGATCAGTACAGCTCTTTTGAACTTTACTTCTAATTAGAAAATATTTCTAATGACATTGTTACTTTTTATCCCATTTTATTAGTGGCTATATACAATAGAAATCCAAAATCCGCACTGTCTGTTCAATGTAAACAATGAAGTCTGCCCTGCCAGCTGCAAGTTCATAAAACTACACTATAACCACAAAGTAAAACTAAATAAGCTATTCTCACTTCAAAAAAATTTTTTTAGGAGTCTGTGAGCTCTAATCTTAACATTGATAACTTTCAAATGACTAACAGTGACATAATTGACACTGAATTATGATCACATGACACAGTAACAAGTGAGGATGATTAAAAAGTTGATAAATTAACATTTAATGAAGGTTAGGCTGTGAGAAAGAAATATCTCAGATTTGTAGAGCAGCAACGAACGAACAGAAAACTACAGAAACCCTTACGAACAGAAAATAATGAAAATAAATAAATAAATAAAAACTATAATTAGAACATCCCAAAGTCCTAAACTATTGAATATACATGTTTAAATAAGTTGTACTATAATCTCATAATTTTGTATATTGCATTAATCCTCTGTATTTTTATATCATGATTCTAATTATAAGTAACATGATTTGTTTCCCTTGATCTCTATTGTATTTTTTTTCTATTATTTTCTGAGGGAGGTTGGGGGGACGAAATAGAATAAATTTCCTATTATGACCCAAAATCCGCAAAATTCTAAAATCTGCACAAGGTCTGGAACCAAGCTGTGTGGATTTTGGGTCTTCTACTGTATTAAACACTTTTTGGGATAACCCTGTGTATAGTAAAGTCCAAAAAGAACAAAGTTTAACTTCAAAAAAGAACTCATGAAAACTGCACGTGTATCAATGTATAGTTACAGAGTTATTCAAATATAAATTTTTTAACAATTATTTCCAAATGACTAATAAGCAGTTCTTAAATTGTGAAAATTAAATACAGAATGATTATGCCTATTGGAAGGAGGCATAATTTGTTTTAGTATGGTTAATTATGCCTCCTTCCAATACCTTACTGTTATCAACTGAAGATTTTGAAACATTTAAATGACTACAATATTTGTGAAAATGAAATAGTTTGTTGTAATAAACCTATAACCCTCCATAGACATCCAAAAAATGAATAAATAGCATAAAGAGATTAGCAAAAGCATAAAGTTTGAGATTAAAAAATGTTATAAACAAAAACAAAATGTACCTAGGGCTCTCTCATCTCTGGAATAATAGACAAATAAAAAATGCATCAAATAGAAGAAATAAAAAGGATATTTAAAAAGACAGTGTGCTGGAGATGCGTCAATGATGTGTTCACAATAGTTCAAACCAGTAACCTAGAAAGTCTACTTAAAGAAATAAATGCTATTGATAAAAATTTCCTAAAAATGGTAAGCTTCAACTCCAAAACACCCATCAAGTATGAAATTGCCACAGTTAATTAATATTGACAGAGCCATCAAAACTTGTTTTAACAAAAATTTTCTCAAAACAGAAATTTAATTAAGAATCAATGCAAAACTACAGGATATCCTAGCAAAATAATCAACAGAATCTATAAAGAAAGAATGAAGCAAATAAATGCAATAGAAAATGCCCCAAAACAAAGCAAACCGTTACTGATGCTATAATACCATATTGCAGAGGTATCTTAAATAAAATTTCAAATGCAGCTATGTTGTAGACAGCTATTACATCCATAATTGCAATGAAGGTGGAGTCGTGTCAGGTGTTTGGAAAGAATCATGGTAGATTTACAATAGAAAGGGTAGGGAAGGGATGGGTTTGGAAAGATTCATTTAAGGATAGAGAATAAGAGCAGAATCGGTTTAACCTGATGTGAAAGGAAAAAATGTCACTGTTCCAAAATATTGTTTTGGATGATTAAGACACTCAAAGGAAAAAAAATATAAACACAAAGTTTGCAGAAACAACTGACTGGTCTCCAGTGTAGAGCACCAAGGTGTTGAGCTAATATTTCTTCATTACATCCATGGAATTTTTTTTAGTGCATGTAAGCACTCATCAGTAAAAGTGCCGCACCTGCTGAAATTTTAAGTTTTAAGCACGTAAATGCTTTGTCATTTCTTATGAAAATTACATAGCATTTGCAGAAATTTTCCGAAAAGGAGGTTTATATATTATTCATGTCCCATTGTGATGAAGTGTACAAATGCATATTCTTAAACACAAGTTTACTCTGTTAATTTTCTTAATATTTATGGATAAAACTGTAATGGTATCCTCCCACAGTATTATCATTTTAGCCTGAATATAATGTGATCCCAAAATTGTTCATCTTGTTAATTAGAAAAATTCTATACTTAGGCCTCGAATTTAGCATGAGTCGGGTTTTTTATGGGAAACAATCGGTCAAAAAACATTGTGTTATATTTGGGCTAATATGGTATTTCTTTTTATTTATCTTTGAAAGCTGTAATTTGAAGCGGAGTTGTTGAAAAATAATGCTGAGAAACAACACTTAGCATCATCATGAAAAGAAAATCTCTGCCGTTATGTCTTTGAAATGATAAATGTCAGAAAGTTAAACCTAGTTTCAATTTAGAGGGAAGGCCTATTTTTTTTCCTTTCCCAAGACTGGATTTTGTGTTTCCACTCCTAAGGAACCTTTTGGAATAACATCTTGTGAAAACGTTGTGCACAGTTTATGAAAGCATAATAATAATATTGCCATATGTATTCTATTTCCTCTTAATTCAAAGTCATACCTCTGATGAGGCTTACTTCCATTTTTTAAAAATATTTTAATTAGCTGTAATTTATATAAAGACAAGAGGGTATTGAATTTCAGATACAGAATCTATGCTATTGGAGGCCAACCCCTTTTAATTCATCATTGCTCTCACCCTTATTTTTGCCTATCTGTCCCATACCAATCCAACTTGTCCTTAACTAAGTCGAATTCAGGCTGGCTTCCCCGTGTGCCTCCCAAAGGGAAAAGGCGAACAAAGATTTGCAGTGAAAGAGTAGAGGTATTAGACTGTTTTCTGTGCAAAATGAATTTTCTGTTGCGGTCGCCCATCCTGTCAAAAATTTCTGTTAACGGTTATCGATCTCTCACCAGCTCGGAAGTCCAATAGCCCTACCGCGATGTTATCAGAGAGTATCAGTGGCAGATAGTTCTCACTCATGGATCCTTGATTTATTTGGATAAATATCCACGACCCTCAATTTGGTGCTACCACAAATATAGCTAGTAAAAGAAGTGAGAATTTTTGTACCTGTTAACCGATAATGTCGGAACTGAGACCAATCAACCTATCACAGTACACTGCTTCCTCCCCTTTTTCTACAATTTCTCAAACGAGGGCAGTCTTCAGAATTTCCGAGGGGTTTGGGGACATTGATCAAGGAAGGGGTGTGTTTTTTGGCAGGGAGGTAAACTCAAGCTTGGCAAGAAAAGGAGGCCGTTTGTGAGAGTGCTTAACACCCCATGATACATACAGTAAAAAAACCCACCCATCTATCTTCTAGCATCCAATACCAAAAAGTAGGTTTTGTTTGCAGCTAATGTGTCGGGGAAAACCACTAGTATTTCTGATAGTGATTCGGGCATCTGAAGGATTTTGATAGCTTCATGGTAGCACACAGAGTTGTTTTCTCGGATTATGGCTAATCCGGCATTGACTCTTAGGTGCAGAAGCATATATCTGTGTCAGGTTGTCAGCCTGATGCAAAGACCTAAGTGTTTAGTCTAAGTGCAACCTTGTGCAACCTTGGTCTTCATTTTATTATCCCACTCAAGAAAGAAAGGCTGAATCAACCTTGCTCAGCCTGGAAATTGAACCCTAGACCCATGGTATGGCAGCAAAGTGTGCTAACCATTATGTCATTGGAGTTTATACTGCCTTTCAGTTTGAAAAATATTTGTTAAATTTATGATACATAGATTTGAATTTAAATCTAATCTCTTTCTCTTTCTTATTTTCTCCCCTTTCTCACATTCCCCTCTCTTACAGCATTATAATTTCCATACTTTCATTATTATTATTCATTTAATTTTTTTATATAAAAAAAATGAAGGTTCTGACATTAAATCAGTATAGAAAATATTTTCATGAGAAGTCAGTCAGCATACTTTCTATGTGGGAAAACTTATAGTAACAGCTACACAAGAATAATTTTCATCATGAATTTTTTAGAGATGCAATTTTGAAAGTATATTTATTCATAACTTCTTGCACTGAACTAACAAAACAGTTAAGATTGAAAAAAATAAAAAAGAACATAATCATTAAATAGCTACACTTTGATGAAAATTTAGTTAAATTCAATTTCTGCCTTCATTTAAGTTTTATTTTATTTTCTGTGCAAAAATATATTGAACAAACATATTTCATATGTGTGTTGTGATATGATAGTCTTTGCCTTTTCATAACGTATTATTTATCTTTAAACTTATCAGCTTTGTTCAAATGCTGTATATTTGTTTTTCAGATAAAATGGACATTTCTGAATCTGAAGATATGAAAATTAATTTAAAGCTTGGAGATAATTTTAAAGTAACGAAAATTAAGGAGAGTTATGAAACAGTGCGAGCATCTTTATTAAAAGAGTATGATGAAGGTAACAGTTTTCTTCAAACTTACAGCATGTATCAAGTAAGATTTAAATATAAAAACAAGTAGTGTATGCAGACTTCTTTAAAGGGGGCAGGGGAGATTGTAGACAAAATCTTCATGTTAAAAGGCATAATCTTTATGTAAAGCATGAAAAATTTATGTATTTTATGTCAAAAGTTTTGGCAAGGGGGATTTTTGATCCCCCTAAATACCCTCTTGCATATGCCACTGATAAAACCTGTTGATAATTTTCAAAGTACTCTTTTGAATTGCCTCTGGAGAAAAGTTTATAAGACATGAAGAGGTACTAGCCAGCAAAAAGTCATACCTACTCATGAATTTCAACAAGTCTCTTGTTTTAATAAATTAAAACCCTATTCATCATTATTATTTTAATAGATTTATCATTGTCTTCCTATAACTTCTTGAATTCACAAAATGTACATTTAGTTAAATTATTAGTAAATAACACAAACCTGTTAATTAAATTGCTGTTTTATGTTAAGTAAAACTTCCCCATAGAATTTGATTAATATAAAATTTGCACTAGGAAGCTACTGTTTTCAGAACTTTTCAAGTTCTAAGTTTTGCCTCAGTGAAAGTTTTTTTTTTTTTTTTTTTTTTTTTTTTTTTTTTTTTTTCCCTCCAAGATATTTGCAAGCAGCACTGTTGTATTCTATTTTTCTAAATACTTAGAATAAAAATTCAAACTTTTGTATATAATCTTGCAGCTATGTTTGTTTTGCTAGTAGTATTATTTTATTTAGCAAGATATTTTGTTGAAGAAAAAAAAATAAAATTGTGCACTAAATAACTGCCAATTATATTTTTTGTTTAAAAATGTGGGTGATATGTCAATTTATATATCCAAGGACAGATCTCAAAATTAATCAAGAGGGAGGCACTTTTGTGCCCAAATTATATAAATGGTGTATAGGAGCGGGCAGAGGCATTTCTCACCTTTTTAGAATATATATACATACATGGGTGGAAAGAAGTTGTAGTCAGAAAAGAAAGAAAGTTGTGTCCCCTCCTCCAACTTTAAAAAAAAAAAAAAAGATTTATTTTCATTATACTTTTAAGCATTTGATCATTTTTCAACATACTTCTCCTGCCCCTGCCTTCTAGTTTTAGCACTAAAATGTCATTGCTATATGGCCGAACCTCTGTTTAATGAATTGATGTTACAAATTTTTTAGAACCTTGAACCTTTTTAATAAATTTCATATTGAAAAATCTCTGAGTAATGATGTTGTAAATAAATAAGCATAAATTGTAATTTGAAGCTTATAACCTGTTTTCTCATTACTTTTAAAATATTTTTAAATTTTATATCCCTTACTTTTATGTCTAGAACTATGTTTGTTTTCTTTTCTTTTACATGGTAAATTTTCAAAAATTAAACATTCTCATTCTTTGAGTTATGTGCTTGATGGAAAAAAAGTTATAAAAATATAAATAATATAGTTTTACATAAAAAAAGTAACTACAGCAACTGTGCAAAGTCATCAAAATTACTTTTTTTTTTATGGGCATTACCAATATAGTATTGCATAAATTAGTAATGATGTAATAATTTTAATCTGTCACTGTCAAAAGAGAATCTTTTGAATCTTATGCATAAGAGAATCTTATGCATATTTTTAACACTATGTCTTTGTCAACAGAAAAAGTGTGGAAACATAAAGTAGAAATATTTGTGTAATAATTACAAAACTAGTCTGAATTTTAGAGCAAATTTAAAAAAAAAATATCTTCCCACCTAAGTTATATATACAGGGTGTCCCAAAAAGGTGGTTACGGGCTTTAATTCTTTATCTATTAGAGATAAGTGGGTGGTGTAAATTGAAAAAAAGTTCATAATAAGGTCAGAAATAAGAATCCTTTGAGAAAAAAGTTCTCATTCATTTACAAAAAGTTACTTTTTTAATTTTTATACGACCCCCATGCAAAACAATTCCCAATTAAAAAGTTTTTATTGCGAACCAACAAGACTAAAAGAAAAAAAACTGCATAACTTTAAATATAAAACTGAGTGAGTTATTCTTAGTTGAAAATGGTAGGCTGTGCAAAGGGACCATACACCAAATCAGAAATGTAAATTTGTGACATGTTATAAAGATAGAATGTATGAAAATATTTACATTAGACCCATTTTGAATTTTTTGGTTAGATTCATGGTTCCGTTAAAAATTATCTTATTTTTCAAAACAACGTTCTAACAGACAAACTTAGACAATTTTTTGTTTCCTGTAAGTGGTATTTAACCATTTCAAATGTTTATGGTAAAACAATTTTTATCAACTGCATAATGAAATGCAGATGATTGCTTTTGAGTTTACTCATTTGTTTCCAGTAGTAACTCTTATCAGAACAACTCAACTAAACTTTTCTTGTACATATCAGAATAAATAGTGTATTAAAAATTATTGTTGCTGACCCAACCGCTGCCCATCAATGCCAGGCAGGGTGATGTAAGTATGACTCGACCAGGGGAGCGTGTGGCTTCCGGTGCGAGACAGCTATGAAAGCTGCTAGATAACTGACTGAACTTCAGCGCTTATGCGCATGAGAAATTTTTGTATATATGAATGTAAATAGTTACTTTAATCTAAAATTAAAATGTGTGTTATAATAAGAGTTCAGCCTGCGTCCATCACGAACCCCTTTTGACCTTTGATTTAATTTTAAGAGAACAAATAGAGCAAAAGGCAACGTTACACCCATTTCAATTATGCAGCTATATTTAATTTCATATTTTCAAAATAAAAACATATAACTAGTACAGAAATAGTTTAACAAATGTCGAGCTGTTTGACATTTGTTAAAAAAACTATTTCATTAACATTGATTTATTCTAATTGCAATAGAAATAATGCAGAAACTGCGAGAATTTGGATGACGATATCCAAATTCACCTGAAATTTTTTGCATGTTTATTTACTGGACGATGAGGTAATTGAGAACTACCGGTGCTTTGCATCCAAAACCTGGCCCTGGGAGAAAGAGGTACAAGCGAGGGAGGACCCTCGCTTGTACCGTGAAAACGAAGAAACGGATATTATAGTGTATTTTTCTGCCAATCCATGTGCAAGTATTCGAAAAGCCAGCACGACTTTAGGACTGTCTACAATATCAATTGATAGAATTCTGGAAAAACATAATTGGTATCCATTTTGTATACATAGACTGCAAGCACTCCATCCATTTGATTTTGCTCAACATTTAGCATTCTGCAATTGGTTGTTAATTCAACAAGATAAAAATGTGAACTTTGTTAAAAATATTATGTGGACGGATGAATGTTTATTTATGGAAGATGGGTCAGTAAATACTCATAACGATCATTATTGGAATAATACAAAACCATATTTTGTGCAAGAAATACACCATTAAAGAAAATTTTCTAGCTCCGTGTGGTGTGGAATTTGAAATGGAGAACTGGTTGGTCCTGTGTTAAGGGACACTTACAGCCTCAAAATATTTGCAACTTATTTTAGATGGAATAGTAACAGATATTTTGGAGAATACACCATTATTGTATGTAAAATGTATGTATTTTCAACAAGATGGAGCACCTGCACACATGGCTATAAGTGTAACGAACTGGCATAATGGTAACTTTGATAAACAGTGGATTGGTTTGAAAGGAGTCAAAGAATGGCCCCCAGATCCCCTAATCTAATGCCGCTCCATTTTTACTTTTGGGGTTGGCTTCAAACACTAGTTTATAATACTCGTCCCCTAAATGCAACTGATCTAAAACAAAAGATAATCGATGCATGCAACAGTATTACTGGAGAACAACTTTCAAAATATTTACAGAAGTATTATTAAAAGAGCTCAGTTATGTATTGGAGTTGATGGAGAACATTTCAAGAATGCTTTGTAAATTGCATTTTTAATGAAATTTACTTTTTTATATGAGTGGTACCCTCTAAAATGTTTATAAAATTGAACATTTAGCAATTGAAATAGGTACTTATTCATTTTCGAAAAATGTTTTAATTTTAAAATTATATTCATTTAGATTAATGCTATTGGTTGTAAATTTAATGTATTTATTTGCAGTGAAACCTTTTATAAATATAAGTATTAGTAACACGATAAAGTGTAAATAAAAAGAAAAATGTGTACAAGCTCACAAAGCTCACAAAATTTGCATATTCATTAGCTATCTGTTTATCTTGTGAAATCTGTTTTTAATTTATAAGTTTTTACAACTTCAGATTTACTTGTTTACCAAAAAAATTTTAAAATATTTCTTACTCAAGATGCTTAATTCGAAACACATTCCAAGTTGCAATATCACATATTTGATCTAAAAATTCCCGTTATAAATTTGTGTACTATTTTCAGCAAGAAAAATAGCCTTTTATGTGATAAAAAATGTCTTGAATAATGGTTTAAGTCAAATTTTTTTCTGCATCATAATTCAGTTGATTTTAGAGATATAGTTATGAAGTTTTTTCTATTGGTCTTGTTGGATGAAAAATTGAAGATTTTTTTGTGTAACTTTTTGAGAATTAGCGAGAGTAAATTTTTCTGAACAAATTCTTATTTCCGACCTTATTTTGTACATTTTTCCAATTTACACTGCCACTTATCCCTAGTGGATAAAGAATTAAAGCCCGTAACCACCTTTTCGGGCACCCTGTATATATATATATATATATATATATATATACTTATGCATACACACACTAGTTTTAGTCCCACTCATTTATTTGAGTAATAGAGAAGTTAAAAATAGCTTTTGCATGTAAAGTAATTTAGTACATTTGACATTTTTTTAGCATCATTTAGAAGTTTTTCATTTAAATAAATATTGTATTATGTTTATTTTACTAATATTAACTTGCTCAATGCTGATGAATTTTTATTATTTTTTTTTTTTAATATAGAAATGGAAAAGTTAAAGATTTTGCTTCCAGCAGAAAAATTTGATGCTGTTAAAAGTGATATCCAAAAACAGTTAGACAAGATTCTTGATGAAGTAAGTATGTTATAGCTGACTATGTAGACACTCACTTTTGTGTGTGTGTGTGCATATCTGTGTTGTATACAAGTAGTTTTCAAAATAATTGAAATTCAACAAAAGAATACAAGAAATTTTATTAATAAGATGGATGTCTATATTAGCATATAGAATGACCTGGAATTTTGTGCTGATCATGATCTGGTTAAAAACTCAGTAAGAGATGATTGTAGTACTTTTTTGGTCATGTACTCTCTTCACCAAAATAGACCAGTGTGTCTCAATAATATTATTAAGGTGCAAGATCTGGGATGGCCAACTGAGATGTTTGTTTTTATCCTCATGCTCTTCCAACAATGTCTGATCAATTCTTGCAAAATTGGATTTCTCTGAAAGGAACAGGAGTCATACCATAGGATGAATTTGGCATATATGCACATTAGGGTAGGCCGAAAATCCATTTTTTTTTTTAAATTGCTATACTCTTAGTGTGTAAAGTATGTGGTTAGTGCTCTTTATCAACCAGGGAAAAAAAAAAAAAAACTATGTGAGAGAACGCCTTTAGCCTGCATATTCAACTCAAAGTTTTGAATTTTTACTTAAAAATGTGAAATTTCCAAAAAATTTTCTAGTCATTCCTAGACATTTACAAAATTGTTCTATGGTCGTGAGTGCTCAAAAAAGGTCGTATAACGACTAGTATTACCTGTTTGGTATGTTTGAGTTCCTCCAAAGGCTCTGAATTTTCAACAAAAATCGCCAAATAAAGCTTAATTTTTACCAATTATGGGATTGATGTATTAAGTCAATATATGCTTTTATTTAGTTACTTTCCATTAAATTTTTACTCTGCATCGTGTTTGGGTGGAAAGGGTATAATTGCAGTTCTTGGTTCATCGAATAATCAACTATTCACCACTCACTAAGAGGAGGTGACTGCAAATCGAGTGCCGGCAGCCCACCCACCCGCTAGACTGAATTAACTTAAATCCTAAAATAGGACTTGCTCTGAAACCTTGACATCACATGCTGATCTTTTAGTCACTCCCGGATATAGCCGTCGTCAGCGTCTCTTCCACATACAGCAGTGGAGACGGCTGTGATGTCCTTAACACATCATTCGACTGCTTCGTTGATGCAAGGTAAGTCGAAGAATAACTAGAGTTTTTCAATGAATCACTTCATTTTCGGCGATGATGTTATTTAGATCTTCTTTGGTAAGCCTATCAACAATTGGAGGTGATGTTATCTTCTCTATCTCCCAAATTACCAAATCAGTGTATTCTTCAGCAGTGAAATTTATCTTTGGCAGTGGTGCCAACTACATGGGTGCTCCAGGGCTCAAGGAACCACTGAAAAAAAATTGTGGATGCTGAGCACCCACAGAAATTTTAGTGACAAGTCTGTTTTGAAGTTCGAAGATAGGGCTAAAAAAAGACATTTATGTGGGTGCTTCAAAACTCAAAAGCTTACAAAAAATTGCATTAAGTGCTCAGCACCAGTAATGGTGTAAGGATAACTGCAAATCAGTGATATACACAAGGGGGGTTAAACTTGCACCCCTCTGACCAGTTAAGGCAGTACGTAATATTAACATTTTTATGGCATAGTGAACTTTTTCCCCTTATTTCAGTACTAAAATGTTTGATTTGTTTATTCAAGTCAAACATTGGCACAACAGTCCACTGTTGGGCCAAGGCTTGTGCTGCCCAAACGCACCTTCGTGACCATGGGCTTTGGGGTGTGGATGCATATGCCTCAGCCAGGTGGTCAGCCTGATGCAAAGCCACCAGTGTTTGACCCCAAGCAAGCTTGGTCCTCATTTTATCCACCTACTCAAGGGATGAAAGGCTGAGTGAACCTTGCCCAGCCCAGAACTCGAACCCCGGACCTGTGAGACGGCAACATGATGCGATGTGCTAACTGTTACACTACTGGGCTTCGATTTGTTTATTAGTTGTGTGATATTTTTATAAGTTTCACCTCCATTGAGGCCAAATCTACGTGGGTACTTTGGCATGGACGCATATATGAATACTTTAAGGCATGGAAGTGGGAGGGGAATTTTTCATTTGTAAGGGAATGAACTCATGTCGACCTTTTAAACATTTTAGTAATTTAGTACTGAAATAATAATTTAAAAAAAAATCAATATGCTATAAAAATGTTCACAATACTGATGGCTTGAAAGAGAGGGCCAATCCTCCACCTATTTCCCTATATAAGGACCCATGTCCATTAGTATTCAAATGTGCATGACATTGGTGTAAATTGGCATGTAACATTAGGGAGGGTGCAAAATGTTTCCTATTGTAGAAAATATTTTCAAATAGGTGAAACTCTGAATATTCTTGAAATTTTTGAGGGAGCAATTGTCTCCTTGATTATAGTAAGTTAAAATCAAACATTGGCTCAACAGCCCGTCTGCGGGGCCAAGGCCTGCGCTGCCCAACCACGCCTTTGCGACCATAGGCTATGGAGTGCAGATGCATATGCCTCGGCCAGGTGGACAGCCTGATGCGAAGCCCCCAGTGTTTGACCCCAAGCAAGCTTGGTCCTCATTTTATCGACCTACTCAAGGGATGAAAGGCTGAATCATAGTAAGTTACGCCTATGAAATGAAGGATAAGGAACTTCTATGACAATGACAGTCAGTGTCATAACAACAGGGGGCAGAACAGGCAAAAGCCACAGTCCCTCGGCTGGAAGGGGAGCTCTTCCCGAATAGAAAGTCCGAAAGGGGAACTACAACGTGTTGTTTGAGCTTCTTTACATTGAGGAAGGACCTCATTCAGTGAATTTGCCATGGGCCTCAACAGTATAGTTATGCCACTGATGATAGTATATGCTTTGAAACTACGTAGTGTGAAAATAAAATTTTACTGAGTGACAGTTGGATTTTTATGTAGTATGTCAGATCTCAAGCACCCACAGAAAAGTTTTTGGGGGTGCTGAACACTTGCATATATTTAAAGGCAGGGCTTAATTTGCATGGGAGCTCACGGGAACTCAGCTCCACTACTTTTTTTCTCGGTGAATTTTTACACTAAATTAAACATTTTAATACCCTTCATAATTGTTTCTGTTGATATTAATTTTATTACATTACATACTATTGCCAGAGATAAGCAAAAATTCACTTAATCGTACAGTAAATTAGGTATATAATTAATGTTGTAAATTACAATACAAGAAATTAGGGCTACTGCTCTTTTTTTTGATAGAAATTAAACCTTGTTTGAAGATAACTGAATGACAGTTGCTTTCTACTTATCGGTGTAGTTCAATAAACTTTCGTACATAAATACGAAACGAAACAAAAAAAAAACTAATAATATCAAGCACTTTAAAACTTTTAGGATGTGTCCTTTACAAGCTGCACTATACACTGAAATAAACAAAAAGCCTGTAACATTTACGAAACTTTATAAAAAAATTCTTAAAAATCTAAAATTTTTCAGAACGAGTCACTTATTGTGCTATTTTTATGTTTAAGGATTTTTCTGAAAGTCTCATAAAAGGTTCCATTTTCGAATTTATTTCAGTATGTGGTGCAGCTTATGAAGAATCGTCCTAAATTTTTCTGAATCCTTGGTTTTTTTTTATTTGCGATTAGTTTATTTTAATTTGTGTACCAAGACCGTAAGGCAGATTTTGTTTCTTGGACATACACCGTTATAGGCTTCGGAACTCGAGTCGGCACATAAACTATCACTGATATAAAATATGATTATTAACCCATAAAATTTCCCTGTAAATATTTAGTTTTTATTTTAGCTTGATTTATTAGGTAAGAAATCATGGCCGCAAATATGAGCAGAAATTCAAAGTGTTTATCTTAGTTAATAATTATTAAAAAAATGTTTTTTTGCTTTTTTACTTTCTGAACATGTACCATGTAAGGAAAGTATTGTAATCATGAAAAAATTCAACGAGATTTTGGTGTATTTACATGTTTTGAGGTCTTCTGAATTCATTTATGCTATTTTTACCAGATGTGTGTATGTATGTATGTGTGTGTGTGAGTGGATACGATAGCTCCTAAATGGAGCATTCGATTGAGCTCAAATTTGGTAAATATGTTACAAACCACCGTCGCAAGACCGGTATTGATTTTGGTGTGTATAGGACTTATATTTTTTCTACAGGGGTACGACAAAGATTTCTTTTATATTATGGCCTATGTGGAAAATTCTTGAAAGTGCATCAGTGTTTAAACGGTACATTCAATTGAGCTCAAATTGGGTATATATGTTATAAACCACCATCGTAAGACTGGTATTGATTTTGGTGTGTTTAGGACTTATATTTTTTCTACAGGGCTACGACAAAGATTTCTTTTACATTATGGCCTATGGGGGGAAATTCTTGAAAGTGCATTAGCGTTTAAGCGCATTCGATTGAACTTCCATTTGGCATATATTTTTGAATTATTCATTGATTAAAATTTATTTAAATGCTTGGTAATGATCTTAATCGTAAGTGTTCAGAAAGTCGAGTGGAGTCACTCCAGATTTTTTTTTTCTGTTTGGTAAAACCTTTAAAAGTATTTAAATGCAATCTTTTTTATATGGTCCTAAACATTTCAGCATAGAAAACATTACTTGCATTTATTCATTCTGATTAAACTATCTAGTTTTATTTTACGGATATCATTTTTGTAATTTAAAAAAAATTTTAAAAAGAAAATATGCAAGGCTTAGAGCTGTTTAAAGAGGTACAAAATTGTTAAAAATCCGGAAAATGAAAGCTTAGAAACAGCACTTTGAATAGCATTTTTTGAAACCTTTAAGGATTTCATACAGGAATGAGACAGAGTAAACAAGAATAAATTGACCATGGCACATTACATTTGAAAATGAAATAGCTTTTATTTTTACAGAATTTTTATTTACATTACAAGAAATTAGACTGATTGTGATATTGTTGTAGCATAGTCTCTTGTTTGCTTGTTTGTTCATTTTTTAATAAACATTGTAATATAATTACTTTTTTTTCGCTTAATTGTTAATTTTCCATTAGTTTGCCTGACTGTTTTTAACTTTTAATAACTATGTTGCATGTATAATTATACCAAAGCAAATAATACTATCTAAATAATACTATCTAAATAATACTATCTTCAATAAAACTATCTAAAAGGTAAACATTAAATCAGGGTTGGCAAGATTTTGACGTTTTTAACCATGGTTTAAACTGTCACGTCAAAAACATTTTGTCAAAAACCTCAAATATTGCACTTGTAGTATTACATAGATTAATCGATGTCTTTAACATTGCATGCATTGTATAAGCTATGAATATGTGCGAAATGTTAATACAGTACAGGACCAATTATCCAGAATCAATTTTACCCAACCCTTTCCGGATAACTGAATTTTCCGGTTTTCTGGAATCGACCAGTAGCGCCATCTATTGGCAGTTTTCATATTTAAAAGTTTCGTATACAACCTACGTTAAATCGGGAGCAATCTGTAACCAAAAACATAACATGGCAGATAAATGTACCTTAAAATTGCATTTAAATTAAAAACAACACTTACCTGTGTATTATTTAGTAGTTTCAATCATATAGCAATAAAAAAATGACAAAATTTTTCTGTATTAACATTCACCCCCCCCTTTTCCCCCCGGGAAAAAAGATATATAAAGATTATTTTAAAAAAATAATAATAATAACTGAATTAAGCAGAACTAATTTTTTTATTAAACATTTCATCTACTTTTAACTGTTTCAAATTAGTTTTCTGCTTGCAATTCCAATATTTAATTTATTTTATAATATAAATCATGATTACTTTATACTAAAACAATAAATTGGACTGTAAAACTTTAATCTAATCTGAAATTTACCCACACTAAGAATATATATTGTGGACTACGAACTGAACTGTATCATTTGAATCATAATTTGCACGTGGTGCCGCTTATAATTAAGTAGAACTTCTCAAATCTGGAATCGCTGAGACTTTACCGATTCCAGATTATAGAAACTCTGTAATATCAACTATAAAAAGTTCTGCAAAAGCACCCTCATCTATACATATCAGTAGTATGTATAGTTTCCATTTGAGGGGGAGGGGAGCGATCCGGTATTTTAATGATAGTTGAGTTAATATAAATGTTTTATAATAATTGCTTTATATTTTCGGAGGGGTGCAGCGCGCCTCTGCCCCCTTCTTAAATACGCTCCTAATGTGTATCGCTCCTATGTATATCGTTTAATACCGAACAAATACCCTTTTATAATTTATTATTACAGTAAAACATACAATTAATTGGCATGTTCAAGAAACGCTGATCACTCATAAAATAAACCCAAATGCAACAAATACCAGAAAAAAATAAAACATCATCACATGGCATTCAAAGCCTAAAACAAACAACTCGATGTCTGCTCATATGGTCATATTATGTAATCAACTTGCTTCCGGTGCAAGTGTTTATTTAACTCTCTTCCCCTTCTCTCCTTTACATTTTTCGCTCTTTCATTTTAACAGCAAACGTTCTGGCCTGCTTCGGATTCTGCAAATGTGTATGCGCTTTTGACGCAAGTGGATATGATCTTTTCATCTGCTTTTGCCTCGATAGATTCCTTTGTTTTGTTTTCGAAGTGATTGTCTGCTGGGCATGCCACCACTAAAAGACTGTTTTTTTTTTAATTATGCTTTTTTTTTTAATGTTAGAACCTGTCTGACACTATTCTATTAACAAGAATAATGTTTCTGGTTTTAGTATTATAATGAAATTGCAAACTTTAATTCACCAGAATTGAATTGGCAAGCAAACCCACCCTGAAACAGATTACACAATGCAAAAGGAACTGCCAGTACAAAGCGGTGGCGGACAAAAATATCGTATCCATCTGCCTCAAAAGTGCACATACATCTTTCCCCGTAGCAGAAACACGGCGACAATGTCGCGGACACAGAAATCTGCTTGCGGACAGTTTTTGTCGGCATATTTTTTTTTTTTTTTTTAAGTTTTTAATTTCTGCTGTAAAAAAAAAATTATTTTTAACTGTCCGCAACTTTCGGGAACATTTTCCCGCGGCGCGTTACGCTGTCTCCGCTCTGTGATGACGTCACTAACGCAAAAACGCGCGAAAAAGAACGGCCGAATCTAGCTTTTACACACCTCTGCACCCTCCTAGTTTCACATTTTTATTATTTGCCAACGATCATCGTTTTTTATTTCCCATGCACCACTTTGGATTCGTTTTGTGCCCTATTGCAAAAATGCATTTATTAAAACGGCCCCATCAGATAAATACGATTAAATATAATAACCCATCATAAAAATATGAATGACTGGTTGAAAATGGCCCTTCAACAAAATTACATTCTAAATCGGACCTTTCTCACAAATATTACTCGTTAAAATGCCTTTTACAAATGTTCTATTTTTTCAGATCGGTATTATTATTGCATTTTTCGTTATCTTTGAAGAGCTGAGTAACCTGAAAGTGCCCCTTCTGCAATGTTTTGTTTTTGCTGACTCAAGTGAGAACTCGATCGGCGTTGTGCATATTTCGCTTAAGAAATGAGGGAAGAGGGAAGAAAATATAGTTGAAAAATTCAATATTCTAGAGTTCGTCACCAGCTGTATAGTTATTCCTCTTCTCTGTTTTAATTGTTTTGCACACTTGCAAGTTTTTTCTCTCTTATTTTTTCTGAACGCTTTACTCTATTTAACCGGCTTTCTTATTACGCATTATTCATAATTATTACAGATATTTACTAACCATAAATAACTACGAATGATATTAAAAGTGTCTTAGCAAAACTACGTTGTGCGATTCTGAAATTAAGTGGGACTTCCAGAAATTGATCTGAAAATTGGGCGATTTGAGACATTTTGCAAATACAGCAGTTGAAATATATTATATTTTGCCAAAATTAAGCATATTCGTGACATTTTGCTTCATCAGTGTAGCTGGGGTTATTTGCGCCCGGTGCAGTCCTTCGGTTTTCTGCCACATTCTACTAAAGGCCAGAGCAGCCTTCAGCGCGTTTCCGTATGCTAGAATGGGTACTCAATGTATTTTTTCGTATCTCCAAGACGGATTGCTGAGAAAAATGTCCCCATTGTATGTTTGACGTGCTTTTGTGGTTTCATGGGTTATCCCTTTGTTGGCGAATCTCGACTGGTCAATAAAAGCCTATAAATTTTCGACCCTGCACTGCCCCTCTTTTACAAAGCATGCACATGCAAATTGACCATTAAAAAACTCCCCTCATGCCTCATATCCTGCAGCGTACGGCAATCGCACTCGAGTCTGCTCTGGCCTTAAGTGTCAATATTCTCCGGTCGCTTATCTTTGTTTTTATCTTGCCGCCTTTGCGGACCGCCCCCCCCCCCCCCTCTTATTACGCCGCTCTTTTGCTTATAAAAAAAAGTGGAGTAATTTCAGAATTAGATAATTCAGGCTATTGATAAGACTTGGTATTCTAAATGTGCAAATCATATATCTTCTGAAATTTTGAAAAATTTCAACATTTTACTAAATGAAGAAAAAAAAATTAAAGCAAAGGTAAAGTAATTCTGGGAAAGTAAGTCTTCAGAAAACAAATTGTCGTAATCTAACAATTAGGTTATTCTTAGAATAAACTATTATCCATTTAAGCTTATTTTGCTTTCAAAAACTAAAAAATACAAACAATTTTTTTATAAATAATTCCGGAAGTTTTTTTCTTATGAAGTTATTTAAATACTTTCTGTAACAGAATGTTATATATTTTAATCAGCTAGTTACAAAACTTGCTGCTTAAAATAAAATTTGTAATTCATACGATTTTAATACACTTTTTTTTACATTACCAAATTGAAGTTTAAGATAGATGATTTATTGCTTTTAAGGGAACAGTTTACACCAAAGGTCAAAGAATCGATTTTCTTTCTGCTTGCTAAATTATAAAAATTTTGACACCTTATTTTTAATCATATGCCAATAATATCACGAGATACTGCAACTTTAGTTCCTACACTCAGTGCAATTTCATTGACAAACAAACTTTTTAGATGGCCTTTTCTCCATGTTCATATTTTCTTCAATTACATGTTTTAAACATGCTAAGGCTTTTCTTTTTTTTAATTTGAGATAAAGATTTAAAATTTTTTTTGTACACGTTCTTTATTACAGTTCTTATCTGATAAATCTGTGCATGGAATTAGCCTTCAGTTTTTTTTCTTTTGTATTTTACAGAAATCATATGAAGATATGTTACATTTTATTGTTTTACACTGTATCGTATATCAGCACAAAAACTATATTAGATGTATCTGAAAATCCATGCACAGCCTTGTGTAATATGAAAATCCCTTTTTTTTTTAATTGGACAAAAATCTTTATTTTTTTTAAGTAGTGGAGATTTTTTTAAAAAATCAGATTTTTAAACTTTTTAAAAATTTTACTTAAATGTGCAGTTTAAAGAAATTTATTTTTTCAAAATGTACTATTAGTTGAACATTGAAATGCATCCAGTTCATCATTTGTACTATAGTTTTAAAAAAATGCTGAAATGGTAAACTATTTCCTTAAAGGGACTTTGTTAGCATGCCACAAAAAAATTAAAATTATTTTAATTATTTTAAACATTGTTTTTTACCTTTTGCAAATTCTGTGAGTTAAAATGTTTTTGATTTATACTATTTATATTTGCTAAAACTTACATATCTTATTTATAATAATAATTTTCATTGATATATTTTAAGAATAAAAGAATAGTGCTTTTTTAAAAACTTATATTATACTATATAACGTTTCATGAATGAGCAAACATCAAACTAGAAGAGTGTGTGTGTACATGGCCATCGCCAGAATATTTCCCAGGGGGGAGGAGGGGGCAAAGACTACTTCAAACGTATGGTTACCATGTGGAAAAGTGCAAAAAAGCAAGGGAAAACACTGAATACAATAATCCAGGGGACAAGTGCCCCCCCCCCCTTGCCTTATGCTGCCGGCGCCCATGTGTGTGTAAGAGGAAGAACAAATACATTTCAGTAACTTGATTTTAAATGGTGTACATCCAACAGTTGGATGCAATACAAAGTTTGTATATGACTCTGAAAAAAGAAAAAAAAAAGAACTAACTATGCACCGTAAGCACATTACAACCCTACAAGTTTTGGGGATAAGCCCTAGTCCTTTTCAGATTGTTTCAAACCAGTTTTCTGTAATATGCTATCTACTTATACTTTTTCAGGGAACTCAAGTACCCTTTTTGAAAACAGGCTGCCCTTTTTTAATTTTTCCCCGGTGGACTTTTTTTTTTTCTCTAGAGTCAACACTATTTAACAGCAGTGGTTAAAAATTGCTGGTTTTATTTATGAATTATCCACTAAAATTACACGCAAAATTTTGCAGACTGATTATGAAACTGTGAAAGCTTGTCGCAGACTGCTGCAAAACTTTCTGCCACTGGGACATCTTTGGGATTTGATGCAGTGAATATAAAACCTTCTATGAGTAAAATAAATAAAAACTGTGAAAAAAAAAACAAGCATAAAATGTCTTGAAGTCTTCATTATGTTTGGTGCTGCCATGTATTTGCATTTTGAAGAGATACAAAAACGAATTTTTTTTTTTTTTTTTTTTTTGGTTAATACCAATTTATTATTATTTGGAAGACCGAATTTTGTCCAGGTTATAAATTCCGGATGAGAGGTTCTACTTACAATACAATTCTAGAGAGAAACTATTCAGTCTATTCTTATTAAGTTTTTCTGGTTGAAAATTTGGTGGCGCCATCTATCGGATAGAAGAAACACTATTCCCAGCCTATCTTTATTTTTTCCGGTTTCTGGTTTTCTGGATTCCGGTTAATTGGTCCTGCACTGTACTAATTTTTAAGAAATATGGTCATCTTTTAGATATTTTTTTTAAAACATTGTATTGAAAAAGGAAAAGAAAGTGGAATGAAATTTAATTATGTATCCAATATAGTCAAAACAATATTCTTGCTAATATAATATTAAAATGTAAACTATCAATTTCAATAAAAATTAGTTATGTTTTATAGAATGCTTCGTGGAAAAAAATGAACGAAACTAATAAGTATTATTTTATTGTAAAATATAATATTTTGTTTTTTGTATCTATAATTAATTAATCAATCCATATTTAGAAAAATACAATGTGTGCTTTTTTACGCATTACATTTAAGTACTGAAATTTTTTACTAATTCTGTTTTGAATGCAAAATTTTAGTATACTGATAATTAACGGGGTGTTGATCTTTAGAGATTATATTTTATTATAGATTATATTTTATTTAAATGACTGAAACTACTATTTTATTGCCTGTTACTTAAAACCCTTTCAATTTAGGTTTTTGGATTAAATAAAAAATAAACTTAATATTTGCTTTTAGGAAATGTTTAGATGTACCTTAATTTTAAAAATTTAAAAAACTGCAAACCATTATTTATCTAACTATATACAGTACCATGTACCCTATTGAAAATGATGTATATGTACGATTTATAGTTCTATTACAGGATAAAAAAAATTCCAATACATTACACTCTATGGGCAGTCATATTAACTAATTATTATTAATGAGCTCAACTTGTGTATTGCATAATTGATATTTTTTAATATAATTAATTTTAATTATGTATTTGTTTCATGCAAAATGAAAATATACTGCATATTTACTTTGACATTTTGTGTCTTTCTTTAATAGATTAGTTTTTGACAATTTTTGACGGTTTAAACCAGTTTTTGATGC